>JARHVA010005487.1:485000-817500 GCA_037957365.1 Torreya grandis
ACCATTAACCAGTGCACCTAACTATTGCCTAAACTATGTTAGATCTAGAACCTCCCCACCTACCCATGGAATCTCCATATTTTATCTCCACCTCATAAACCCTACTCTAAATCTATCTTGGTATCATGTCATTTATGATAATCTAACTACTTTTAAGATATTAATATATGCATATTCCCAATAGTGGAGTAGGAAGCATACACTCATCTCATATCATCTATGTACCTGATATCCCTATAACTTGTGATAAACTTGTACCAATAGTGTTGGTACTCATGTATATGCTATTTTATCCTTGACAATCTCTACTAAAATTCTTGTCAGAGCCTAGGGATACCTCCCACCACTATAATCGAGCAATGCATAATAGGTGGATACTATAATTAGTATAGTCATCAACCATCTCCCTTTAGTATCCAAATGGTAAAGGTCCTGAAAGTATAAACCCCCACCATGGTATCAGGCCTCTACTACATGCTCTTCATACAATAGGTTCATCAATGAATCTTGCTCCTTACAATGAATTAGATCCACCACTCAACCTTGTATGGGTAGCCTCAAAATACTATGAATATCCTCCAAAAGGATAGTAAGCTTTCCTATTAGTAACTAGAATGTGTTCATATATAGGTCCCATATATCAATGAGTTCTATCAACATAGCTATGTCTTGAGTCACATGTTAATATTGTCACATGCCACCTAGACCCACCACCATTATATGGGCCCACTCCTCCCTAGTCATGTCTCTGTACAGCTCCTCTAAGAGCAATGGCACATGATCTTGCATCATTAATAGTGACCTCACCTACAAGGTTAGATAAATAACTTAGTTTAACCTACACTTTAAAAACCCCACACACATTTAACCTAAACTACCCTAGTTGCTACACCAAGGCACTCATCTACCTTTATTACTTCCCACACCTATACCAACAATCCCATTTAACTTCCCCTATACTCTTTTTTTAAATCCCTTAGCTAATCTAAGATATAACTACTCCTAATTATCTAACCTAAGACTTGTACCCTTTATAGCTTATCCTAAATAATTACTTAGCCAACCCAACCCACTCCTCATTGATGTTCTAACATATTCACACACATTTTACCACATTTTTAACATTCTTTCCCCCTACCCTTTAACCCAAGACTGGCATTGATCAACCTTTGACCAACATGAGTTCATTATTGGATTGATGTCAGTTGATTCTTAATTGACATGAGCTTCTTTCTTGAGCTAATGTTAGTTGACTCCCTATTGATTGACATCGATTGACATTGACCAACATTGGTCACTATGTATTAGGTTCTAGTCCTAAAACCTTAATTTCTTCCTCTACAACCTACCTAAAACAAGAAAATAACATTTACCTACCTCTACCTTATTTACCAACTAATTTCTATAAGACATTCAATTACCCCCCCACCCTCACACCTTACCCTACCTAAATACATTCACAAAACAACACAAACAAGGAATGAAATGACATAAAATTGCTTACCTCATCTTGTGTACACCTCTATGGTGGTACCCACTACCCATCCTCCACTTTCCCTCTACCTAGTGCTTATCCCCTATCTCATTACATATTTTCCTCTCTTTATCCTAGCTAGTTGTAATATCCCCAACCAATTGGGAATATAGAAAAAATAAAGCTCTAAATAAAGATACAAATTCTACCAAAATAATTTCCAAATAAATAAATAAATCACAATATAGTCTCTCAATGGCAAATCACAGATCTTATCACTTGATCTTCTAGATGATTAGACAATTGAGTCTCTGTCATACAAATAAAATAATATGAAATATTCTATCTTAAAACCCTAGGCTTTGGCAAATTTGGAAATTGAGCTTGAGTCTGTAAATTCTGTCTCGGCCTGCTGTGTCGAACACACAGTTGTCGGCATCGGTCGATATACTACCGACATCGGTCTCTGTCGGTCCTTCTCTGTCGATGTCGATCTTCAGTCGGCCAATGTTGGTCACTAGGGATCTCTGCCTGCCGATGTTAGTATTTTCATGGATCTGTACTGACCTATACAGACTTTGTACAACTGTTAATTAAGCACAACCTGTCTATTTTCAACCCTTGATCTGAAAGTATATGGCTCTAATACAGAAGATCTCTATCTGTATAATTTATTGAATCAAAAAAACTAAATAAAGAAATACCTGGAAAGCTCTGTGACAACTTTTGTATGAAGTTACCTCTCAAATCTGTAAACCTATGTGATAACTTCTGGATGAAGCTATCTCTCAATTTTGGCAATAGATCAGTTGATATTTCATAGCCTCTAAATTGCACACAATGAAGAGTTGACGTTCTCCACTACAATGGAATCCTAGAACCCTTGGCTCAGTCTTCACAAAAGAATTCTTCAATATCAAAAATCAATAATCATATGCATAATCAACAATGGCCTCCATGAGAAACCCTTATACCCTCAAAAAGATGTGCTTGCCCTAATTAGGGTTTCTTAAATTATAATTAGGGTTTCTAATTAAAAATAGGCTAAATAATTAATATTTGATTAAATCAATCAAATATTAATATCTCCCTCAATACATGTCAGATCCTCGAACCGTCTGAAGCTGGTGAATCAAGGAATGATTTTGCACATGACCATACCAAAATAAGGGTGCTCCACTGCATGTCAAATATCCCTAAATAATAGGAGCTCATGCAAACATGTCTAAAAGATCCCAAATGAAAGCCAAGCCAATCTCCATCATGACCCTTTATCCAATCTATCAGCCTACGAAGGTCGCATAATAGGCTAGTCATCAAATCTGTTGATGTCCACTAAAAAAAGGGACATGACACTAGTCCCCACACTCTACGCAATCGATGACCTATCCATAAATCTCTAACTACCAACTTAGCTATTTTACTCACCCTTCATTAGAAAACTCTTCTAGGTGCTAAACATTCAAACAAAAAATGATAACAAAAAACAAACTAAAAAAATCCAAAATGTTTTTAACCTTTTTGGTCATCAACCCCCTTTCCTAGGGTTTGGTTAGTGATCAATATCGATCACCCATTGGGTTTTAAACTCAAATTGATCAACCTAACTTGAGTTGACCAATATTAGTCACATCTATTAAGGTTTAACCCCTAACTCCTCCCACAATTTTGACCCCCTTTCAACCCATAAAGGGGATCCTTTACAACTTAGCCCCACCACACTTTTCATCTCTCTCCTCACCTACCCATCATATTTTACCCTATTTCTCCTTTATCACATGAAACCACTTTCATTTACTTTGGTCCTTCTTAAAAATTATTCACATATTTTTGTGATAACCTTGACTTAATCATGTTGCCTATTTACACTACCTTACCATGATCCACAACATTATATAACTAAACTACTTTTGTGTGCATCCCTTTTGATCCATTAGACCATGCCCATTTAAGGTTCCAACACCTATAACCCATTTCATCTTCTCAAGATCACCCTAATTTTATATCCTTGTGAACTTGGATACCTTAGCATCAAGACTTGCATTTATTAGTATAACCCATATCAGCAATGCCTAATGTTGTGGCTTGGTTCACTTATCACTTGTCCTCCTACGTGTAACCTTAGTTTCCAATTTGTTCAACCATGGTATCCTTGTCTAGGTACACTTTATAACATTGCACTTAGTTACATTTTGTGCAAACTTTTATGCTTCAATGCCTAACCACCTAAACCACTTTTCTACCCACTTACACACTTGTCAAACCTAAACTCAACTTCATTTTCACCTCATCACTTCTTAGTTTGAGGGGGAACACCTCCTCCCATACTTGGGGCATCCAACCTTGCACATCATCATTTGTTTTTGTTTTATAGTTTGGTGATGTCACCTACACAATAAAAAGGGGTAAAATGTAGACACTAGAAACTGTACCAATGGTTCTAGTTGTTTAAAAACACTTCTTTTGGCCTCGCTTGGCCCCCTTGGGTTAGAATATTTCTTAAAACCCCTTTAAAAATACCCATTTACCCTTTACACACATTTATCTAAATTAATTAGTTAATTAAGATAATTACTCCTATTTACAGCTCACCCTAACCAAACCCATGGCTAACTTAGCAACACCTATCCTTAAGACCTTTTCCTACCTTGGCATTTAATGTCTTAACCTATTAAACCATTTCTTCTCACATTTCCATGTTACCTTAAATAAGATAAAACCACTTCCAAGGTTTTTAATGACCAAAATTAAGTGTAAAATGTTATTTTGGGTAAATATTACCTTTTCCACCTTGACAAAAGTTGGTCACCCCTTGACTGACACCAGTTGACTAGGACTGACATTGGTTACTTAAGGCTACCCTAAGACCCTGGTTCAAGAGGTTGAAATATTTGAGAGAGAACCAAAACTCTCATGTGAATCTAAGCTTCCAGTGAACTAGAGAACTAGTCCAAAGATTAGAAAGTGTTTCACCACCTCAAGATTGGGGACTAAAGTGCCTTCACTCTATCTATTTTATTCTATGATTTTAAGCATCTCATACTTAACTTCAAGACATATTCATGATAGTAACTCTAAAAAATTACTAAGTATCATGCCCTTGTGATAATTTTAGTTAATTAGTCTTGGTATTCTATTTATTTCACCACTTCCCATATCTCCCCATATTCTCTTTTGTGTTAGAGTTTTGCAACTCTAAACACCCCCTTGTCCATAAAATCCCCACTAACCATTCCCAGCCATTTGAGTATCAAATCCATATGTTTGATATCTGTGAGATGATATTTTTTCTTCATGACCATCAACCAACCCCAAAAAACCCATAAAACCCTTCTGAAACTATTCTAAAGTCTATTTTTACCCAAAACTAGAACTATGACAAACCCACTGTGACCGACATCAGTCATCCCTTAACCGGTGTCAGTTATCATTAACTAGTATAGGTTATTGTTTTCACCAAATATTTCACCCTAAGATATAGTATTCAATCCTATTATATATTTGGGAAACATGGGAATACTTTTAGGTATGTGGGTTTACCTATAGGTAGAAATAGACATCTAGGTTTAAGGGATAGCTCCCTGAATATACCTTGAAATGATTATCACCTAAGTTACTTGTGGGAAAAGAGATATATTTTTTCATGAAATTAAACTAATATAATGGTTTGATACACCAATATGTTTTCCACATGACCATCATACTTTTTTTACTAAAAAATAAGGCATACAAACTAGCTTCTAAGTCTTAGAAGGTTCTAACACAAGTGTTTCAATATAGAGGTGATATGCATGAGACAATATAAGGTAAATGAACCAAAGGGAAAATTTCACACTCTAAGGACAATTATACATTTTAAAGGATTATAAAACACTAGATACACTCTATATGACCTATTATAATAGGAACTCTAGCATAAACATGAAATGATAAGGCAATCAAGGATATAAGATTATCACTAACTTCACCATACATCACTTTGCACACTTATAAAAAAATTCATGAACTAAAAAATAGACTTGAATTTATTTTTCAATGGTAAAATACAATGTCATTCTATTGGGGCTTCACCATACATGGTGTGGTATCAGTCTATAAGAGCCAAAATGGTTATTACTTATAGAATTGGAGAGAGAGGAGAAGAGAATGAAGTCTAAGACTCACTAAGATGTGTCATGCTAAGAAAAGGAGTTACACATGTAGGAGAGATGAATATGTAATATACCATTCAAGTTATACTTGGATAAATGTCCCTCAAAACATGAAACTCCTAAAATGTGGTGTAGAACTCCTCAATTGCTTACATAGAAAATTGCCTTCATCATTTGGCCTTTTTGTAATGTCCATAGTATACTATGGATACATGTGATGATTTAACTAAGAGGGAGGGGTTATACACATTCTCCAATATGCATTTTTTCATCCCTAATCATCAAATATTCTTATAGACATGAGTTATCACTACCTGTAGTTTGAATAACTATTCTTTCACTCATCCTCCACACTTGGCACCAAATTTGGTCTTTAATTTTATAATATGATCCATATATAGAATTTTATAACACATTAATACCCCTCATGGCCATAAATTACTTAGGTAGACCTTAAAAGGCCTCCAACTTAGAACTTTCACCTTCCCACTAGCTTGTTCATTATGTCAGTTTTGACTTGTTGTGATTAAAGCACTTACAGAGGAAATCGTGAACTTATCTAAGGTAATAAATGCACATGGTGAGTTATATTAAGTCCAAATACATCTCTAAAGTATATTTTATCATTTGAAACCCTTCCATACCTACACAACACCAAAAATAGTCAATAAAAGACATTTTACACCCTATTCATACAGGTAGGGTACAAATCAAACTGATGAATAAGATCCCTAGAGAGTCCTATACAACATCCAATAATATCCTAAGCTATTCCATTCCATTTTAATCCCCCTTCTCCTTCATTTTCCCAATTGATTCATTACCAAGGGTTTTATGCCATTTTTTCATCTAAGGATTGTTCATGAATATGTGACATTCAATCCTTTAGAAAATTTCACTAGATTTTTGTTCAAGGCCTCCTTCATCATCCCAAATCTCCTCAAACTCCCATGAAAATCCTCCTAATATATGTGAGCTCTCAAATTTTCCCTCTCAATATTTGTTCATGCATTCTACACACCCTAAATTGGTCTAAGCCAAGAAATGGATTTCATGTGGTTTCATTTACATATAAACAAGTTTAACACACCTTATAACTCTCTAAAAACATGTTTCAATGGATTATAATGTTCATCTAATCTTATAAATGGTATTATCACCCCCTTAGTCATTAGGCATAATAAAGACCTAGTAGGCTTAGCCTACATATCAATAGGTTTGGAACACCCTAACCTATTTCTAACCTTTGTTCATGATTTTCCATGTTTTTTATGTGTGACACAACTTTATACACCTCCATAAAATGTTTCATCAACCCTCAGTTCACCCTGTTATCTCCTCTCTTCAAAGCCTATAGGTTTGTACCTTTGGGGAGTGACCTATATCTAAGACAAAATAGAGGGAACGTCCCCTATTATCCCATACAAAGTGAAAATATGGTTGGATTATCCAAGTGATGAAGATTCTCCATGAAAATTTTAATCTCTTTATCACATCATTAGACCCCCCAAATGCTTCAAAACCCAAGACAAACCCTTAGAACATTGATTGTGTATAAAAATTTTATAATAAACTATAGGTTTTCATATTGTAAAACTATTAAAGATCTATTTCCATGATATGGTGGTCTCTTGAGGTGGTCATCATCATAATGCTCACACCCTTTAGTCAATCTTCTATTGCTCTTTCTCACCTTAACTAGTCAAGTCTGTAGGTTGATTGACTATGTTTTTCTTGTCTTGAAAGAGGTGCTTATATGTGGCCTTGCATGGTTTATGCCTTAAATAATTTTCATAAGACCTCAATTAAGTCCCCAAAGTCATTTGGAAATCCATCTAGACTATTCTCATCATTTTCATGCTAGTACATTTTCCAAGTCACTTGTTCTAGCTCACTGTCATACCATAGTCAACTATAATTGATAAATCAAGGGTTCTATAGGTGAACATCCACCTGGAAATTAGTACCACATACCCTTGGAATCCTTTAATGTCTTTTGGAAGCATTTTAAACTTTTATGTATCCTTATTCATTGGGATTTCATGTCTAGGTTTGTGTCATGAAAATGTAGCTACCTACAGCCAATTGTAGGTGGCCCTTTTGAACCAAAGTGCATTTGTAGGTATATTTCTAGGCTAAAAACATGATACTCCAACTTTAATTTATTCTATTTGAAAACTAATAGTCCCTCTCACTTTCTTATAACCACTTGTCATGGTGATAGGTTATTACATTACAATCTTAGGGTGCAAGACCATTTTAGAAATCCAAATCTTGTAGAATACACTAAAAACTACAGTGAAAAAATATCAAAAATAGAAGCCTTCAAACATTATGTTCATTTATTCATACATCCAGTCATTTTTTAATGGATCTTCCCATAGGATAGGGATACAAGATAGGTGTAATTAAATTCATCAAAACTCCTTACAACACATCTATATATTAACTCCAAAAGCAATGAGGGTTCTATTTTGGAGCTTTTAGGGATTTTGTCCCTAAACTCAAATATCTTCACTTGGGGTGACCTTTCAAGGCTGCCAACTAGTTTAATGCTTCAAACATGAGTATTATGGTTTCTTAAACATATTATTACCTCAAGGAGGGTCTTAAAACATATGACAACACATTTTATCAATACTCAGACGTCTCTATCAATACCACCTGTAGGTGTACATTTCCATGTTTAGGCAGTTAAGAAAAGTCATGGATAATGTGCATGTTGTCTAAGCCCTCAACCAACAATATACCCTCCTAGAGTGATTAAATTAATTTCTTTCACCATCAATAACTTTAACTCAATTCAAATCCTTCCTTTTAAAGTGACCATCTCCTGAGGGCAGCTGTAGGAATGTCTTGATGTTGCAGATAAGGTAGTGGATGGAAATGAATAATGTGCATGGTGAAGGATATTTTAACCACTCATAGATATTTCAAGATCTTAAAATGAAAAATTTCCATCATAATTAACTTGAAAAAAATTCAATGCCTTGTCCCAATGTGATTGGCTCTTTTTATGAAACCTATAAATGTTGATTCACTGATACAAGACTATCTATCCTAGAGAACTAACTATCACAATTAGTTTTATGGTATTATTGATGTTAAACTTGATGTATCATGAAAAAATAATTTATCCCACTCCTTTAAACTCTTAATCACATCTTCATAGATATTCTTAGAGCTTAAAACACTATGACTACGTATTGAAACTTGTAGGAAGTGACTATGTGTAACATTATTGACTACAACCTTTATGATGTTAGATTTGGAGATTGAAATTACAATTATATGGGGTAAAAATAGGCATTTGAGTCATGAGACAAAACACCAAACATTACATTGAAACCATTGTAGAGAAAAAAATCCTTTTATAAGTAGTAAAACATGACTGTAACCTCCATTAGTGACATCTTCCTATAATTTGAACTGTTTAACCCATGAAATAACTTATAATCATGAAAATAAACATGGGTAACATTATAAAATGTATTAAAGTAAGACCCCTAGTCCTAATAAATAGAATGCAGAAGAAGAAAGGGGTCGGGAGAGACTTGAAGAACCCGAGGAGGAAAAATCGGAGGATGAAGAAGGAACAGAGAGTTGGGAAACCAACTCTAGTAATGATGAAGAAGGATCGGAGGAAATTGAAAAGGATAAAGTCAATACTGAGGAGGATTCTATTACCAGAACAGAAGAGTTGGAGGAAAACCAGAAAGTGGCGGAGGAAGACACTGTCCAGGAAGATCTTGGTGAGGACCCAACTTCTAAGAAAGAAAAGGAAATATCTGTCCAAGAAGATATTCAAAATATGGAGATGGAAATTGAAGAAGGAATCAATGAGCAGGAACAAAAGAGCAAAGATGACCTCTTTGAAGAAGATAGGAATAGCCCGAATAAAAAATCTGAGGATTGGAGAGGAAAGAATCAGAATGAAGAAATTTACACTCCTATGACTTGGGTTAACAGTAAAGCTGAGTCTTCCTCCCAATTAGATTTCTGGCTATGAGGGAGATCATTGAACTCAAGAAAAAAGCAAAAACATTGGAAGAGTCTCCGAAAGCTCCTTGGAATAAAGTAAACAGCATGGAAATTCAGCTAAGCGAGATCCCTGTGAAGCTCAAAGCTTACGAAATCAATCTCTGGGAGTTAATAAAGGATAACAGAAAGAAAATGGATGAAGTAACGTCTAACATTTGTGCAGTAGCTATCAATATAGGTAAACGAGCCAATGAGGAGACCAAAGCACTAGAGGGTCCCAGCAAAAGGACAAGGCAAAGTTTTAGAAAGAAAGATACACAAAAAGGAGCTTTGCTGGAGGTTACCACACAGGAAACTGCTTTGAAAGAAAAAGAAGCCATGAACTTGATTCTGGAACTGGATGAATAATCTGGTCCTTCTTGGTGGTAAAGAAACTGGTACAATTCTTTGTTTTTCACTTGTTAGCTTTTGTTTGTTGTTTCTCCAGACTTCTGTATCTGGGTTTTGATCGGATGTATCTCTGATGGTTTCAGGACCATTCAAAACCTAATTTTGCTACTTCTCTGTAGTGTTTTTTAGGCGTTGCCTATGGGCGTTGTTGTTTTTTTATGTTTTTTTTGCTCTTTTTTAAAGGGTTTTAGGGCCCCTTCAAAACCTGCTTTTACCTCTAATCTAAAACATTATAAAATGTATTCAAAATCATATGGAATCAAATTCATCAATTGAGCTATACAGACTAGCTCAAATAGGAACAAACCCTTCAAGGTGTGGGAAACAACAAGTAAAAATGGATGGTCAACTTATTTAGGATGGTTTATAAATTATAGGAAGCCAATCCTTGAAATCCAAACATAAATTTAAATCTAACCATGTGTACTATCCACCACTAAAATCATTTGACTTGTAATTCCTCTTATTATCCATATCAATAAGAAACTTGTTGACTAGTTATGCTTGCCTAGTGGAGTGGTAGAGAGATAAAATGGTTTTAGCCCTTTTTTCACACTTCTAAAACATGTAAATATTTTTTTTTGGAGCCTATTTCTAAATTAAAATGTATTTTCAAATATTTTACATTTTAATGTACTTTACACTATATATGTTTTTCTATATAAATAGGGGTTCAGGGGCAGTAGCCCCCCAAAACAAATTGGACCCCTTTTAACAGGAAACCATTTTGGGTTGATTACTCCCATGGTTTTGGTGCCCATTATTTTTTAATACCACTTTTTTGATGTATTATGTATTTATGGATATTTCATAGGTAATACATCATGAGAATGAGGGTTTTCAGAAGTAAGAATAAAGTGTGTTAATTCAGGTGTGAATTCAAAAAGGTTTGTTGAACACAGTTCCAAATAATATCTCTGCATTGTAATTATGAAAAGACTGATCTAAGAGTGGTTTTTACTCTCATGGCTTGTAATAAAATCAGATCAAGTGTTTCTTAGTGGATGTAGCCCACATTGGGTGAACCATGTTAAATCTAGTCTTATTATTATGCATGTTTATTTTTGTTCTTTATGCATCTCTATTTATATCTATTATTGTGATTCTGTGAAATTGTTATACATCAATTTCTATATTTATTCCTAACAGTCAATCATGGAAATGAGTCTAATGAATTTAAATATACATAACAAAAACTCTACCCATGTTCCACTCTCCTCATAGTGCATACAACCTTTGAAACTCCTTCTTTTTCAATTGTTTTCTTGATTTTTAGTTAACACTGTAGACATCTAAAACTAGACACCGATAACCTCCAACTAGGGTTTTGACCAATTTCCACCAAAATGCATAATTTAGCCTAAAAACATTAAAACCCATTAAAAGATTTGAAATTGATATATTCAAGTGCTGATTTTGGCTAAGGTGTCACTAAATGGGGCAATACAATTTATGGGCCAACTAACTTTGATTAGATCATTTTGAGTCAAAATGGTATTTTCACACCAATCATCATAGGCTTCCCAAACACCATTTAGAGCTTTATTCTTCAACAATCATCTTATTTTTGGGCATATAATCCATTTACTTATTATTTGAGAAGGCATTGCTTTGCCTATGATTTGCAATAACTTCCCAAATAGGGTTAAATTATAGGCACCTAAATCTAGCCACTGATAACCTCCAACCAAGATTTTTACCAATTTCCACCAAAATGCATAAGTTAGCCTAAAAATATTTAAAAACATTAAATGAGTTGAAATTGATATATTCAAGGGCCAATTTTAGCTAGGGTATCACTAAATGGGGAAATGTAATTTATTAGCCATCTAACTTTGATCAAATCATTTCAAGTCAAAATGTTAGTTTTGCACCTGGGTGCTCTAGGTTGCTCTTTTCTATCAAATCTCTTACACAAGACATGCACATTTGTTATTTGGTGTTGGAAACATACTAAATGGGATAACAGATTCAACACATTTGACATCACATCTTAAATCTAATCCAGATAAGTTCTAAGCCAATAATAAGACATTCTAATCAATTTGATTAGTTTGTGCACAAATTACCAAGGTTTTGCATCAAGGTACTTAATCATGTTTTAGGCTAATTAAACAAAATAAATTTATTAAGTTAATTTTCCATTAGAGTTGTTGAATATTTATTTTTGGAAATTGATTTCTATGAACTACATCATCAAGTGACATCATTTCTTTGGAAGACATTCTTAGGCTATTTATGCCACAAATTTCCAAATCAAGCCACCCTATGCCTCATCAATGCCTCCCATGCCTAGTTAATTCCCCTCTATCCCAAATATTGATGAGCCTATTTATGTATTTTAATTACATAATTGAATTAATCCTTAGCCACACATCTTAATCTTAAGATGGATAGTTCAGGTTGATTCTAGACAATCTCAAAAATCTATAAATAGAGAGGCCATGAACATGAATTTTAAGCTCTTTTTTGCCAAAGTTATAATGCCAAAATGCATTTAAAATCATTGCATCTTAGTGATATAATTCCTAAATATTGAGCCAAACCAATCCAAACCAAATCCAAACATGGTGCCAAGGAGAGATAGAAGTAGCCACACTTCATTGATGCAGACTTCATGAGCACAAAACTGAGAAAGCCACTACAACAAGCATTTTGAAGAGTCCAAGGAAGGTCAAATAAGGTTTTCTTCACATTTTTGTTTTGTTAACTAAGCTCCCCCTAGTAACTAGGCCTAGATATGTTATTTTAGTGTGTTTACTTCAATTTTTATTTCATTTTTGGGACTAACACAATACTAAACATCCTCTCTTGAGTCAAATTCTTAGTCTACATAATGGCATGTACAGTGGGACCAAATTCATCCAACACATTAATAAGATAATTATAAAATTTTAAAATCTTTATTTTGATTATTAAAACTCTTGCAATTTGATTTTCTAACTTTGTTTTGCCAATTTTCTTTATCACGGGTTTACATAGTCAACCATTGATGGTCAGTGCAACTAATAATGGTCATTTTCAACCATCGATGGTCACTATGTTTTTCTTAAAAGCATAAAACCTGAGAGTTAATAGGCCATTTTCAAATGCTTAGTTTGGGGTCATACGAACTCAATTTTTCATGATTTTGTTTTTAAAACCACATGTTTTCTCATAAATTTTCATAATATGATATTATTTTAGCTTCAAATTACATATATTTTCACAAAATTATGAAAATATCTTTAATTTTTTCTAATATAACACATTTTCTTTTGGGTTAATGCCTTAAGGGTAGACAAGTAACCAATGGACTTCAAATTTGTTAACACATGCTATTAAGACATATTTTGCATATTTTAAAATGCATTAAGAACCTTGTTTTGGTACTTAATGAAACATTTAGGTTCTTAATATGAATTTTTGATAGTTAAAATTTGAATTTTACAACTTAAGACCAAGGGCTCAAAATAACACCACTCAATCTTTCAAATTGGTGCTTAAAAATGAGCTCATCTTTATAAGTTTTTGCATTCAATAGTTGTTTGAACTAGCTTTAATTTATAAATGAGATGGATGTCATGTGTGTTCTCTTCCACTTTTCCCCTTTATGGAACCCTTGGAATCAAAATCACCCATCCTTATTGTAAAAATCCTAGTCCAAGTTTTACAAAGAATGTCATCTAAATCACTCCTCAAAAACTTTCAATAGTTTGGGTGATCTTGAAAATGACCCTGAAATCTCTCTCTTATGTCTTTTATTTAATTGCATCTTGGCTTGTGAGGGGTAACTCATCACCTCCCATAAGTTTTATAAGGAATATTTGACCTAGGGTTTCATCTCCTGGCATTGACTTCAACCACTCCCATTAGGATTAGAGGTTTGAGTGGTTAAACCACCTTCTAGTGATGCGGTTGAACATGGGACATATATACACTTTGGACATCACACTACACTAAGAAAGTGATGAATGTAATGGTTGAAAAAAGGGTAAGACATTTTTTTAACAATCTAAGTTCCATAGATACCCAATTACATGTTTTTTTTTGCATCATGACATGAAAGTCATTATGTAATTGATCCCCCTAGAAACGTTTGAAAACTAGCTAGTTTAGTCAACCCCACATTTCCATACCCTTGCTAGGATTTGGATGGTTATACTTAGTGTATTCTGGTCATTTTTTTTGCTTGGTATGTTTTGAGACTAAAAATTGTATTTTTGTTCATAAACCATTTCAAAACCATGTATTTGAGTTGAGGAGGGTAGTGTTATGCTTCCCAAAACATGTCAAACCATTTTTACCTTTTACTCTTTGAAATATAACATTTATCACATCATTAAAGCATGATTACACCATTAGGCTACTCAATTTATTTCAAGACTTGTTTACCATTATGCCAAAAACCATTTATTTCATGCCATATCACATTATCCATTTGGACCTTATTTATGCATCATCAATTTGTCTGATCTTGTCTAGCTTGTTTGATTAAAACCTAGTTTTCAACATTAAGTTTTAAATTAACCTTGTTAATTTTGGGTTCAAACATTGATTGATTTCTTTTTAGGCCTCAATTCATGGGGTTGATAGACTGATCTTTCTCTTTTGGGTTACATAACTTTGGTTAATCGATTACCCAAATTTAAAAACTATTGATGGTTTGTTTGTTCAATGCCTATCCTCATCATAATTTGTGCCTTTATTTAAGAGTACACAGCCTTTCTCCAAGATCCTTTTTGCCTCATGACTTATGCCAACTGATCATGTTTATGTTTGATTATGCGTGTTGGGTCTATGTCAAAGTTGTTTACAAAATTGTTAGATTAAATCAAAATCACATCATGCCTTTGTTTCAAGCCTAGATTTTGATGTCATTTGGATAAAAGTCTTAATATAGCCTATTCGAGCCTAGCTTTTAACTTCACATTTGGACAAAATACCTAGTGGCTCTTTTCCCCTTTCCTAGTTTATACCTTGTTTGTAACACTTTGACCTAGACCTTTGACATGTCATTTTTTATTCAAATGCTTAACCTTTTATGTGTATGATATTTGACATTGGACATTTGATGTTAGACTATTTTATGCCAAATCTTAACATAAACTATTCTAGAGCTACAGCTCTATTTTTAGACCACATTAGAGACACAGCTCCACCTTCGACCATGTTAGACCAAGTTTGAACCATTTGTCATTTGGACATAGTTTTTTAGAGTTTGTAGAACTCTAACCCTTTTGTTTTGGAGCTTTCATTATTTATATCGATATTTCTAGCTAAACCTATTGTTGAATCACATATAATCCAACTTATGATAGAATGGCCACACAAAATGACTTTTATGGCTTTAGTGAAGACTCCAATGATGATAATATGGTTTGTGAGATAGATTTATATCTACCTCATAAAAATTATTCATGGGATCAAAGTCCCAAACCAACTTATGATCTAACTTGAGACTTTGATTAGTATGAAGAGGCTTATGAGGACTTTGAAGACCCAATTATAGATAATGTTATTTGGGATACATATTAATACCCTCTTTATGATAATTAGTACATAGAACATAGTCAAGAACTAGCTTATGATCTAACTCAATATTGGGATGATATGGTTTATTAAGAGGACTTGGATGATTTGGCTTGTGTGAGTAATTAGGATCCACAATGCCATACCACTCCCATACCAAGAACTCATCCTTTGGCTTGGGAAATAAATCAAGCTCCATAATTCCCCTTCATCATTTTAATACCTAGTCCTTTGGCTTGTGCGAGAAATCAAGCCCCACAATTCCCTATCATTATCATTTCATAACTTCATCATTTGGCTTGTGTAAGCAATCAAGCTCCATAATTCCATACCATTACCATACCAATACCTCATCCTTTGGCTTATATGAGTAATCAAGCTCCATAATTCCCCTTTATCATTCTAAGACCTAGTCATTTGGCTTATGCAAGAAATCAAGCTCCACACCACCCAATTATGACCATTTGAGGACTTTGTCTTTTGGCTGATGTGATCAATCATGATCCTTGATGCCCTACCATTATCCAACCCTCAATCATTCTTCATCTATTACCAATAATTCCCCACTTTAGAAAATCACAACCAGTCCAATCAAAACCTTAATCAAATCAATCATTTGAAGACCAAGTTGTGTTCAAAATTGGTATTTTCCAACTCATTAGAAACCAAGACCAATAAAACCAACCAATCCAAGATAATTTTGTTGAACCAACCACTTGCGATAAGTCAACCTATGATGAATCACTTATTGATCCTCTATTAGTTGTTAAGGAGTCTCACTTTGATGAGCTAGTCTTTGTTGAGTCACTTCTTAATGATTATAACTACCTTTGGAAAAATAATTACCTTGACCATATGTCTATTTTTCAAGAAGATCCCTTTAACAAGCTATTCTTTGAAGAGTTGTCTCTAGATATTTTTCCCATCCTATAGGAGTCCCACTTTGAAAAACTAGTCTTTATGGATCCCATTATGCTATCATAGGCCTTTACTTACCCAATACCGAGCATTCAATAAGACATAATTATAATAGAGTAGCCATTAATTGAAGAATCAAAGTTAGATTCATGTTCTATTCTTGAACTAACAATAGATTTAGCATCAAAAGTAGAATCAACATCATTCTTGACATTAGATTCAGAGTCACTTGAGTTGGAATAAGATTCAGAATCAAAATATGTTTGTGACTATTACAACATTAGTCAAGCATGCCTTACAGATCAATTTGAATATATTCATGATCCTTCTATAATTTTTTAGGATGATTACTTCAGCATCAACATAAGTTCTCATAGTATATTTTACGAGGATTATGCAGCCAAACCCCATTCCATTACCATTTCACATGCCATTACCACCAACCAATATAGCCATTTTATTGATGTTCCACCTCCCACAAGTGTCAATTGGGATCAATAGAATCACATTTTTTTGAAATACATCCATGGTGACATATCAATTGAAGAATAGAAAGGAGGCCAAGACCACATTCATCTAGCAAAAGAACACTCTCTTAATGAAACCTTTTTAGAGATGCTAGGAGACACACAAATTTCAAACTCAGCATCTTTTAGTGAAACTTTTTGGAAGAACTAAAATAAAATCAAATTCCAAAGCCAATTTTCATTAGTGAAACCTTTTTAGAGGTGATATGGGACAATAAACATAACTTCATTTGTGAAAACCTCTTTGAGGCACTAATAACTGAGTATAAAATTCCTTCAATTATTGATGAAGACAATATCAAATCAAAATATCTTCCAATCTACAACCTAATTAGATGGTAGCTACTCTTAAGATCAAACAATAGAAAAATCTGGTGATCTAATCAAGATAAAAAGTCTTTGGCCCTACCACAACCAAAGTTATGTTGAATTTGACATTAGCAACATTATATGTGAGTAAAATTCCTAATCTTCATTTATTTCCCAACCATTATTCATTCCATTATCATCTATCATTCCATTTCAAAAATAAACCTACCATCTATTATTTATTCTTATTTACCATCTATGGTCATAATTTACTTTGTAGAGGTTGCAAAGATACCTTATATTGACACTTGAATAAATCAAAATCAATAGCCAATGAAGATCATAAAAGCATTCTTGACAACCAAATCTATAGCTAGTTCTTAATAGAGTAGTTATTCAGATGAGGTGTAGGCTATTAATTAACATGATTAGTTATTCTATTTATATCATTTATCGATTAGGATGTGCATCTTCACTTCAACAAGAACAACATAATCATATGCCATTTATCATACCCAAGCCAGAACCAAACATGTACCATACCATTTCATTACCATGCCATTATTTTTGTTACATATCTTTTTTCCATTATCACATATCCCAACTAATCACCTTCTCACTTGGGGGAAACCCTCTTACCATTTTATCCAATCTATCAAAGACCATCATTATCCTAAGCAAAACCATACCATCCTATTATTCCATTCCTATCTATACTAAAGCCTTATTTTAGTCATCCTACCCAATCTTAGTTTTATTTTGGTTCATTTTATTCTTCTTACACCTTTTGTGAGAGGATTCCAATCAAGTTTAAACAATCAATCAAATATTTGTTTACAATGATAGTCTATGAAATTAGTATGATAGTTGATCTAACAAGATATCTTTCATTTTCCATCTTGTATCAAGTTTGTTTATGTAAGCTTGATTATAACTACCTATGGGTAAATTAGTGTCTCATTAGTCTTGTTACTAATTATAACTACCTATGGGCAAATTAGTATCATTGACCTATTCTATTTTATTTTAGTTATAACCACATATGGGAAAACTAGGGGCAACACTTGTTTACCATGCATTGTCACATCACCTTGCCACCATTATTTTCATTTGACTGGTTATTTACCAAATTTGAGAACTTGTTGGGACCTAGTTGGGTTTTCCATGCCTTATGTGTGGATGGAATTACTATGACTTGAGATCATTTTGGGACTATGTAGGTCATGTTCAACTCATGTTGAGGTCACCTTAGTCCCCCTTTCCATACGCTCTCACCATTTTGTGATCAACCTTAGCCAAATACTCTCACCATTTTATGAGTAGGTATCTTGTCATTCTCTAACAATTTGAGATACCTAAAAATACCAAAATCATTTCAAATATTTCAAAATATAAAAACATTTGTCATGTCTAACCTTAGTTATTTATCTTAGATCCAACCTACTAGGGCAAAGTTAATTTTAGGATGCTTTCTTTTGTATTTATTTTTAGGATTTATATTTATTTTTTTATTTTAAGTTTTTTTTCTATTTGTTTATTTTCTTGCATATTTGTTGATTTTGTTAATGTTGCCTCAACTCGGTCTATATGTGTTCATTAGGTGATTCCTTGTGCACATTATTCTTGAGTCCATTCATATTCATGTGTCAATATTATCATCATGGTTTTTATCATTGGTATATTATTTTTGAGTGTTTATTAGATCAAGAGTCAGTCCTTATGAATATTTTAGCCAAGTCTTCATGGTGTTATATCATGATTCCTACCATCACATGCTACAAAAAATATTAGCTTCAAGAAGTTCTATAATAAATGGAGTCATAGAGGTTTCTCCTTGGTACTTTGGCAAATCCTTCTACCCTTGATCAAATTAACCCATTGTCCATTCTAGCTATATCATTTCTAATAAGGATGAACATCTCCTCATTGATAGGTACAACTAAATTTTTTCTATTGATCAATCTTATTCTTTTATCCATCTCTTTCATCACTTTGTGCATCCTTGTATGATTAATTATTTGTGGCTTCTTTAGTTATTAGACCATAGCATCTATGTTTGCACCCACTCATCTTTAATCTATATTCCAAGTTATATCTTTGAGTTATACTTGTTAATCTACCCTAACTAGGGAACAATCATCTTTAACCAATCCATATCCTCTTAATGATTATAAACACCTATGGGCAAATCATTATTTTGACTTTTATTCTTGATTTTAATTGCCTTTGGGAAAATCAATAATATTTTTTTAAACAAATGCATGCAAGCATTTTCTCATTTTTATTACTCTCAACCATAGGTTAATCCCACTTTTATTCTTTCTTCTTTTTGAGGGACCATCCATCCACATATGTGATGGCCACTCCCTCAAGGTGGCACCATCATAGGCTTCCCAAACACCATTTGGAGCTTTGTTCTTCAACTTTCATCTTATTTTTGGGAATATAGGCCATTTAATCATTATTTGAGAATACATTTATTTGCCTAAAATTTACAACATCTTCTTAAATAGGGGTAAATTATAGACACTTGAATCTAGGCATCAATAACCTCCAACCAAGCTTTTGACCAATTTATACTAAAATGCATAATTTGTCTTAAAAACACTAAAACATATTAAATGAGCTGAAATTGATATATTCAAGTGATAATTTTGGATAGGGTGTCACTAAATTGGGTAGTGTAATTTATGGGCTAGCTAAATTTGATCAGATCATTTCGATTCAAAATGCCAATTTTGCATCTAGGTGCTCTAGATTGCTCTTTTCTATCAAATATCTTACACAAGACATGTGCCTTTGTTATTTAGTGTAGGAATAATACTAAATGGGATAATGGATCTAATGTATCTAACATCACATCCTAATTCTAATCCAATCAAATTTTGGGCCAATAATAAGACATTCTAAATAATTTGATTAGTTTGTGCACAAATTGCCAAAGTTTTGCATCAAGGTGCTTAAACATGTTTTAGGCTAATTAAACCAAATCAAGTTCTTAAGTTAATTTTCAATGATATTTGTTGAATATTTATTTTGTTAAATTGATTTATATTAACTGCATCATTAAGTGATATCATTTCTTAAGAAGACATCCCTAGGCCATAAATGCCATAAATATTTGAATCAAGCCATCCCATGCCTCATCAATTCATCCCATACCTATTTAATGCCCCTTTATCCAAAATATTGATGAACCTATTTATGGATTTTAATTACATAATTGAATTAATCCTTAGCCATAGATCTCAATCTTGAGATAGACAGTTTAGGTTAATGTTGGGTAATCTTAAAAATATATAAATAGAGAGGCCATGAACATGAATTTTAAGCTCTTTTATGCCAAATTTATAATGCCCAAATGAATTCAGAATAATTCCATCTTAGTGTTATAATTCTCAAATATTGAGCCAAGCCAAGACAAGCCAAAGCCACACATGGTGCCAAGGAGAGATGGAGGTAGCCACACTTCATTGATGCAAACTTCATGAGCACAAAACTATGTAAACCACTACAAAAATCATTTTAGAGCATCCAAAGAAGGTGAAATAAGGTTTCTTTCACATTTTAGTTGTGTTTTTCATTTTTTTTTAAAATGAGCTCCCCCTAGTAACTAGGCCTAGAGATGTTATGCTAGTGTGTTTATTTCAATTTTGATTTAATTTTTAGGACTTACACAATACTAACCATCCTCTCTTGAGTTAAATTCCTAGTTTACAAACACCTATGAGTTTATATTAGTATTGATATTATTTATGATGAATTTGAGAGGGACTAACATGAGGGATGTTGATAAGGAGTTTATAACACTTATCTACCTAAGAAAATTGTACCACTTCATTTAATGACCAATATATGACCCCTAAGTGACTCAAAATGACATAAGGACTAAATTGACTATGACTAATGTTAATATGACATCAAATCACATAAAATGAACCATGACACACCCTATAACATTATAATAGACCTCTATTTCAAGTTTTGGACTATAAGGGGTTAATTCATTTTTGATTTGTAGTAAAAAATGGTCAACATTATTAGTGATTTCCCAAGGGTGGTATGCTTGTTATGCCAAGACCAGTAGCCTAATAATATCCATTGGGCCATGGAGTCACCTATACACTAGATTTACACATAATTTTTCTTTGATACCATACTGAATAATAAAAAAAAAAACACACAAGAAAATACACACCAATGGAAACACACATGTGTTCAATTAGAACACTTATGAAACATAACACAACACAACTAAAACAAAATTCACATCTAACCTAATATTTACAAACCTCACTTTTAAAGTTAAAGAGCTTAGCATACCTCAATTAGGGTAAAATATAGTTCCCCTTGCATATTTGTCACTCCATGAAGTCAATCTAGAATGTGAAGCATGTCCATCACCAACCACTTACACATGTGAATGTTCAAGAAGCCTATCACCTTTGGATCTTATTAAGTCTAAAAGTGGAATTTTTAGATCTTTCATGAATTTTTTGTCTTTCTCTCTAATATCCTTGATTGGACCTTAAATTTGATTTATATTTACCACATATGATATGCCTTTCTCAAACTGTAGATAGGAATGTATGACAACCATCTCATCTTTGTCTTCTTCTAAGACAACATGTACTTAATGTTTGGAAGTACTAATATATTATTTTTATAATCCATTACCTTTGGATGTAGCTCAACATCATATGGGGATTTTGACTATTATTGAAGGATAAATAAATCTAACTTGACCTCATTCCTCATATTTACAACCTCTTAGGCAATATCTTCAACAAGCTCTTTCATGACTTCAGATTCTTGATCAACAGAAAGACATTCATATTTATGTTTTATGGAGAACTCAACAATATTCTTTTTAGTCCCATTAGCATGCTTAACATTGGATATAGAATCTCTTGGAGAAAAAGGAGTCTTACCCAACTTCTCAAATTATTTTCATATGGCATTGAACCTTTGCCATAGTTCATCCTCATTCATAACATGACACTCTTTTCCATGCTTGGTAATACATTAAACATCAGATATATACTTATTAGGATAGGAAGTAGCATTACCTAATTGATAAAAACTCTTGACATATGACATTGAACCTTTTCCATAAGTCATACTCCTCTTCTTCATGAGTGTCATCATCAAGGGCAAATTCATTAATATCAAGAAGAAATACATCATTATTCCCATTATGGTGATCAATTAGGCTCTTCAACATATCATAATCATACTCATGAATCATGTAGTTACCTTTATTATCTTGTGAAAAATAATGTTTGACATTTACCTTAGCTTCCTCAAATGACTCTTCATACATGATATAAGTGATAAGGTTAGTTTGTTCAAAGTATGCATCAGGATAATTATCATCAGTGATAGTACTATATTAATAAAGGAACAAGTAAAAAATTCCCTCAAGATTATAATAACCATCATCCACAATAGAATCCTCCTTCTCAATGGTCACACAATTCAAGTTAGAGCTTGTTTCAATGTAGCGTTCAATGTGAAACCTTAAAAGAGGATGGGTTATTATGGTCACCTTGGTCCCATACCTTGTCTTAAATTCCAAGAATTAAAAATAATATAAGATATGTCCACATATCTTGGATGTAAATTCCCTTGACAAATAGATTTCAAAATGAGTAGGAAGGTCTACCACAATAATGTCTTGGAGGATAGGAAAGCTAGGACAATCATGCAAGAAAACCTTCAAGTTTTTTTTTGGCCCTACTATATTAGATTGTTTACCATCTATTTGGATCACCCCTTTGATATGGGGTTCATAGTTTATGCCCAACTTAACAGTTACAGCCTTGGGCATGACTGAAGTAGAAGCACCCCTATCAATTATGTAATTTTGTACTAGCTTGTCACCCACTTTGAGAGTGAGATATAAGGTTGGAGGTTTCTCAGCTTTAGTATATGTTCCAAAAATGGTATTATGGGAATGTTTAATATTTGACCATGAATTTTACTTAAATGTGAAGGACTAATAGGAATGGTGGACAACTACTTTTGTAATAGATATTTTTGGCCAAGCATGTGAAGGACATCCCATAAAGAGATAGATGCTTTGGCATTATTTTAAAAATACACTATGTTTGAGGTAGTATTACTCACCTTCTCTTGAGTCCTTTGAGGTGAAAAAGTTATTGAAACTTGATAATTGGAAGTACCTTGGGCAGGCCTTCCAATGCTTTGATTTGGAGGAGGTGTAGGTGTGTTTGGGATTACTATGCTTTATTTCCTTGGAATAGGATTAAACAAACTTTTAGACATGATATTTTCACCTCATATAGCCTTCATATTTTCCCTTATGTTATCTATAATATAATTCCTAGATTGAGCACAAAGGTATCTTCTACCAAGAAATTAGTGAAACTTTATCCATGAGTCTACCAATCATCATTTGCTTACATCATGATCTCATCTTTCGTTGATAGGAAAGGAATAAATTCTCATTGATAAAACTATATATTGATATCAACCTTCATTATCATCAATTAATTGTCCTTTTTTCCAATATTCCCCTTGTACCAAGTTGTTATGCAGCAGCACCATCTCCCTTGAATTGGTGGTGGAATTGGGATTTTACACATTGGTAATCCTATTGAAATTAGGCTACCCTTGACCTCTACCTCTCCCATATTATTGGCCATATTGATGCTAATAAGGGTATTTATTTTGATAGGCACATTATTTCATGTTAGCTTGACTATTTTAGTCTTTTAAGGCTTGGAATATTATCTCATATAACTTAGACCTTGAATACCAATAAATGTCATCTTTTACCTTCTTAGGAATAGTCCTAGACTTAACATTTGCATTAGGAACTTGATCCACACTTAGAGTATTAGTAGGAGTATTAGTAAATATAGGCATAGACACATTAGGAGGAAACCTTCCAACTTGAATGAGTCTATTCTTAGTTCTAATGGAAATTTCATATGCTTCAAGAAGAGTGAAACCATCCATGTATTGAAGCATGATAGAAATATTAGTACTAGTGGCTCTCAAGTAGGTAAGGAATACAAAGATATCAAGTTGTCTCATGGGAGGGGAAAATATATACCAAGTATTTTAAAACCTCTCATTGAAGTCATGAATTTTTTCATTAGGAGATAACTTGATCACATTAAACTAGTTTATGAGATAAGTATGGTCACTTTTATCTTCAAACCTTAAAGTTAACAACACTACAAATTCATCCCATGATGCGATGCATCCACTTAGGAAAATCATATACCAATAAAGTGTTTTCCTTCTAAGGGAAATGGAAAGGAGTCTAATGTAAATATTATCCTTGGTGACATTATGGAAACTATAAAAATATTATAGATATCCCTAATGTGTTCACTAGGTGTAACTTGGATCTCACCATTTAATGTAGGCACACTCATTGTGCCATTAGGAGGGATGTCATCATAATCCTGAAAGTGAATTGGATTTTTAGAATTAAAGGTAGGAAAGTCATTTTTCCTAACCATGTCTTCTTTAATATCTTAAATTTATTTAATCTCTTCAATTTCTTAGATAGCAAAATCTTCTTACTCCTCAAGAGGTAGATCAAGATGAGTGCATTAAACTTTAAGAGGATGTATAGGCTAAATAAGTGGATTGATAGGATTGAGAAATATAAGAGATGATGAACTAGTAAGAACCATAAAGTATGAGATCAAATTTATGGAAAGAAAATGGCCTTAAACTAGATTTTACCTTGAATATAGTTGCCAAATGTTGAGTAGCACACTAGTTTTTAGTTGATGTTGTCAAGACCAACATTCACCTTGACAAGTTATCTTGAAGACAATGGGTCCCACCGAGAATGATATAACTATTGTCACAAAATATTACACCCTATAATAGAGTGTTTAATCCTTTTCCAAATTTGGGAAAATGTTAATACTTATAGGTATGTGGGTTTACCTATAGGTAGAAGTAGTCCTCTAGGTTTAAGGGTTAGCTCCCTAAATATACCTTGAAATTCTTATCACCTATTTAACCAGTTGCTTGTGGGAAAAGAGATATAAGTTTAGATGAAATTAAACTAATATAATGGGGTGATACATCAAGATGTTTTAAACATGACCATTATACTTCTTTCACTAATAAATAAGGCATAAAAATTAGCTTTTAAGTCTTAGAAGGTTCTAACATAAGTGTTTCAACATAGAGGTGATATGCATGAGACAACAAAATATAAATGAAATAGAGGGTATATTACACACTCTAAGGACATTTTTACACTTTAAATGAGTCTAACACACTATATACACTCTACATGACCTGTTAGAATAGGAACTCTAGTATAAACATGAAAGGATAAGGCAAGTAAGGATAGAAGATTATCACTAAATTCACCATACATCACTTTGAACACTTATAAAACTATTCATGAAATCAAAAATAGAATTTAATTTATTTTTCAAAGGAAAAAAAACAATGTCATTCTAGTATGGCTTCACCATACATGGTGTGGTATTAGTCTACAAGAGCCAAAATGGCTATTACTTATAGAATTGGGAGAGAGGATAAGAGAATGAAGTCAAAGAGTCACTAAGATATGTCTCATGATGATAAAAGGAGTTAAACATGAATTAGAGAGGAATATGAAATATACCATTCAATGTCTACTTGGACAAATGTCCCTCAAAACATGAAACTCCTAAAATGTAGTGTATAACTCCTTAATTACTTGCTCAAAAAATTGCCTTCATCATTTGGCCTTATTGGAACATCCAAAGTAGACTAGGGATATATTTGATGATTAAAATATGAGGTATGGCTTATATAAAATATCCAAAATTAATTTTTTGCATCCCTAACCATTACAATTCTTATGGACATGAGTAATCACTGCCTGTAGTCCAAATAACTCTTCTTTCACTCACCCTCCACACTTGACACCAAAGTTGGTATTTAGTTTTAAAATATTATCCATATATATGAGTTTATGACACATTTTAGTACCTTTCATGACCTTGTATTCCTTAGGTAGACCTTAAAAGGCCTCCCACTTAAAACTTTCACCTTCTCACTAGCTTGTTCACTATGTCAGTTTTGACTGGCTAAGATGAATGCACTTGAAGAGGAAATTTTACACTTAAATGAGACAATAAATTCACATGGTGAGTTATATTATGTCCCAATATCTCTCCCAAAGTTTATTTCATCATTTTAAACTCTTCCATACTTGCACAACACTAAAAATAATCAAGAAAATACATTTTACACCTTATCCGTATAGGTAGGGTACAACTCAAACTGATGAGGAGGAGACTTGAAGAGTATTATAAAACATAAAATCATATCCCAAGCCATTATATTCCATATAAATTCCCTTTATCCTTCATTTTCCCAATCAGGTCATTACCAAGGGTTTTAGAGGGTTTTAGGCCATTTTTTCCTCTAAGGATTGTTCATGAATATGTGACATTAAATCCTTCATAAAATTTCAATAAATATTTATTAAATTCCTTATTAATCATCCCCAAACTGATCAAACTCCCATGCAAATCCTCCTAGTAGATGTGAGCTCTCAAAGTTGCCCTCTCGAGCTTTGTCCATGCATTTTGCACACCCTGAATTGGTATGAGCCAAGAAATGGATTTCATGTGGTTTAATTTGCATAATAATATCTTTAAAACACCTTATACCTCTATATAAACATGTTTCAATGGATTATAATTTTCATTTGATCTTATAAATGGTATTATCACCCCCTTGGCCATTAGGCCTAACCAAGACCTAGTAGGCTTAGCTTGCATATTTATAGGTTTGGAACACTATGACCTATTTATAACATTTTTGAATGATTTTTAATGTTTTTATATATGTTACACAACTTTATAAACCTCCATGAAAGGTTTCATCAACCCTCATCTCACCTTGTTATCTCCTTTATTCACAGCCTATAGGTTTGTACCCTTGGGGAGTGCCCTCTGTCTGAGACAAAATGGAGGGTGCTTCCCCTATTTTCCTATAAAAAATTAAAATATGGTGTGATTATCCAAGTTATTTATATAATATATGAAAATTATCATCTATTTATCACATCATTAGATCCCCTAAATGATTTAAAACCTAAGACAAACCCTTAAAACATTGACTATGTATAGATTTCTGATTATAGACTGTAGGTTGTCAAATTAGAAAGCTCATAAATACATGTTTCCATGTTATGGGGGTCTATTTAGGTGTTAATAATAATAATTAAATTTTTCAAAATTCTTAAAACCTTTCACCAACCTTACATTTCTCTTTCTCACCTTAACTGGTCAAATCTATAGGTTGACTGACTATGTTTTTCTTGTCTTGAAAGAGGTGCTTGTAGGTGGTATTACATGGTTTATGCCTTATATCACTATCAAAATAACTAAATTATGTCCCCAAATTCATTTGGAAATTAATATAGACTATTCTCATCATTTTCATGCTAATACATATTCCAATTCACTTGTCCTAGCTCATTGTCATACCACAGTTAGCTATAATTTACAAAGTAGGGGTCTTGTAGGTGAACATCCACTTTGAAATTAGTAAAACATACCCTTGGACTAATTTTAAGGTATTTTATAATCATTTTAAACTTGTCTATGACCTTATCCATTGGTATTTCATGTCTAGGTTTGTGTCATGAAACTGTAGATACCTTTAGTCAATTGTAGGTGGCCCTTTTGAATCAAAATACACCTATAAATGCATTTATAGGACAAAAACATGGTACTACAACTTTCATTGATGCTATTTTAATCCTAATAATCCCTCTCACTTGCTTATAACCACTTTTCATGGTGATAGGTTCTTGTATTTCAATTTTAGGGTGTAAGGCCACTATAGAAGTCCAAATCCTGTAGAATACACTAAAAAACTATAGTGAACAAAAGTCAAAAATGGAATCCTTAAAACACCATGTTCCCCTAATCATACATCCATTAATTTTTGTACTAATCTTCCCCTCAGATAGGGCTACAAGATATATGTAATTGGATTCATCAAAACTCCTTGCAACACTACTATATATTAACTCCAAAAGCATTGAGGGATCTATTTTGGGGATTTGAGGGATTTGTCCCTGAATTTAGATCTCTTCACTTGGGATGACCTTTCAAGGATTCCATCTATTATAATGCTTAAAACATGACTATTATGGTTTATTAAACATCTTAAGACTTAAAGGAGGGTCTTGAAACATATGACAACACCTTTGATCAACAGTCCTAGGTCTCTGTCAATGCCACCTATAGGTGGATATTTCCATGTTTAGGTAGTTAAGAAAATTCATGGACTATATACACCCTAAATTGGTCAATAAAAAACACATATCATGTATTTTCATGGTCCTCTTCATAGGAGACTCTGACTAGATAATAAAAACCTTATTCTCACTAGCCATGTCTTTATTTTTCTTGTTTTGGTCTTGTTTCTTGCCTTTGTCACCATTTTATTCATTACCAGTTATCTAAAACATTCTAAACAATAATTTCACCTCATCCAGATAGTACTCCCCATTCCAATCCTATTCCCCCAAGTCTCAAGCCTATTGGATAGGAGTGCCAAAATCAAACAATAACACTAGACATGGAAGTGTTTCATTTTTAGTGCTCCTATCCATTTGCATTTTGAGCCTCAATGGTCATTTTTATTTACTTAACAGGTTCCAAACCCTTTTTAGCCCCTCCCTTAAGTTTTTTTATCTTTTTGATGTCAATTAGTGTGAATAAATATCCCAAATTCAAAATAAATAGTCTCCTATATAAATGACTTCACAAGGCATTTTGTATCTAGCACTTACTACTTTGGTATAGTAAATAATTAAAATTAGTCAATAGTATAGCTCAAAATTCTAAATCACACATAGATTTGCATGCTTGATCAAGGAAGGGCCTAGGAAAAATTTCATTATTGCATATACCATTCACATTTATTATGCATGTTACCTAATGGAGAACTATATTTGATCTGAGATCCTAGTTTGAGGGTTAATGTAGGTAATGATCAAGATAGTGGGGTTCTAGATCATGTAATCATACTTCCCCTAACCCAATTTTTTCCCTTTTTCTTTTGATTCATTTGTTGTTTCATGTGTGTAGGTAGACCTAGAGTTTGAGAAGAAAACCAATTATACATCTACACCTACAGGTGATCATGGATAAATAAAGACACCTACAGATGTTAGAAACTAGACTACACTAGAATCTAGAATCAAAAATTAATTTAGACAATAGCACCAAAATTAGACTATAGTGTCAAACATCAAAGTGTCCCATTTTTAGCACTCCTATCCTTTCACCAAATTTAATCTATATTTAGGCTTTTGACACCTTTTTAGTCCTGCATAGTAATTTTCATCCTCTGTATCAACTGTCTTAGCCTATTTTCTACTTAAGTCATATTTATCCTTGTCTATTTCTATTTTTAGAAAGGTAAATAGTTTTCAAAAATAAGGACTATATCTATTACCATATTTTTTACTAATTTATTAATCTATGCCCTTAATTAAAATCAGAATAAAACTCAATTATTCCAAAAAAAAGTTAAATCATTTGGTGAACCTAACTTACTTTTAATAAATCTCAAACCCTAGGTACCGTTAGGGTTTTCCTTCACATTTTTGTGGAAAAATTCAATTTCAAAATTCTGATTTTAATCTAATTTTTTTTTACATTTATTTTATTCAAATTTATTTTAGAATTCAAATTATTTTAATAATTTAAAAATTCTAAAATTCTAACCCAAAACCCTAGATTTCCAAACTAGGTCTTCAAACCCCAAGCCTTCTTCCCTTGCAATTTTTAGATAAAAATTTTGGAATTTTTGCTAATTATTTGGAGTGTTGAAAATATTTTTAAAATCCCTATGTTAGTAGTAATTTTTTCATTTATTTTTTTAATAGTAATTTTACATACTATCTTTGGTGAAAGCAATAAAATAGCCACTAAGGCACTTTTTCTCTCTCATCCCATAGATAAATTTCTAATTTTTTCTCATAATTATGACAATAAATGGACAAATTTACAAAATTTTGCATTAGCCAAAAATGAGTAAAATTATTTCATTTACAATGAAGACAATTACTATTGTTATAATGAGGAATATGATGATGCATATGAAAGTGATAGTGAAGAAAAATTACATGCATCTTCTTCTCTCAAACCTATCTCTTTTCTTCCCTCTTCCAAAGAAAATAATTTTGATAAATGGGAAAGCTAATTTTCACCTTATTATCCTATGCACAATACATAAAATTACAAATTAGTCATAAAATTCTAAGTGAACCTCTCATTGGTGATAATTTGTTTGTATTTGAACCTAGTTTTTCCCTCTCTTTTGTTACTTCTATGTTCAAATTACAACAATATAAATGAAATAGAATCAAATTTACAATTCATATATCAAATGATGAATCTCATGTTCTTAAATCTACTTTTACATCTCAAATAATGACAAAATAATGTCTAAATTATAACTCTCTTACTCTCACTTCTCATATTTCAAATGAAAATAATGCATGCACTCCATTCAAGGATAACATAAATGCACATAATATTCCAATTTCACATGAAATTTTATTTCATATTATAAAATAATTAACATCTTCTCTTACCCCTCTCCCTAGTGATAATAAGTATGATAGTGAAAATTTAAATGAATATGACAATGAGAGTGAATAAGAAAGGGACACCTATACTTCTCCTTCTTCAAATGAATAAAATTATGATTATGATAATGCATGGAATAATGATGAATATTATGCATATAGTGAAGAAGATAATTCATCTCATGCTTATAAGTCTTCTTTCACTCCTCTCAAACATAATGCATTACAAAAATTTACTTCTACTTCTATGCATGATTCTATTTCAAATGATGCACATGTCAATGATAACATCACATTTTCTATTCAATTAGAATGTGATTCACTAAATACTAAAGATATCAATGTATCTCCCAAGCCATCCCATACTACAGTATCACCTATTTCTCACTCTACACTTAAATATAATGTTATCCCCCATCCCTTTACTAAGGTCCAAGTTACCATTCCTCCAAAGGTTCAAGTGAGCACACCCCCTCTTTATGATTTAATTGCTAAATGTAGCATTCCCATGGCTAAAATAAAGGATGTAATTCAAAAATTAAATGAACCACTTTAAGATACTAATATACCATCCCAATAGATTATTCATTTGATGCATGCAATTGGTAAATTACAACACCAAGTACATCATCTTACTTTGGAGAACAAGGCTTATAAGTCTTGGATGGATGCCAATGACTTGCATGGTAACCATCTTCTAAAGACATTTGTCAAAGTTTCATTCCCTAAACATTTCCATATACCATCATTACCTCAATTTGGTGAAACTAGAAATCCATTACTACACCTTAAATTCTTTCAGAAGGCTTTGCCATTTCATGTGAGTCCTTTAATTCTGCTAAAGTTATTCCAATATACATTAGTGGGTAATGTATAGAATTGGTTATTTCATCTACTCCCTATTGGTTTCTTACATACATATGATGACTTAGAGGATACATTTCTTATATATTACATAGCAAACATGGGCCCACATGTTACATATGAGACACTTGTCGCATTGCATCAAAATCTTTCAAAGCCAATCAATGATTATATCTTATGATTTAAGACTTTCATGTTATATTTGATCTATAAACCAACATATTTTAAGGTCTAACATATATTTATTAAGGGGATTCACCAACCCCTCATAGAGAATATATTATATTAGATAGAGTCCTCCTTTAGGCACTTATGTTATACAGTTTTAGCCTTGGAGACAAAATTGGGATTGATTGAGTCAGATTCAGTTGATTGGCTTACTATGGATTTCATAGAATTACCTCCATATAAATCTCCTATAACACAACATCCACCATGTCCCAAATAATATACGAGACCATTTCTAGAAAAGCAATAAGTTAAGAACAAAGAGCCAATTTCTAGAGCACCACCTACAATATACACTACATAGAATAGTTATAGAGCACCACTATAGTTTGATTTAGAATAGGATAGCCCATATGTCATATTATCAACACTACTAGATAGGATGTTAATCACATTACCTTATTATATCATCAATATCCACATCTCTTACAAATATGGCTACATCACCCATTTTGTAATTATCATTTCTATGGACATAGAGAAAATGATTGTTATGGACTCAGGAACTATATTAATATATGTGTTAATAATGGAATCATATAATTCATATCAAGGGAATCAATATCTCCATCATGAATCCATATACCTCATTGATGAGACCATTATATGGCTCATTTTATTCATATAATAATACCATTTTCCTTACATAAGAATTGAATCTAAATGTAATTTCTAAACTTATGATTGATTTAGAATGGAGTATAGAACTAATCCTTGGTCATTAATTTAAAAATATATGTCTTATTGATTATTTATTATTATTACTAAACATGTGGAAAAATATTGTTAATGTATGTATATGCAGCTATACTAAGCCATGATAGATAGCGCATGAAGCATCAACCAAATATCAGTCTCAATAAGAGCTATAGACATATCTACGGATTTGGAAATCTTTCATTTATATAGACTATGTCTTTTTATATGGATTATATTTTTAGGCTCTTCATATTTATAGTATTCATCCAAATATGGAATTGTATAATAAATAATTCTCTTATATTGTAAATGGATAATAATTATCTCTCTTCATATTTTATGGAAGATTGAGATATTTAGGTGCTTGTGTTTACCTCCATATTAGGTGGAGAGAATATAGGATTGTTATTTATAAAATAAAGAGTTGGATGGAAGCATGAATTATAAATGTAATCTTCCACTCAATTATAATAATCTAATGTTGAATTTTGATATTTTGATAATAATAAATTCGGAGCTTTGTGACATCAATACAATATTCTGGTTGAAATCCATCCAAGGAATGAGATGGCCTTGGACACTCATTCCAAGGAAGATGGATCATTGTATTTCTATGTTGTTTAATTTTTTTCATTTATTTCATTACAGTAATTTACTTTTTAGTATGTGTGTCTTAATTTTCAGCAAGTAGAAAGAACCATTCTCAATATGTCTTCTCTCCTATTGCAGACAACCTTTGGATGCCACCTTGGGTTTGACAAATTAAATGATGGATGAATCACTCATCATTCTTATTAAAAATTTACTCCCTTGAAAAAGTGTGCTCTTTAATTCCTGTAAGTGTGCTCTTCCATTTCCTACAAGTGTGCCATTTCCCTTTCTTGCCAGTGTGTTATTTTCCTTTCTGCAAGTGTGCCATTTTTCCTTCCTTCAAGTGTGATTTACTTTCAGAAAGTGTGTCTTTGCAAGTGAGAAGTGGAGAGTGACATTCCAATGATGAATTGATGACTCATCATTTTGGTGCCATTGCTGGGGACACAATGTTAATAGGAGATTTAGGATTTGTTAAGAGGATTATCTAGGTGACAATAGACAAAAAAGTTCTTAGTTTTTACATAATCCACCCAACCAAGCGAGTCAAGTTAGGTACTGCAATACCCTAGACCATACGTCTAAGTTTTTGGATGTTTTCTAAACTATCCAGTCGGGTGAGTCGAGCTAGGGTATTGCAGTACCTTAGGCCAGACGTCTAAGTTTTTGGTTGTTGATTATGCATGTACAAACTAAGAATGCCTCTTCATAAATTTTGTGACAGGAGATATTTATATAATGGTTCTCTTTAGGATTTATTTTCTTGTAATTTATTTTCCTACAAAATAGATTATAACTTCTTTTCCTACAATTTATTTTTTTAAACATAGATTAAAATTTATTTTTCTGCAATTTCTTTTCCTGCAATTTCATTTTTTTGAAAATTAAATCTACAATTTTAACTTCATGTAAAACCCCCACATCATACTAACATCATACTAAAAATGTTGAGTAGTAAATAATAACTGTTAACACCATACAAAGGAATTAAATATTGATGCAAGTTAGAATAAAAAGAAAATGATGATCTGTCACAGCATAAAGAATGGAGAAGATTGGCTAAATTTTTGTAGCTAATCAAAAGAGGAATCCATGTCCTTACACCCAACATGCCTATTAAAGAATTAATTTGTCTGGTTGAAGAATCAATATGCCTTCTAAAAAAGATGGGATTGACTATATGGAGGATTGCACTTAGTTGTACTTTTCTAAAACTGCCAACAAGAATCAAGTGAGTTTTGAGATTGGTTGCCCTTGAAATCCTTGTATTTGATTTTTATAAGCGGAATAAAAAAATCCTCAATAAAATCAATTTCATGTTATTTTATGAAGAATTCATCAGATCATATCTACATGCATGTACGAAATAGAACATAATTCTAAATAAACATGCATTCATATAGGGAAAAAAAATTGTGATTTTGTAAAATTTATTATATGCACATAATCTATTAGATTTTATGAATTCATTTTTAAATTAGACAAAATTATAAATTTAATTTTCTATATGCATGTATGAGAATTTAAAACTCTGATTTATTTTTGAATTAATTTTGGTCAAAATAATTTTCGCATAACACACACCTAGATTTTAGGAGTTCATTCCATATAATTTGCAAATTTAGTTTCATGTAAATACACCAAAACAAAATCATGTAGATAAATCCATTTCATGTGGGAGAGAGTAGTGCACAAATCACATTGTCTAAAACAAAATAAAATTTTGCTATTTTAAATGAAACTTCCGTGCATCCATTTAGAAAATAAATCACATTCATTTAGATGGCATGCATAAATTTAGGCAAAAATAAAGTAGCATGCATGAAGTTAGTCAACACAATCATATTATGCATATTTTTAGGATTGAATATTTCACATAAAAATTGGAATGGATTGTTCAATGGATTTGAGATGCAATAATATCCTTCCAAATTTTATGTAAATATTCAAAACTATTAAATTTGTGCAAAATTAGAAAAAATCAAATCAAATCATCACAAAGACAACATGCATAATTCTAGTTATTTTTAAATTAAAAGATTAAATGCATGCATCCAAATAAAGTCAAATGCATAAATAGTGGGATTGGTTTGAACATATCTTTAGGGATCTTCAATGCATGATTATCTCACACAATTCTTGGAGAAAGATCTTTGCACACAAATTTAGAAACTCCCATGCATGTATATAGTCAATCTATAGATTTTTGATTTTGCATGATTAATTAATACATTTTTAGAATTTTATAATTATTATCTAATGCTATTTTATTGCATTGATTTGTTGTTAAGTCATTGGAAAAATAAATAAATAAAATAATAATAAAAAGGCAAACTACTATTTGAAGAGCATGCAAAGCTACAGTCTGAGCCACAAATGGTGGAGAATTTGAAGATCAACAACACCTCCCAACAGCACCTCCCAGCTTCAAATTGGAAAAATAAAAGTGAAATATTGGGCAATTTATTTGTCAAACAATCCTAAATTCTGAAGAACGTGGATTTGGTAGAAGGAAGTTTCCAGGTTCTGAAGAAGGATATCTAGAAACAACAGCAAATATCAACAACTTTTTATTCATATTGGATCCACTTGATAGGAATTCAAAAATGGAAAATATTAGATCATTCCACTATTATGAAGTGAAAATATTGAGCACATAGAGTTTGTTTAGCAGACAAAATTCATAAAAAGCTATAGATTGCATTCTCGAGTTGAAAGCGTTGGAAATAAAAAGACAAAAATAGTTATTAGAAATTTGGAACCAACCAAAACAAGGAAACTCCCAATTAAATTTGCAAAATGTTTTGATTCATTCACTCAGTCATTTGATTAAATCTATTCTTGATAATTATAACATTTGCATTCTTTATACAAGAACAAACAGATCCTAGAAAAGACATACAATGACTAGTTATCATTTTGATGCTATCAAATTATGAGGAAAATTGGGATGTGAATTATTGAACTCAGAATGGCTTATTTAAAACTTTAGATCAAATAAATGATGCTTGCATGATTATAAAATATGCAATGAATAAGTTTGAGATTTTAATTTTAAAGGTTCAAACAAAATCTGATGTTTGCAAAAATTCTAAATGCAAATCTGAAACCCGTTGCATCTATGTCTGTTATGGTTGAATTTTGGACACAAGAATTGTGTTATGTGTGAACGAAAACTTCATCAAAATAGCCATTTTTAGAGATTTTTTCATTTGGTGAACCTTGCTGGAAGTGAGAAAACATTGAAAAATCTGAAACCTATTGCATTTATATCTGTTGTGGTTGAATTTTGGGCACAAGAATCATGTTATGTGAAAATAATAGTTGCATCAAAATAGCCATTTTTAGTGATGTTTTCATTTGGTAAACTTTTTTGGAAGTGAGAGGATAGACAAATCTAAGGCCACAGGAGAAAATAAAATCAAACTCACACAATTTCTTATGAACAAAAGTCCCAAAATAGATGTATATGGAAAAATAATGAACATGCTCACATCTACATAACTGTTCTATTTGAAGGATGATATTTCATAAGGGAATAAATAGATGAATATACTATTTTGAGAAAACATTAATAAATCTGAAACCAATAGATTATGAATCATGAAGAATGGAAGTGGGTGAAACTGGTTGTCAATGACTAAAGATGCTTTACTACTGCAACAATAGGTTGAACTGTTAAAGCAAAAGCAACACCATGCAAACAAAAAATTTATGCATTATTGGAAAATTTGCATACATAGATAAATATAGTAGGGCTTATCAATTCAATCATCAAATGCTTGTTCAGAAAAGTGCATCTCAGAGAATATGTGGACTATGGTATATGATGTTGTTAATTAAAATGAACAAGTCTATGATTTCACTTCTAATACAATTGAATATCTGCAATCATTACAATTGTAACTTTGATACCTATAAAACTACATCTACTGTGAATAAAAATTCAAACATCTCACTTTGATACCTGTGCAACTACATCTGTTATGAATAAAAACTCAAACATCTCACTTCTTGAGCTATGATGCAATTATAACCACTGGAGATACACTAAATGTTTACATTCAAATTAACTTAGCAAAAAAATCTCTCATGACATTTTTTTTGATAAAAAATTCCTTCAACAACTATAAATGGATGAAAGTTGATACCATCATGATCCCATTGTAAATGATCATTAAGGATGTACAGTCAAGATCACTATAGGGTAATGTAGGTATGACAGAAGTATCTACATTGGTGTTCAAGATAAGAGCTTGGATTCTCTAGGATTTCTTGTGCAAAATGCATTGGCAAAGGAAGACATCTGACTATAACAACAAGAATTAGCTGTGTAACTAAAGATGATCAAAGAGTTTATTTTTAGTTTTATCCACATACATTATTCTTCATTTTTATCAGGTGGTATAGCTCCCAGGTCAAAAGTCTTAAATGTAGATAAACATTCCACTATCAAAATGTGTAGCACAGACATGAGAAAAACATTACAGATATGTTATCACTGAAAAAGTGTCGATCTACCAAAACATGGTAAATTATTGTTGTAGTTATTCTAGCTACAATGAAGTAAGTAAATAGTGAATATTGTTCAAGTTCTATGAAGAAAAGATTTCAAAGAAGGAATCAATTGTAGCAGGTTTTGTCCCTTAAGAAATAATCTTATCAGAAGAAATAAGGAAAAAGGAAGGAAAAACTCTGTAGATCATTTCTACGGACTCTGCAGACCCGTTTCTACAGACTCTATAGGTCCATTTCTACAAACTCTTCAGGTTCATAAATATCAATCTGCAAGTTTATCTTTACAAATTGCATTGGTTTGATTGAATACATATCTCATTCATCTTATGGAGTAGCAAAATTATCCTTCAAATAAACACATGACACTCCTTAGTGCTAAATTTTTAGAATATTTTCATGGGTGATAGTTTTAAACTGTGCTTTGAACTGTCTGGGCTCATCAATGATGGTAATGGTAGCAGTAGACAATATTGAGAAAGAAATCATAAAATGAAATCAACTAACGAAGAGATCAGATAAGATGAAATACCAAATGATTAAGTTGATGAATGATAGGCAAGAATTCATGCAGAGAGCATTTACCTATTGAAATGTGTAACACAAAAATGACATCTACAGACTCCACAGGCTAAAATCTATTAGTCCATATATTTTAGCCTTCGGAGTCCATAAATAGATTTGATGACATTCATTCCATTTCATCCATTAGTTAATCCATATCCACCAATTATCTGAGGAAGTTCTTTTTCCCATTATAAAAATCCATTAGAATATTTAAATCACCAATCATTCTTAAATAGGCTAACATACATTCCTTCATATATTTTTACATGTTCATTTCATGTTATTGACATTTATGATTATTTGATGTTATTGATGTTATGCTAGTCTGGAAGGTTTTTGTGATTTTGTGTTTATGTAGGATAATTTTGTGGAGATAAGTCAACAAGAGGTTTCAAGGAAAGAGAACACAAATTTGTTTCATCACAAGGATGGACTCTCTCACAAGGCTGCTCCTGACTGGAAGAGATCAAAGAATACAAATCAAAAGGCAGAATTTCATAAGGCCTACATTGAATCAAAATCTAGAGATCATGGTGATAAATGCAAAAATTCACAAATTCCAAACATGGAGTCATTTGAGAAGATCTGTCCATAACTTCAAGTACTTGACACTTCCCGAGTGAACAACAAAATTAGCAAGAATCTTCCACCCAAGCTGGTCATCATAACAAAGGAGAATGTCAAAACACATATCAATTTACTAATATATTTGAAATTAGCATGTGAATGTATACACCCTATTGCTAACAATTTCTTTGTCATCATTTCTACATAAATCCAAAAAAAAAAAAAACCAACAATGAAAACCCTCGAGCATTGTTGGCAGTCTTGGTTTGAAAACAAACTTGCTGGTGGGCCAAGTACTGAAAAATAAAGCCTTGTTTAGAAAACCATCAAATGGCTAAACAAGGGCAAAAAAAAATTGGGAAATGTTGAAAACTAGCAAATGGCTGCTTTTCCCACCTGCAATAAATATTTGGTTGCTCATTTTTTCTTCTCTCATTTTCAGTGTGGCTTGGCTTCCATTGTTCAAACATATTTTCCAACATCCTCCATGATATTGACATCAAGCAAGGTAAGATGAACTCAAGTTATTCCAAGGTATATGGTTTCTTTTATTTCATTTTTAAATTTATTTGTAAGTTTTGTTTTTACATAAAGATCCATTTTGAAATGTGGAAAAAATCAAATGAGTCAAATCTACTCACCTACCCCCACTTCACAAACACTTTCATGCATGAGGACATGCATGTAATTAAGTTTGGTGGAGATGCATGAGAACATACATGGAATTAGGTGTGGGAGAAAGAAAAAGAGAATAGTCTCAGAAAAAGGGCTTAAAAAAATCAAGTCAATAATTTTGATAAAAACATATAGGCATCAAGTTTCAATTCATAAGTATAGTAGTGTGGTCAAAATAAAGTTAGACACAGTAGGAATTTTCACACAAGAACCTGCTCTTTTAAAAATGAGAATAAAATATTTATAAAAAATAAAAAATAGATAAAAATAAAAAAATGAAAGGGAAAAGAGCAGCATGAAAATTCTACACAAAAACCTGTGTCAAAAGGATAGCAGGAAAATTTCAACACAAGAACCTATCCTTATAAAATATGACCACATTCATTAGAAACTGTTGCCTATGAGATACAAAGAAGATTTTACCATGTTCAAAATTATTTTACTTACAAAAGCCTATTAGAAAACATCAATTCTTATGCAAGAAATGGCATGATGAGTTTAGGTGTGGGAGAAATGATGAGACCATTAGATGGCTAATTTTATTCATATAATAATACCATTTTCCTTACATAATAATTGGATCTAAATGTAATTTCTGAACTTATGATTGATTTAGAATGGAGTATAGAACTAATCCTTGGTCATTGCTTTACAAGTCTATGTCTTATTGATTGTTGATTATTGTTACTAAACATGTGGAAAAATATTGTTAATGTATGTATATGCAGCTATACTAAGCCATGATAGATAGCACATGAAGCATCAATCAAATATCAGTCTCAAGAAGAGCTACAGACATATCTACGGATTTGGAAAGCTTTCATTTCTATGGACTATGTCTATTTCTATGGATTCTATTTTGAGGCTCTTCATATTTATAGTATTCATCCAAATATGGAATTATATAATAAATAATTCTCTTATATTGTAAATGGATAATAATTATCTCTCTCCATATTTTATGGAAGATTGAGATTTTTAGGTGCTTGTGTTTATCTCCATATTAGGTGGAGAGAATATAGGATTGTTATGTCTAAAATAAAGAGTTGGTTGGAAGCATGAATTATAAATTCAACCTTCCACTCCATTATAATAATCTAATGTTGAATTTTGATATTTTGATAATAATACATTCAGAGCTTTGTGACATCAATATAGTATTTTGGTTGAAATCCATCCGAGGAATGAGATGGCCTCAGCCACTCATTCCAAGGAAGATGGATCATTGTATTTCTATGTAGTTTAATTGTTTTCATATATTTCATTACAGCAATTTGATTTTTATTATGTGTGTCTTAATTTTTAGTAAGTAGAAGGAACCATTCTCAATATGTCTTCTCTCTTATTGCAGACAGCCTTTGGATGCCACCCCAGGTTTGACAAATTAAATGATGGATGAATCACTCATCATTCTTATTAACAATTTACTCCCTTGCAAAAGTGTGCTATTTTAATTCTTTCAAGTGTTCTCTTTTAATTCCTACAAGTGTGCTCTTCCATTTCCTACAAGTGTACCATTTCCCTTTCCTGCCAGTGTGTTATTTTCCTTTCTACAAGTGTGCCATTTTTCCTTCCTGTAAGTGTGATTTACTTTCAGCAAGTGTGTCTTTGCAAGTGATAAGTGGAGAGTGACATTCCAATGATGAATTGATGACTCATCACTCATTCCTCCACAAGTGAGTCATCCCAGGACATTCCTTCATAATAATCATCGATTACTTATCATGAGAATAATGTGATTTCTAGGATAGAGTCTCATAGGATATATCCTATCCTACCTACTCAGAGGGTTTGGAGACTAGTATAGTGAGAGAAACCTACATATAGTAGTGTATTATAAGTAATACATAGTGCAGTTTCATATACATATCTAGAATAGTCACAAGCATCATAGCAAAGTTTTCAAGGTCATATCACATGTAGCAACATGCTATGGTTAAGATTAGATAAACCTGGATTATAGAGTACCACTCTAGATAGATATTCACTATAGCTAAGTTTTATAGGACCTATTTCACATAGAAATCCACTATAATTGAGATTAGATGAGCTACCATCATAGGTTATAATTCCATCTTGAGCTATTTCTTAGTCATATGCATCATAGTAGGGGCCACATGATGTTATTTCATGTAACAATTCACTACAATTACAGATAGATGAGCCTCCTTCATAACACATAGTTTTAATTTCACATCCATTGAGGTTACATTTTATAGAGTATCCATGTACAAATATAGTTAGTCCACTATAGACAACATCAAATATAGGTCATGTTCCTACATAGCATGAGTAGTGTGGCCACTTGTTCAATTGGCCATCACATTTCAAATAGTGATACATTAGCCATGGGGATGATATGTATATAGTGATATCTTACATCCCATTCTACTAATAACTAACATTCCTAGTTCAAAATAACCATCCCTAGCCAAACCAAATTATCCAAACCCTAATCTTACCAATATCATATTTTACTGATCTTAAACCAATTTACTTCATCAAAACAATTTACCAATTATAAAACAACAAAGTTTTTTACTCACATATGATTCAAAATCAAACTTATCATCACACTTGAACCTATCAATGGCAATCAAATCACATCCTAAATACCATTTTTAAAAACATATATAACATCAATGCCAAGTCAATTATTTTTAATCAACCACTTGTAATAAATATACCAACATACTCCAAATTACATAGCATAATACACATGAGTCAAAATCAAACAAGTATCCATATATATAATGATTTTTCAATATATATATATACACCAGTATCAAGTATAATTAGTCATGAATGGGCACCAACCCCTCACTCTTAGTCTCACTTTCTCCACCAGTGTTAGTCCCATAATCTACTCTAATACTCAATGACCTCATATCTCCTCAAGATATCATATGCCTCTTGTGATGACTCTCTTTATCTAGTAGCCAACCATGCTCCTTACGCAAGTCTACATATCATCTCTAAATATTTGTATTCTCATCTATGATCCTCATACTAGTAAATCTAAAATCAGGTGGGGGCATCTTATGCCTATCCAACTCAACTTTTATCTCATCTCTCTCTCTTTTTGCCCTAACATATGTAGTTTTCTCTATATCAACCCTGTCAAATAGATGGGCATGGATACTGATTGTGACCATCACTCACTCTATCAATCACTCCTCCACCACATCATCAATTACATGCTATGTGAGCTCTTAAAGTGTTGACTCAATTATTGTCTCCTAATAATCATCATTTCCACCTCATACCCCAACTTATGTTCCATCCTAACCACCTCCCACTTCACCTACACATAAAGTATGACACTACATTAGCTATATACTTTGAAATCAATCTAAATCACAAATTTACACACATTTTAAATGTAATCATTTCTTACCTCCCATCATCTATATTGGCTCAATATCCTCATCTTGGGAGCATCCCCTATCTCAATAGGATATAATGGATCCTACTAATGCCTAGCCCACCATGTGTTATATTTATATGTGTATCTAACATCATCCACATCCAAAATATCTATGACCTAATCCCTTACATCTAAAGGTAATGGTGTAAGCTCAACCTTAGTAGGCCTCACACAAGCTCCTACCCTTGTGGATGTTTGTGTACTCTTCACCCATAACTATGTTGTTAGGGGAGACTCTTGTGGTACCCTAAACTATCTAGTAATGTGCACATACTAAAAGTGTTCATATACTCCACCCTAGTGGTCATGTATTTAACATCTTACCCTCATGTATCATAGTTATACTCCATCCTCTACCCACATAGGAAATCCTCTATAAGGCCTCCATATGATGTCACCTACCACCAATCCATCTAAAACCCACCTATAATGGTCTATCTCATGAGATCAAATAGACAATGTGCTCATCCATCACTCCTTAAATGGCTCTGGAGGTTCCCACTTTTTCCTCAATAATCTAATTAGCTACACAACTACCATGTTCTCATAGGCCTTATAATGTAATAACATCACTATGCTCACCCCACCACTGAATGACTCCTATGTTAACTTATAGAGATCCCTATATAGGTGGGCTAGCATAATCTTTCCCCATGAGAATAAAGTACCATATACCTCCACACTATGCATAATCCTATGCATCTTGGATGAAATAGATACTCCACTCCCATACATAGTAACAAAAGATGCCAAAAAAATAGCCAACCACTTCCACAAGCACAAAACATTAGACTACACAATGACTAACAATAGCACATCACTATCACTACCTTTATGATGTATACCCGAGGGCACACTACTAAAATAAAAAGATGCATGATCAATGGCATCATCACCCATATCATCTTGCACCATCACTCACCACCCACTAATTATAAAATGCAATATATGATACACATCCTCCAAAGTCACAATCATATCACCTATAAGGAGCCATAAAATTCATGTATTTACATTCTACCTCTCACATAAGGTGGTCATCAGATATTAGTCCCACTACACTATGATATTTACATTCTACCTCTAAAGTCTAGATGTTTGTGATGTACTCCTTGGTCAGCCATTCATGTATGAGCAACATGGCATCTATGAATCATGAACCTAAAAAATAACCCTCACTCTTGGAACACAACGCTATAGGGTACTAGAGGTACCACCTCCCACATCTCTCTCCCTGATCAATGCTAAGCAATGCAAGAGATTGGTGGAGAAGACAAAGCAATTTGTTCTAATGTTGGTCAAACCATAGAAATCCAAGAAGGTTGATGTTGCAGTCCTGACTACACAATAAACACAACAATAAAAGTAGATAGGACAAATCAAAGGAGAATATGATGACTTATTCAAGTCACCCATAGGAGTTCCACTGCATTACCAGGTAAAACATTCTATCAATTTGATCCCAAGATCACCTTTGCCTAACAGACATGTGTATCATAGATTAGTTTTGGAGAATGATGAGATAAAAAGATAGATTCAAGAATTGATCCAAAAGGGTCACATCAGGCCAAACTCTTCACCATGTGGTAGTGCAATTATCTTGGCATTGAAGAAATATGGAACATGGAGGCTTTGCATTAATTACCGAGCCCTGAATAAAATCTCTGTGAAAAATTGCTACCCTCTCCCGAGGATTGATGACCTACTAGACCAGCTCTATGGTGTAAAGTTCTTCACCAAAATTGATCTCAAATCTAGTTATCACCAAATTCCCATCAATCCCATTGATGTCTAGAAGACTGGCTTCAAATCTAAGGAGGGGCTCTTTGAATGGTTGGTTACGCCTTTTAGCTTAACTAACACACCTACAACCTTCATGAGGATGATGGATGACATCCTACAACCCTTCACCAACTCATTCATGGTTGTCTACTTAGATGACATACTCATCTATATTAGAACATGGGAAGAACATTTGCAACATGTTTGTAAGGTGCTTCAAACTCTTCGAGAGCACAAGTTGTATGTAAATCTTGACAAATGCACATTCAAGATGATAATAAATTAGTAGCTCAGGTACATTGTGAATGAGGAAGGGGTCCATGTTGATTTAGAAATGATTTCGGTTATTCGAGAATGGCCCATGCCAAGGACCGTCACAAAGCTTCACAACTTTTTGGGTCTTGAAAATTTATACCACATATTCGTTCTTGGATTTTCACATGTTTATTGGTCACTAACCCAAGTGAATAAATGAGGAGCTAAATCTACATTTCAATGGGGTGAAATACAAAAAAGGGCATTTGAGAATTTGAAGAATAGACTTTGCTCAGCCCCTATTCTTGCCTTGCCATATTTGCATCAACCTTTTGAGTTGATGATAGATGCATCTGAATATGCCATGGGAGTTATCATCATGCAACATGGCCATCCTATTACATATCACAGTGAAACTTTCACTGATACAGTCAGGAAATATCCAACATATGATAAGGAGATCTATGCCATTGTGCAAGCCTACAAACAATGGAAACACTACATCTTAGGGAAAGAGACGGTCATCCACACTGACCATAGACCATTGGAATTCATCTAGACGTAAAGCAAACTATGAAATGAGGGCACCAAAAGTGGGCCACATATCTATAACAATTCCACCTAATAATCAAACACAAAAAGGGGAGCTCAAATATAGCTATAGATTATCTGAGCCACCCACCAATTACTACACTCACAATAGTTCTTGACTTGTGCGGACATGAGACTACCACTTGGGGTGCTCTGTATGAAGCAAATCCTACCTTTGCTGATACATATCAAGCACTTTAAAAAGGTAAACATGTTTATGATTTCTATTTACAAGATAACATCCTCTATCATATAGGGCACATCGATATTCCAGTTGTAGAGAAACAAAAGATGATATGGGAAGCACACTTCAGTAGGATAGCTGGACACTTTGGTATCAAAAAAACATTGGCAGTTCTTAGAAAACACTTCTACTAGCCCCATATGCAAAAGGATGTGGAAAAATATTTCAAATATTGCACCCCATGTGTGATAGCCAAGCCAACAAATAAGAAGCAAGGATTGTACATGCCATTGCTAGAACCAACCAGGCCTAGGGAATCCATCTCAATGGATCTTCTCTCAGGTTTGCCCACTTCAAAACATGGTAAGGAATATATTTTTGTGGTAGTTGATCATTTTTCAAAAATGGCTATCATGATTTCTTGTAAGAAAAATATATCTACTGAGGAAACTGCTCAACTATATATTTTGGTCTCCCCAAGTCCATTATCTCAGATCGAGATAGCAGGTTCTTGAGCATCATTTGGTCCACTCTATGGAAGATGATGGATACTAAGCTGATGAAGTCCACAGCCTTCCATCCATAGACTGATGGTCAAATAGAAGTGGTAAAGTACTTGATTGTTCACATGATTCAGATGTATCACTTCAAACATCCACACACATGGGATGAGGGACTTCTTTTCATACAACATGGATACAATCGGGTCCTGCACAGCTCGACCAAGTGCAGTCCATTCCAAGTATGTTTTGGGTTCCAACCCATGGCACCAATTAATATAGTTGTTCCATTTTTTACCATGGAATACACACCTCATGGAAGATCTAAGGTAGCAAAAGCATCAAAGTTTATTGAACAAATGAAACACATCTAGCAACAAGTTCATGACATCCTAGAGAAGATGAATCAGAAGTATAAGCAACGCCATGACAAACATAGGATTGCACACCATTTTGATGTGGGTGACAAATTTTGGTTGTGGATTTAAAAGGAATGACTTGAAAGCCCACATAGAAATATTTGGCCTCTACGATATGGTCCATACACCATCACCAGAAGAGTTGGAGAAAATGCTTTTGAGTTGAACCTCCTAGCCTACCTAGGTCTGCATCCAATATTCAATGTGGAGCTCCTCAAACCATAGCACCCACCTATATTGGGCACTTCAATTGTAGAAAAACAACTAGAAATTGATGATATTGATCCACATAGTTTTGATCCAGTGGAAGAGGATTAGATTGTGGATACCTAGATGAAGACAACAAGAGGATGCTCTATTCTGCTTTATCGAGTGATCTAAAGGGGCCAAGTTAGCCACCAAGGTGAGTGGCTCATAGAGAATAAAATAAAGAAAAAACTACCACTCCTAATGGGGAATATTGATGTAATGAGGACCATTTCTTTTCAAGGAGGGAGGAATGATCCAGGCAACAAGTTAGGTGATAATTCGGGTGACAGTTCCACCCCAATTGATGATGAAACTTCTGGGAGCCATAACTTTTGCACCGTAGCTCCAATTGACTCACCGTTTGAACTGTTGGAAAGCTAAGAATGATTAAAATTTTGTGAAATGGAATGAAATTTTTATATGAATTTTTACCCCCAAAAACCCAATGGAAGTGCCCAAAATTTCTATTTTAGTAGTGCAGTCTAAAAATAGTAAGTTTCTAAAAATAGTAATTCTTCAAATTTTGTATTGTTTTAAATCTTGGAAGTCAAACCACTTAATCTTCCTTGATATTGATGAGCTTCCACATCCTCTCGATGCTTTCAAAATGTGTAAAAATGAAGAGGTAACCCAAAATATGAAGACAGACATCTCTTCCTAAAGATAAGCATATATTTGTATTGCAATCTTGAGAAATACTACATCTCTTCTCAAAGAATTAATTATTACTATGTTATTTCTATGCTATTGTAATATTTATCAACCAAAACTTCTAAGTTTTGGATCAATTTTATCATAGCAGTTTGTCTTGAGAGTGTATGATCCCAAGGATGAGGTCAAGCTACAAGAAGCTTGGGTGGGAAACAACAAAGCTTCCAAATTTTCCACCTGTTCACTCTAAAAAACTTCAAATGGTAGACAACACTGAGACACCTGATCCTTTCAAGGAAATGGTGAATGAAGCCCTCCAATAGCAATAAGCATATATGTTACAATAATTTGCCTAATTCTTCAAACACTTCGATGGGAAATTTTGGCTCTGTGGTTACACTTCTTGGCTCCTCATCTAGGGAACGTCCTTTTAGTGCCCCAACACCCTTTAAGGTTCTGGTAAATTTTTAAATTCCTACATGTGAAGGCAAAATAAATACTGATGTAGTAGAAAATTGGTTAGATCAATTGTCTTCCTACTTCTCTGTAAATACATTCACCGATGAAGAAAAGATTACTTTTGCTCTTTTGAAATCATCATTGCCCATGAAAAACTGGTGCGAAGTGTACAAAAAGAGGTTTAGTATAGATGACATTGGCCTTGAGGTGGAACCTACCTAGGATGATTTTGTGGAAGTAGTGAAAGCAGAATACTATCCCATTGGAGCATATGATTATTTGTACATACAGTGGTAACAACTTCACCAAGGTAAGGACCAATCTATTCAATATTACACAGACACTTTTCATTCTTTGTCTGCAAGATTGGGCATTCAAGAAAGTGAGAAACATAAGACTCTCAAATATCATGGTGGAATACAATGGTACATACAGGGGGAAATGGAACTCTTCAATTTGGAAACCCTCAGTGAGGCATACAAATTTACAGTGAAGATTGAATAAAATCATGGTAGAAATAATACAAACACTCAACCCTCAAAATGGAAAAGTGACAAATAAGGTCAAACACGAGGCCAAAATTGGAAATAAAAGGAGTTTCAGGATAAGAAATCTCAGAAGGGGAAGGCTAGAAAATGGGGTGATTACCACAAAACTAGAACTCATTCCAAATAATAATGTCGAGCCATCAAGTCACTATTTTTTGAGACAAAATACTTGACATCTACTACTTTGCCTCATACACAACCCACATTCGAAGAGGATGAAGAAGAAATTCTAGTTATTGTGCCTACCACCATCATCACTTCATCACAGACCCATGAAGAAAGACCAAATGACAAGGATAGATTATTTCACTCCAAATTATGGGTAAAAGGTAAGCCTTTGCATTTCATTCTTGATAGTGGGAGTCAAAATAATTTAATCTCTGCTAAAGTTGTGAAAATACTAAATCTATCCATGAAGCCTCATCCAAATCCCTATAGTAATGGATGGTTGAGCCCAGGGAGAGACCTTTGTGTCACCCATCAGTGTCTTCTTTCATATGCTATAAAACCATTCCAAGATGAAGTCTTGTGTGATGTGGTCAATCTAGATGTTTGTGATGTACTCCTTGGTTAGTCATTCATGTATGAGCAACATGGCATCTATGAATCACGAACTCAAAGAATCACCCTCACTCTTGGAACATGGTGCTATAGGGTACTATAGGTACCACCTCCCACATTTGTCTCCTTGATCAGTACTAAGAAATGCAAGAGAATGGTGGAGAAGCCAAAGCAATTTGTTCTCATGGTGGTCAAACCACAAAAATCCAAGAATGTTAATGTTGTACTTTTGACTACACAATCAACACAAAAATGAAAGCAGATAGGATGAATCACAGGAGAATATGATGATTTATTCAAGTCACTCACAAGAGTTCAACTACATTACTAGGTAAAACATTTTATCAATTTGATCCCAGGATCACCTTTGCCTAACAGTCCTGTGTATGCCAGATTAGTTTTAGAGAATGATGAGATAAAAAGATAGATTCAAAAATTGATCCAAAAGGGTCACATCAGGCCAATATCTTCACCTTGTGGTAGCCCAATTGTCTTGGCACTGAATAAATATGGAACATGGAGGCTTTGCATTGACTACTGAGCCTTGAATAAAATCTCTGTGAAAAAAAGCTACCCTCTACCCAGGATTGATGACCTACAAGACCAGCTCCATGGTGCAAAGTTCTTCACCAAAATTGATCTCAAATCTAGTTATCACAAAATTCCCATTGATCCCACTGATGTCTGAGAGACTACATTCAAATCTAAGGAGGGGCTCTTTTAATTATTGGTTATGCCTTTTGGCTTAACTAACACACCTGCAACCTTCATGAAAATGATGGATGATGTCCTATGACCCTTCACCAACTCATTCATGGTTGTCTACTTAGATGACATACTCATCTATAGTATAACATGGTAAGAACATTTTCAACATGTTTTTAAGGTGCTTCAAACTCTTCGGGAGCACAAGTTATATACAAATCTTGATAAATGCACATTTGAGATGACAACAATTCAGTACCTCAGGTATGTTGTGAATAAGGAAGGGGTCCATGTTGATCCAAAAAAGATTTAGGTTATTCAAGAATGGCCCACACTAAGGACCCTCGTAGAGCTTCATATCTTTTTGGGTCTTGCAAATTTCTATAGTAGATTTGTTCTTGGATTTTCACATGTTGCTTGGTTACTAACCCAAGTGACTAAATGAGAAGCTAAAGCTACATTTTAGTGGGGTGAAATACAACAAAGGGCATTTGAGAATTTGAAGAATAGATTCTACTCAACCCCTGTTCTTGCCTTGCCAGACTTACATCAACCTTTTGAGTTGATGATAGATGCATCTGAATATGCCATGGGAGCTATCATCATACAACATGGCCATCCTGTTGCATATCATAGTGAAACTTTCACTGATATAGTTAGGAAATATCCAACATATGATAAGGATCTCTATGCCATTATGCAAGCCTACAAATAATGGAAACAATACATCTTGGGGAAAGAGACAGTCATCCACATTGACCACAGACCATTGGAATTCATCTAGATGCAAAGTAAACTATCAAATGAGAGGCACCAAAAGTGGGCCACATATCTTTAGTGATTCCACCTGATAATCAAACACAAAAAGGAGAGCTCAAATAAAACTATAGATTATCTGAGCCACCCACCAATTACTGTACTCATAATAGTTATTGACCTATGCAGACATGAGATTGCCACTTGGGGTGCTCTATATGAAGCAAATCCTACCTTTGCTGATACATATCAAGCACTTGAAAAAGGTAAACATGTTTATAATTTCTATTTTCAAGATAATGTCCTCTATCATATGGGGCACATCTATGTTCCAATTGTAGAGAAATAAAAGCTGATATGGGAAGCACACTTTAGTAGGACAGCTGGACACTTTGGTATCAAAACGACATTAGTAGTTCTTCAAAAACACTTCTACTGGCCCCATATGTGAAAGGATGTGGAAAGATATCTCAAATCTTGCACCCCATGTGTGATAGCTAAGCCAACAAATAAGAAGCAAGGATTGTACACGCCATTGCCAGAACCAACCAAGCCTTGGGAATCCATCTCAATGGATTTTCTCTCAGGTTTTCCCACTTTAAAACATGGCAAGGACTATATTTTTGTGGTAGTTGATCATTTTTCAAAAATGGATATCATGATTTCTTGTAAGAAAAATATATCTATTGAGGAAACTTCTCAACTATATTTTAGTCATGTATGGCTCCATTTTGGTCTCCCCAAGTCCATTGTCTCAGATCGAGATAGCAAGTTCTTGAGCATCTTCTGGTCCACTATATGGAAAATGATGGATACTAAGCTGATGAAGTCCACAGCCTTCCATCCATAGACTGATGGTCATACAAAGTTGGTAAACCACTTGATTTTTCACATGATTTGGATGTATCACTCTAAACATCCATGCACATGGGATGAGGGACTTATTTTCATACAACATGGATACAATTGGGCACTGCATAGCTCGACCAAGCACAGTCCATTCTAAGTATGTTTTGGGTTCCAACCCATGGCACCAATTGATATAATTGTTCCATTTTTCACCATGGAATACACACCTCATAGAAGATTTGAGGTAGCAAAAGCAACAAATTTTATTGAACAAATGCAACACATCCAACAACAAGTTCATGACATCCTAGAGAAGATGAATCAGAAGTATAAGCAATGTCATGACAAACATAGGATTGCACACCATTTTGCTATGTGTAATAAAGTTTGGTTGTGGCTTCAAACTAAATGACTTGCAAGCCCACATAAAAGATTCAACCTATGCAATATGGTGCCTACACCATCAATAGAAGAGGTGGAGAAAATTATTTTGAGTTGAACTTGCCAGCCTACCTTGGTCTACATCTAATATTCAATGTGGAGCTCCTCAAACCATATCACCCACCTCTATTGGACACATAGTTATAGTAGAAAAACTAGACATTGATGAGCTTGAACCATAGAGTTTTGCTCTAGTGGAAGAGGATCAGATTGTGGATACCTGGATGAAGACAACAAGAGGATGCTCTATTCTGCTTTATCGAGTGAACAAAAGGGGCCAGCTTAGCCACCAAGGCGAGTGGTTCACAGAGAATCAAATCAAGAAATAACTACCACACCTGATGGGGAACATTGATGCAATGGGGACCATTGCTTTTCAAGGAGGGAGGAATGATCCAGGTAATAATTTAGGTGATAATTAGGGTGACAGTTCCATCCTAATTGATGATGTAACTTTTGGGAGCCATAACTTTTGCATCATAGCTCCAATTGACTCTCCGTTTCAACCATTAGAAAGATAAGAATGAGTAAAATGTCTTGATATGGCATGAGCTTTGTTCAATTAATTTTGACCTCTGAAAACCCAATGGAAGTGCCCCAAATTTCAATTTTAGTAGTGTAGTCTAAAAATAGTAAGTTTCTAAAAATAGTAATTCCTCAAATTTTGTATTGTTTTAAATCTTGGAATTTAAACCACTTAATCTCCCTAGATATTTGTGACCTTCCACATCTTCCCCATGATTTCAAAATTTGTATAAATGAAGAGGTAACCCAAAATGTGAAGACAGACATCTCTTCCCAAAGATAAGCATATATTTGTATTGCGATCTTGAGTAATACTACATCTCTTCTTAGAGAATTCATTATTACTATGTTATTTCTATGATATTGGAATATTTATCAACCAAAAATTTTGAGTTTTAGATCAATGGTATCAGAGTGGTTTGTCTTGAGAGTGTATGATCCTAACGATGAGGTCAGGCTACAAGAAGCTTGGGTGGGAAACAATAGAGCTTCCAAATTTTCCACCTATTCACTCCAAATGACTTCAAATGGAAGACAACACTGAGACATATGATCCTTTCAATGAAATGGTGAATGAAGCCCTCCAATGGAAATAAGCGTAGATTCTACAACAATTTTCCTAATTTCTTTAAAGACTTATGATGGGAAATTTTGGCTCTACAGCTACACCTCTTAGCTCCTCATCTAAGGAACGTCCATTCAGTGCCCCAACACCCTTCAAGGTTTAGGTAAATTTTAATATTCCTACATTTGAAGGCAAAATCAATGCTGATGTATAAGAAAATTGGTTGGATCAACTATCTTCCTACTTCTTTGTAAATAAGTTCATTGATGGAGAAAAGATTACTTTTGCTCTTTTGAAATCATCATTACTTGTGAAAAATTGGTGGAAAGTGTATAAAAAGAGGTTTAGTATAGATGACATTGGCCTTGAGGTGGAACCTACTTGGGATGATTTTTTGGAAGTAGTGAAAGAAGAATACTATCCCATTAGAGCATATGATGATCTGTACATATAGTGGCAACAACTTCACCAAGGTAAGGACAAATCTATTTAAGATTACATAGACACTTTTCATTCTTTGTCTACAAGATTGGGCATTCAAGAAAGTGAGAAACATAAGACTCTCAAATATCATGGTGGATTACAATGGTACATACGAGGGGAAAGGGAACTCTTCAATTTGGAAACCCTCGGTGAGGCATACAAATTTGTAGTAAAGGTTGAACAGAAGCATGGTAGAAAGAATGCGAAGAGTCAACCCTCAAAATGGAAAAGTGACAAGGAAGGTCAAACACAAGGCCAAAATTGGAAGCAAAAGGAGTTTCAGGATAAGAAATCTCAGAAGGGGAATGTTGGAAAATGGTGTGATTACCACAAAATTAGAACTCACTCTAAAGAAGAATGTGGATCCATCAAGTCACTTCTTTTTGAGTCACAATACTCAACATCTACTACTCTACCTCATACACAACCCATAGTCAAAGAGGATGAATAAAAAATTATAGGTGTTGAGCTTGAAACCATCATCACTTCATCACAAACCTATGAGGAAAGACTAGATGACAAGGAAATATTGTTTCACTCCAAATTATGGGTAAAAGGTAAGCCTCTGCATTTCATTCTTGATAGTGGGAGTTAAAATAATTTAATCTCTACTAAAGTTGTTAAAAGTATAAATCTATCCATGAAGCCTCATCTAAAGCCCTACAGTATTGGATGGTTTAACCTAGGGAGAGATCTCTATGTCACCCATTAGTGTCTTCTTTCATATGCTATAAAACCATTCCAAGATGAAGTCTTGTGTGATGTGGTCAATCTATATGTTTGTGATGTACTCCTTGGTTAGTTGTTCATTGAGCGACATGGCATTATGAATCACGAACTCAAAGAATCACTCTCACTCTTGGAACACAACACTATACGGTACCAAGGTACCACCTCCCACATATATCTCCCTGATCAATGCTAAGTAATGTAATAGACTAGTGGAGAAGATAAATCAATTTGTTCTCATGGTGGTCAAACCACAGAAATCCAAGAAGGTTGATGTTGTAGTCCTGACTACATAATCAACACAACAATAAAATAAAATAGGATGAATCATAGGAGAATATGATGACTTATTCAAGTCACCCACAGGAGTTCCACTACATTACCAAGTAAAACATTCTATCGATTTGATCCCAGGATCACCTTTGCCTAATAGTCCTATGTATTACAGATCAATTTTGGAGAATTATGAGATAAAAAGATAGATTCAAGAATTAATCCAAAAGGGTCACATTAGGCCAAGCTCTTCACCTTCTGGTAGCCCAATTATCTTGGAACTGAAGAAATATGGAACATGGAGACTTTGCATTGACTACTGAGCCCTGAATAAAATCTCTAAAAAATTGCTACCCTCTCCCTAAGATTGCTGACCTATTGGACCAGCTCTGTGGTTCAAAGTTCTTCACCAAAATTGATCTCAAATTTGGTTATCACCAAATTCTGATCGATCCCACTGATGTTTGGAAGACTGCATTTAAATCTAAGGAGGGGCTCTTTGAATGGTTGGTTATGCCTTTTGGCTTAACTAACACACCTATAACCTTCATGAGGATGATGGATGACATCGTAAGACCCTTCACTAACTCATTCATGGTTGTCTACTTAGATGGCGTACTCATCTATAGTAGAACATGTGAAGAACATTTGTAACATGTTCATACGGTGCTTCAAACTCTTTAGGAGCACAAGTTGTATGAAAATCTTGAAAAATTCACATTTGGGATGATAATAATTTAGTAACTCAGGTACATTGTGAATGAGGAAGGGGTTCATGTTGATCTAGAAAAGACTTAGGTTATTCAAGAATGGCCCACACCAAGGACCCTCAAAGAGCTTCACAGCTTTTTGGGTCTTGCAAATTTATACTGCAGGTTTATTCTTGGATTTTCACATATTGCTTGGTCACTAACCCAAGTGACTAAAGGAGGAGCTAAAGCTAAATTTCAATGGGGTGAAATACAACAAAGGGCATTTGAGAATTTGAGGAACAAACTCTGCTCAGCCCCTATTCTTGCCTTGCCAGATTTGCATCAACCTTTTGATTTGATGATAGATGCATCTAAATATGCCATCGGAGCTGTCATCATGAAACATGGCCATCCTATTGCATATCACAGTGAAACTTTCACTGATACAGTCAGGAAATATCCAACATATGATAAGGATCTCCATGCCATTATGCAAGCCTACAAACAATGGAAACACTACATCTTGGGTAAAGAGACAGTCAGCCACACTGACCATAGACCACTGGAATTCATCCAGACGTAAAACAAACTATGAAATGAGAGGCACTAAAAGTGGGCCATATATCTTTAGCAATTCCACTTGATAATCAAAAACAAAAATGGGAGCTCAAATATAGCTACAAATTTTTTGAGCCACCCACCAATTACTGTACTTACAATAGTTCTTGACTTGTGTAGACATGAGACTGCCACCTGGGGTACTCTCTATGAAGCAGATCCTACCTTTGTTGATACATATCAAGCACTTCAAAAAGGTAAACATGTTTCTGATTTCTATTTGCAAGATAATGTCCTCTATCATATGGGGCACATCTATGTTCCAGTTGTAGAGAAATAAAATATGATATGGGAAGCACACTTCAGTAGGACAGCTAGACACTTTGATATTGAAAAGACATTGGTTGTTCTTCAAAAACACTTCTACTGACCCCATATGTGAAAGGATATGGAAAGATATCTCAAATCTTGCACCCCATGTGTGATGGCCAAGCCAACAAATAAGTAGCAAGGATTGTACACACCATTTCCAAAACCAACCAGGCCTTGGGAATCCATCTCAATAGATTTTCTCCCAGGTTTGCCCACTTCAAAACATGGTAAGGACTATATTTTTGTGGTAGTTGATCATTTTTCAAAAATGGCTATCATTATTACTTATAAGAAAAATATATCTACTGAAGAAACTGCTCAACTATATTTTAGTCATGTATGGCTCCATTTTGGTCTCCCCAAGTCCATTGTCTCAGATCAAGATAGCAGGTTCCTGAGCATCTTCTGGTCCACTCTATGGAAGATGATGGATACTAAGCTGATGAAGTCCACAACCTTCCATCCATAGACTGATGGTCAGATAGAGGTGGTAAACCACTTAATTATTCACATGATTTAGATGTATCACTCCAAACATCCATGCACATGGGATGAGGGACTTCTTTTCATACAACATGGATACAATCAGGTGCTACACAGCTCAACCAATCATAGTCCATTCCAAGTATGTTTTGGGTTCTAACCCATGGCACCAATTGATATAGTTATTCCATTTTCCACCATGGAATACACACCTCATAGAAGATCCAAGGCAACAAATTTTATTGAACAAATGCAACAAATCTAGCAACAAGTTCATGACATCCTGGAGAAGATGAATCAGAAGTATAAGCAACACCATGACAAACATAGGATTGCACACCATTTTGCTATGGGTGACAAAGTTTGGTTGCAGCTTTAGAAGGAATGACTTGCAGGCCCACACAGAAGAATTTGGCCTCTATGATATGGTCCCTAAACCATCACCAGAAGAGTTGGTGAAAATGATTTTGAGTTGAACCTACCAGCCTACCTTGGTCTGCATCCAATATTCAATGTGGAGCTCCTCAAACCATATCACCCACCTATATTATACACTTCAATTATAGAAGAACAACTAGACATTGATGAGCTTGATCCATAGAGTTTTGCTTTAGTGGAAGAGGATCATATTGTGGATACCTAGATGAAGACAACAAGAGGATGCTCTATTCTGCTTTATTGAGTGATCAAAAGGGGCCAGCTTAGCCACCAAGGTGAGTGGCTCACAAAGAATCAAATCAAGAAACAACTACCACACCTAATGGAGAAAATTTATGTAATGGGGACCATTTATTTTAAAGGAGGGAGGAATGATTTGGGCAACAATTTAGGCAACAATTTAGGTGACAGTTCCACCCCAATCGATGATGGAGCTTTTGGGAGACATAAATTTTGCACCGTAGCTCCAATTGACTCACCGTTTGAACCGTTGGAAAGATAAGAATGAGGAGAAAATTTTTATATGGCATAAGCTTTTATCAATGAGGTTTGACCCCAAAAAACCCAATGGAAGTGACACAAATTTCAATTTTAGTAGTGTAGTCTAAAGATAGTAAGTTTCTAAAAATAGTAATTCTTTGAATTTTGTATTGTTTTAAATCTTGGAAGTAGAACCACTTAATCTCCCTAGAGATTGGTGACCTTCCACATCCTCCCCATGCTTTCAAAATGTGTATAAATGAAGAGGTAACCCAAAATTTGAAGACAGACATCTCTTCCTAGAGATAAACATATATTTGTATTGCAATCTTGAGTAATACTACATCTCTTCTTAGAGAATTCATTATTACTATGTTATTTCTATGCTATTGGAATATTTATCAACCAAAACTTCTAAGTTTTGGATCAATGGTATCAGATCAGTTTGTCTTGAGAGTGTATGATCCCGAGGGTGAGGTCAAGCTACAAAAAGCTTGGGTGGGAAACAACAAAGCTTCCAAATTTTCCACCTATTTACTCCAAACAACTTCAAATGGTAGACAACACTGAGACATATGATCCTTTCAAGGAAATGGTGAATGAAGCCCTCCAATAGCAACAAGCATAGATGTTAAAACAATTTTCCCAATTCTTCAAACACTTCGATGGGAAATTTTGGCTCTGTGGTTACACTTCTTGGCTCCTCATGTCATTTCAGTGCCCCAACACCCTTCAAGGTTTAGGTAAATTTTGAAATTCCTACATTTGAAGGCAAAATCAATGCTAATGCAGTAGAAAATGTGTTGGATCAACTGTCTTCCTACTTCTCTGTAAATAAATTCACCGATGGAGAAAAGATTACTTTTTCTCTTTTGAAATCATCATTGCCCATGAAAAATTGGTGGGAAGTGTATAAAAAGAGGTTCAGTATAGATGATATTGGCCTTGCAGTAGAACTTACCTGGGATGATTTTGTGGAAGTGGTGAAAGAAGAATACTATCCCATTGGAGCATATGATGATCTATACATATAGTGGCAACAACTTTACTAAGGTAAGGACCAATCTATTTAAGATTACACAGACACTTTTCATTCTTTGTCTGCAAGATTGGGCATTCAAGAAAGTGAGAAACATAAGACTCTCAAATATCGTGGTGGACTAAAATGGTACATATGGGGGGGAATGGAACTCTTCAATTTGGAAACCATTGGTGAGGCATACAAATTTGTAGTGAATATTGAATAGAAACATGGTAGAAAGAATATGAAGAGTCAACCCTCAAAATGGAAAAGTGACAATGAAGGTCAAACACAGGCCAAAATTGGAAGCAAAAGGAGTTTTAGGATAAGAAACATCAAAAGGGGAAAGATATAAAATGGTGTGATTACCAAAAAACTAGAACTCACTCCAAATAAGAATGTTGAGCCATCAAGTCACTGCTTTCTGAGTCATAATACTTGACATCTACTACTATGGCTCATACACAACCCACAGTCAAAGAGGATGAAGAAGAAATTATAGATGTTGATCCTAACACCATCATCACTTCATCAAAGACCCATGAGGATAGACCAGATGACAAGGAAAGATTGTTTCACTCCAAATTATGGGTAAAAGGTAAGCCTCTGCATTTCATTCTTGATAGTGGGATTCAAAAATTTAATCTTTACTAAAGTTGTGAAAAGTCTAAATCTATCTGTGAAGCCTCATCTAAATCCCTACAGTATTGGATGGTTGAGTGTAGGAAGAGACCTCCATGTCACCCATCAGTGTCTTCTTTCATATGTTATAAAACCATTCCAAGATGAAGTCTTGTGTGATGTGGTCAATCTAGATGTTTTTGATGTACTCCTTGCTCAACCGTTCATGTATGAGGGACATGGCATATATGAATCATGAACCTAAAGAATCACCCTCACTCTTGGAACATGATGCTATAGCGTACCAGAGGTACCACCTCCCACATTTGTCTCCCTAATTAGTGCTAATCAATGCAAGAGATTGGTGGAGAAGACAAAGCAATTTGTTCTCATGGTGGTCAAACCATAGAAATCCAAGAAGGCTGATGTTGCAATCCTAACTACACAATCAACACAACAATAAAAGTAGATAGGATGAATCACAAGAGAATATGATGACTTATTGAAATCACCCATAGGAGTTCCACTGCATTACTAGGTACAACATTCTATCAATTTGATCCCAAGATCACCTTTCCCTAACAGTGCTATGTATCACAAATCAGTTTTGGAGAATGATGAGATAAAAAGATAGATTCAAGAATTGATCCAAAAGGGTCACATCAAGCCAAGCTCTTCACCTTTTGGTAGCCCAATTATCTTAGAATTGAAGAAAGATGGAACATGGAGGCTTTGCATTAACTACCGAGCCTTGAATAAAATATCTATGAAAAATTGCTACCCTCTCCCCAGGATTGATGACCTATTAGACCAGCTCCATGGTGCAAAGTTATTCACCAAAATTGATCTCAAATTTGGTTATCACTAAATTCTCATTGATCCCATTGATGTCTAGAAGACTACATTCAAATCTAAGGAGGGTCTCTTTGAATGGTTGGTTATGCCTTTTGGCTTAACTAATGCACCTATAACCTTCATGAGGATGATGGATGATGTCCTATGACCCTTCACCAACTTATTCATGGTTGTCTACTTAGATGACATACTCATCTATAGTAGAACATGGGAAGAACATTTTCAACATGTTCATAAGGTGCTTTAAACTCTTTATGACCACAAATTATATGCAAATATTGACAAATGCACATTCAGGATGACAACAATTCAGTACCTCAGGTATGTTGTGAATGAGGAAGGGGTCCATGTTGATCCAAAAAAGATACAGGTTATTCAAGAATGGCCCACACCAAGGACCCTCATAGAGCTTCACAGTGTTTTGGGTCTTGCAAATTTCTACCACAATTTTGTTCTTGGATTTTCACATGTTGCTTGGTCACTAACCCAAGTGACTAAAGGAGGAGTTAAAGCTACATTTCAGTGGGGTTAAATACAACAAAGGGAATTTGAGAATTTTAAGAATAGACTTTGTTCAGCCCCTATTCTTGCCTTGCTAGATTTGCATCAACCTTTTGAGTTGATGACAGATGCATCTGAATATGCCATGGGAGCTTTCCTCATGCAACATGGCCATCCTATTGCATATCATAGTGAAACTTTCACTGATATAGTAAGGAAATATCCAAAATATGATACGGAGCTCTATGCCATTGTGCAAGCCTACAAATAATGGAAACACTACATCTTGGGGAAAGAGATGGTCATCCACACTGACCACAGACCATTGGAATTCATCCAGATGTAAAGCAAACTATGAAATAAGAGGCACCAAAAGTGGGCCACATATCTTCAACATTTCCACCTAATTATCAAACACAAAAAGGGGAGCTCAAATATAGTTGTAGATTATCTGAGCTGCCCACCAATTACTGCACTCACAATAGTTCTTGACCTGTGCGGACATGAGACTGCCACTTGGGGTGCTCTATATGAAGCAGATCCTACCTTTGCTGATACATATCAAGCACTTCAAAAAGGTAAACATGTTTCTGATTTCTATTTGCAAGATAACATCCTCTGTCATATGGGGCACATTTGTGTTCCAATTGTAGAGCAACAAAAGATGATATGGGAAGCACACTTCAGTAGGACAGCTAGACACTTTGGTATCGAAAAGACATTGGCAGTTCTTCAAAAACACTTTTGCTAGCCCCATATGCAAAAGGATGTGGAAAGATATCTCAAATCTTGCACCCCATGTGTGATAGCCAAGCCAACAAATAAGAAGCAAGGATTGTACATGCCATTGCCAGAACCAATCAGGCCTCTGAAATCCATCTCAATGGATTTTCTCTCAGGTTTGCCCACTTCAAAACATGGTAAGGACTGTATTTTTGTGGTAGTTGATCATTTTTCAAAAATGGCTATCATGAGGAAATTGTTCAACTATATTTTAGTCATGTATGGCTCCATTTTGGTCTACCCAAGTCCATTGTCTCAGATCGAGATAGCAGGTTCATGAGCATCTTCTGGTCCACTCTATGGAAGATGATGGATACTAAGTTAATGAAGTCCACAGCCTTCCATCCACAAATTGATGGTCAAATAGAGGTGGTAAATCACTTGATTATTCACATGATTTAGATGTATTACTCTAAACATCCACACACATGGGATGAGGGACTTCTTTTCATACAACATGGATATAATCAAGCACTGCACAGCTCAACCAAGCACAGTCCATTCTAAGTATGTTTTGGGTTCCAACCCATGGCACCAATTGATATAGTTGTTCCATTTTCCAACATGGAATACACACCTCATGGAAGATCTAAGGTATCAAAAGCAACAAATTTTATTGAACAAATGTAACACATCCAACAACAAGTTCATGAAATCCTAGAGAAGATGAATCATAAGTATAAGCAACACCATGACAAACATAGGATTTCACACCATTTTTCTATGGGTGAAAAAGTTTGGTTGTGGCTTCAGAAGGAATGACTTGCAATCCCACATAGAAATATTTGGCCTCTATGATATGGTCCCTACACCATCACCAGAAGAGTTGGATAAAATGCTTTTGAGTTGAACCTACCAGCCTACCTTGGTCTGCATCCAATCTTCAATGTGGAGCTCCTCAAACCATATCACCCACCTCTATTGGACACTTCAATTTTAGTAGAACAACTAGACATTGATGAGCTTGATCCACATAGTTTTTCTCCAGTGGAAGAGGATCAGATTGTGGATACCTGGATGAAGATAATAAGAGGATGCTCTATTTCACTTTATCGAGTGATCAAAAGGGGCCAGCTTAGCCACTAAGGTGAGTGGCTCACAGAGAATCAAATCAATAAATAACTACCACACCTACTGGGTAACATTGATGTAATGGGGACCATTACTTTTCAAGGAGAGAGGAATGATCTGGGCAACAATTTAGGTGACAATTTGGGTGACAGTTCCACCCCAATTGATGATGGAACTTTTGGGAGCCATAACTTTTGCACCATAGCTCCAATTGACTCGCCATTTAAACTATTAGAAAGATAAGGATGAGGATAACATCATGAGATGGCATGAGATTTTTTTAATGAAGTTTTATCCCAAAAAACCCAATGGAAGTGGTCACACTGGGCATGCTATAACTATTATTGATATAGATATCACCTAATAGAGATCAGAGTACTCAAGTCTGACTCATACCTAAACTAATATAAGAATGATCTAAGGCTATGAGATGCCTTTATCTAGATCAAAATTCTATATTTTGATGAGGCTAACTCCTCTAAATATATGAGTTAGTGAATAATTACTAAACCTGTTTTGAATTTTAGGGTGAAAATGGGAGAAAAAACTAAAAATGAAACCTACTTTACCTTTGGTGATGCACCTAAATAATTATTTATCCTCTAAAATATTTGAAACTAAGGCACACATATGGATCAAAATAAACTCTACACACTAGTCCTAAACATTAGGGTTTCAAAGGAAGGCTTGAAAATAAGATTTGTATATTGAAGGTATATGCATGAATTTCTCTAAAGACACTGCATACAAACAGTCTTTAATGAAATGTATGTACTTAGCTCTTCAATTGACCTATTGAGGATGAAGTTATAGTAATAGGTGAGGAAAGGACCTGCAAAAGATGACAACTATCACACTTATATGCAAATACATAATCAAGAATACACATTACCACCATAAAATGACCTGTAAACAAATCTCTTTATTGATTTTATGGTGCAAGTTACAATTTTTAGATCTCTTCATATATAACTTTAGGTATCATTCCTAAAATGACTTTCAAAAGACAACATATATAGCCAAAAGCAAGGACTCTATCCAATGTGGCAAAGAGGTAGACAAGGATCACTATCACTTGAGTTAAATCAATATTATATCCTTTTACAATATTAAATAAGTCTTCAAATATCCTCTAAATCTTCAAACCCATACATGATATATAATTTTGGCATTGAAAAGAAGGTTATGAGCCCTTTTTGAGTTGGAAAACTCTTACTTGAAAACTACACGCATCCTTAATTTTTAACTCAAGCTTGAAGTTGAGTTTGAAGTATTTAAATGCCTTTATTTTTATGGAGTCTATGGAAGATGCATGAAAAATCAACTACATAGTCAACTAAGAATGATTTGGTGTTTGATGACTGGTTAACTTCACTTAATTTTCCCATGCATGATTTGGTACTTAATGACTAAAAGTGCATGAAAATATCCATATGAAGATCAAATACATAGCATGGAAACTCTATGTAAACTCATTTGATAGACATCTCAATGCCAAACTCAAACTTTCTTCTACTATAGAGGTAAAATCTTCATATGCATAGACCTTACCAAACTATGACTATCTGCTTTAAGCAATTACACATTGAGGAAATAACCATGTAAATTATTAAGATGTTCTTTTAAGATCATGCATCTACCCCCTTATTAAGATCTAAGCATAGATCTTATAGATATATCATACTTGATCGAGCCTTAATGTTGATGAGTAAACTTGCAGAGCTTGCTTCTTATTCGACCCAAGTCAATTTTATTTTCCATTGGCTTTCAAATTTTAATTTTGACCATCGATCTTAATTTGGACCCTCTCATATTATGGTAAGTGTTAGTTATTTATTTTCTCCAAAATATCCTACTAACTTTTTGACCTCTCATGCACTACAAATATACTTTTATATGATTAAATGTAGTTCATTGATCTATCTAGACCACTGACATCATCCTTGCTCTCACTCTATTAGATCTTGAAGTATGATGGAATGTGGACCATTGATCTTTATATTATTTAAATCTAAATGGATATCTACCATGGATTAAATTTGATGTCTACACACCCATCATTTAATGTCCATGTGACTGTCATTGGCATTTGCATGACTATCAATCTTTGAACCCTAATGGATAATTACCAAGATTTATTTTAATGTCTATATGGCTATCAATGATGTATACATGATCGTCAATAATGTCTAGAAGACCATTATACTTTTAACCTTAAATGGTTAACTATTGATCTTTAATTTGATGTCCACATAGCCTTCAATGATGTCCATGTGACTGTCACATTGCTTGTTCAAATTTTAAAGGCTTGCATCTTGAGATAGAAAAAGCATGAAGGCACCAAATTTTCATGGGATGGTCTTGGGATAAAGGACTTCATGTCCATGAATTTCCTTAACTTTTGAATACTCCTCAAGTGTAATTAATAAATGTATGATCATATTTCTCTACTCTTTTTGTATGACATGTATATGATGATTTAGCTTCTCAAGGCTTCTATTAGTCATATTTTCCTTAAACAAGGACCCTATGATGCATAAAAAATCAAGCTAAGGAAATGCTCATCAAAGCTTCAAATGATAGGGGTTAATATTTGGCTTGAGAGGCCAAAAGTTTAATAGTGATATAGATAATGAAGATGATAAGGAGGATTGTGAAACTAAATTAAGGAATGCTTGTGAAGAACTGAAGATTGAGAAAAAGAATAAAAAGAAGATGAAGTCTCAAATAAAGGACTATGAAGATCAATTTAGTGTGTTTGAGGCAAGAATTAATTAATACACCAAGGATCATGAAGATATAGTCAATCATCTCAATTTTCAATTGGAAATTCTATTTACAAGCCTAAAATCTAAAGAAGATGAGTATTTAAGGTATGTGATTAAAAATGAGTCATTGAAAGCTGAGTTAGAAGATACATCTATTAAGATGAAGTCATTTTTGGTGTTTGAAAAGAGTTCAAGTGATCTAGATAAAAGTTTGAATATTCAAAAGCATGCTAGTGATAGAACTAGACTTGGTTATAAATAAGAATAAAAGAATGTAACTCAAGACAAGGTGAAGACTAATATAAAAAAAGATAATCAAATCGTGAGGATCAACAATCAATCATGGAATGAAGATGTTGATAGAATGAAGACAAATCAGATCAAATAGCCAAATGACATGATGGATTCCAAATTCAATGGTTATTGTTACACTTGTAATCAATTTTGTCATAGGGACATAGAGTGTAGAAGATTTGATAAGAATGAGTAGAATTATCAATCAAGTTGTGTAAGCAAGGTTGAATGCTTAAACTATCCTCATATGGGACACTTCTAAAAATGTTTTCCAAATAAATTAAGGCAATTTGAGTTTCCTTTAAAAAGAGTGGTTTGCTACAACTATGAGAAGATTGGTCACATTTCTAGGTCCTACAAGCAAAGGTTATTAAGTCAAAATATGTTTAATAAGACTTGTAGAGTGATAGAAGAAGGCTAGTTAACTCATGGAAACCAAAAGTGGAAAGTGTAAGTCATGATGAGTCTACAAGTGTAAGTGGTTTATTGGTTGTGGTAGAAAATGCTACAAATTTTGAATAATTCCAAGATCTCTCATATTATGCTCTTGTTATAAATGAAGAGAACAAACTCAAAGAGAAGACCAAAATGTGATTTGAGGCTACTCCTAAAGTGTGTATAAATCTAAGTGAACATCCTACTATTGTTGAACAAGTTTTATGTGAATAGCATCAGTTGTCAATGTATCATGATGAGGTATGTCATTAATATTTGTTATCATCATGTATTGTCAATTCAAGATTAAAAGAGAAGGAAAATGTTGTATTAAATGAGTAAGTTGTTTTTCTTAAGCCTAAGAATAAAAATAAGAACAATTAGTTCTATAGCTACAAGATGTCTAAGAAAGAGAAGGAATATGAGGAGTTGTGGGTAACTCTTGGTTTCACATTGTTTTATGACATTATGGGTTAGCGTGTCTCTGCCTATGCTTCTTAAGTTACATCTTTCTTATGGAGAATAAAGTATGTGTGCTCAAGGTGTATTCAAGAATTTTGGTCCTAAAGGTCTACAGGAAGATTATGGAGCTTTCTAGGTGTCAAAATAGAATAGGTTAAAAAGACATTAAAGATATCATTTTTTGGATAGAGCATGGAGTTAGGGGGATCTAACTTAATTAGTTTTAAAGATTTAAATATTTTTGCATGATATGAGGTGGAACATATATGATATGGTCTAATCATGGTGGAGATATGAAGAATTATACTATAGTTATGAATTTAATAATATTGATAGTTATGAAACAAAGTCATATATTTGAATCTTCATGCATGAGCAAAGGGAGCTTGTGAGTTTTTTAGGTAGATAGGTCCAAGGATCAGAGAATCCCAAGTTTATATTGGTGTATATCAAATAATAGATGACATTTGATGGAGCATGTTGTTAGGGGGATATTTGTCAGATTTGTGAGTAGTTTTTTAAGGTCCTCAGGATCAAAATATGAGTCCACTTTGTCATTATGTTAAAGGGGGATAAAATAGTTGAAGAGAGAGATAAATTCTAAGCATAAGATTTGTATTGGTTTTTAACGTAAATTATAAATGGGGATATTATTATATGTTTGTCAATGATGTTTCCAAAGTGACCAAGGATGTTGATGAGGTGTCATGTGTGTTAGAATGACAATGACAAAGTCTGCTTCAATAAGCTTCAATATTCCTACATGATTCTTTAATGTTTGACTTAGTGAGGAAATTTATGTATCATATTGATGGTATGTACATGTTTCAAATATCCCATGTGGTCTTATGAGTTTTTAAATTTCTTATGTAAGTGAAAGGAATTCATCAAAAGGAGTCATATGAGTGTTTAGGTTCAAGTAGCCATCTTTGCAGACAAGGTTGAGTAAGAAATTTTATGAAATCATATTTCACATGTGAGAATGTTTCAAGATAATTTTGATACATTTATGGATTCCCCTATGAAATTTGAACATTTGGTTCAAATTTTAGGTCATAAGGTTGAGTGTAGTAAAATTTATTAAGGTGAAAATTTGGCCTTCCAAGTAGATTGCAATGGTTTTTGTACTTAGCCAAATTTGTAAGAGGAGATATAATGGTGAGAATTAAATAGATATAATGAAAATCATATAATATAATATACTAAGATCCAATTGTGAGTGTATGATTGTTTATATATAGATTAATAGTTTGCATGAAGTCAATATGTCAAAGGATGCTCAGAAGGCATGTGGGGATGCCAAGTGGCTTGATCTCGAAAGAGAGGATCACAGATCAATGGTGTGTATTAAGTAAATAATTCAAAAAGGTGATCATAATGGATGTGGGACTTAAAATTTGTGTAAGCACTTTGATTCTAATAAGTAGGGTCCATAGAAGATAGGTGAGGCTACGAAGTGTCTCAATATCGGTAGTAAGGATCAAAGATTAATAGGGAACATTAAAGATTTAAAGATAGGAAGCTCATGAGGAGATCAATGGATCATATTTGTTTAAATTTTCTAGGGTACATGAGATGAATACATGTTTCAGAATATTTTTTGCTTTACACAGTGACCATTGGAATTTAAATATTCAAATTTGTGAAAGAAAACTAGTGATGGGTTTTTGATCTATATCTTGAGCATATGGTAGAATTTGATGATGGTGTAAAATAAAAAGTGGTAGATGAATTCAAGGGATATCCAAAAAAATTGGTTTAGAGGTTTGAATATCTATATTTGTTGTAATTTAACTATTTATTTGTTCATAATATAGAATAATGTTTGAGTAAATTGTGCTTTAGCAGAAGAGTACTTCAGTGGGAGTAAAAACCTAAAGATCTCATAGAGGTCATATAGAGTGGACCCATGTATTTTAAATTGATCTTCAGTTATTTTTTTACTTGATGAAGTGTTAAATGGGTAATATGTCTCCATGAGACCTATAAGGGTTTTTAAGGTCTAATTGAAAGGCATAGCTACTTAAGTGTGGCCCATATATGCTATGGCCGACCTATGACAATGGATTTGAGATATGTATTAGCATGGTATATGTCTTAAGGGTTAAGAAAAGTATTATGGATAACCTATATGTTGATATTCATGAATACTCTATAAATATTTAAGGCTAAGGTAATGGTTTCTAGACTTGGATGTGGGTGTGTTGGGAGAGCAGAAGATAGAGATGAAGGAAAGAGATTAGAGGGGTGTGCTCAGTGGATGTACTAAAGTATAGATCAGATTTAGGATGAGTGAATAAGTCTAGAGTGATCCAAAATGGGTGTTTGGATGCATTTATTGTATGATAAATTTTGAGGGTGTGTGATGAGTTGAAAGAGAGAGTAGAGTTGAGCAACTATGGAATTGAGAAAAGGAGAAAACCTTTGGAAGCAAAGGTATAGGTAAATGAGGACCATTAGAGTGTAACAAATATTAGACATGTTTATTTGATAAAGTTGATAAAGATGAACACATAGGTCATTATACCTAATAATCCTAGAAGAGGTTGATTGAGTGCGTAAGCCCTAGAGGTTGTTTGAGAGAGATATAAGGGTGAAGAAGAGTGTAATCAAGAGAATTCCATCATTAGGTGTATAATACATTAGATCAAAGGTGGAGATAAGATCAAGGTAGCTAAGTGGGTGCTTGGTTTCCTAGGGTTTTTTTTCCTCCTTGTGGGATGGGTGTTCCTTGATCAGTTGGTGTTGGTCTAAAATTGAATCTTGTTATTATAGGATTGTAGTCTATTTTATAGTTTCTAGTGGGTTTTATTCCCCAAGTGGGTTTTCCATGTAGATCTTGTGTTATATGTGTGATCTTGATTATCTTTCTTATTCATTACTATAAATGATATGTATACTTCATGAATGATAATGTTATTTGGTTAAGGGTTTGAAAGGATTCTAAATGAAGTTTGGATTATCTAGCATCATTGATTAACCCCCCTCTCAATTATTGTACCTTTAACACTTCTTCCTTTTAAATAGTCATTAGCTTGTCATATTTTGTGTATTAATGTTATGACCTAAGAAAGGGGCTTAGTTATGTATAAATAACCCTTTATTTATTTAGAGAGGGTTATTTGTGTTGTTATTATTATTTTTATGTTATATTATTAAGGAAAAGATCTAGAGAGCATGTGCTAAATGATGTACATGTGTAGTCTTATCAATTTGTTTAATGGAACTAATATTCTATGAACCTTGGTTTGATAAATCTATTTGGCATTAAATTTGCTTTATGATACTAGTTACATGAAGTGTGTAATTTCATCAAATGAATAACTCCATACTAGTGTTTTTTTAATAATGACTAAACATAATAACTCAAACACCCAAGTAAGATTTGTATAGCCACCATCATGTATTAAAACTAATGGGGATCAGTCCCTGCTATGTGCCTTAAGTGAGCATGTGAGGTTACCCTTTGCGTTGTATGTCAGTACACAATATTTTTGGCATATTACTTATATTGCGTGTGCAACTAATACTTAGTTATGTGAAGCTAAGGAAAAAGACCCAACATTTTGGTTATGTTATCGGGACCCATCACACTTGTTAGTATGATGGTATAAAAATGATTGAGAGTTTATCATTGGAAAATATCAAGTACTAGGTTACTATTGTAGAAGATAAATTTTCACTCCAGTATCTTGAACTATGAGTTTTTATGTGCACATGAGTATATAGCACCTATATGATTCTTTGTATGAAACATTATTTGTATAATTACTTGTTCATTTACATGATTGGATTTTAGTGTATGTGTAAGACCACTCAATAAATTATGGATGGAAGGCTTATTAGTCATTAGAATATTAGATGGCCTTAGTTAAGTTGAAAACTACATGGACACAAGTGATAGGTGTCTAGTGGAAGGGAATGTTTAATAACTATATTCTAGAATGTATGGTCTCTACATATTCTTATCTAGAAGAAACAAAGTTAAACTTTCTAAGGGAATTGCATAGGAGGTACCTCAAATAATTTTATTTAGAGATTAAGAAGCTTATGGTTGATTATGGGCTTGATAAATTCCCCATGGATGGATAAACTCTCTTGCACATGAGTAGTATGACTAGTGGGTGAAATGGAAGGATATGCATCATGATTTAACCTTTTAGGTTTTAACTATGCAAAACCTATGTTTAGATTAATGGGATAAGATGTCTAAATCAACTAAATAAATTGAAATAATTAAGCACTAATTTATTATAGCATTTGACATTCTTTGACTTTTTAAAAATAGAAGTAAATATGCATAAATATAGACTTATCTAAAAAGTGATTATCATGGATGATGTGGGTTCTAAAAACTAGGCTTTGGATAGTTATAAGTGTCGTCAATGGGATTTTGGAGTTTGTTTCCTCACTGGATAGTATCACCCCATATGGATAGTAGTGACATGTTTCTATAGTGTCCTAAAGGTGTAGGTAGTGTCCCCTTTATAGGATTGTTCCTATTTTTTGGGAACAATTGTGCCTGTGTTTTAAGGTCATATTCTTATGTGCACAAAATCTAGAGCTCTATTTTATGCATGGAAAACTTAATTTAATGTGAAAACCCTAATCTTGATTGAAAGTATGGTATGAAAAATATTTATGTGTTTATTAGTAGGATAGGTTGGGCATCCTCTACACCCTATTGTTAAGAGAGTTGCCTACATACCAATACTCCAAAGAGGGATTAAGACCAATTTATTTCTCCCACCTAGTGCTTGATGTAAGTGTATGTGAATTCTAGAATGACAGTGTACTTGGATCTTAGCTAAATATGAATGAATCTTAGCTAAATATGAATGAATTTGAGAAAAATTTGAACATAATAATCAAACTTGTGACTATATCTATGTAAATGTTTATTGTACCTAGTTTACTAGTCTGAATTATCTGGACTATCCTAAAGCTAAGGATACTAGATAGTAATACTTTGTAGTTTAAATTAGCACCCTATGGTGATAGTGTCCCAATTTGGGTGCTAATGTCTGCTTGGTCAAAAATATGGGTGATCTAAACTATTGTTTGAGTCTCTATTTTTTCTTATATCTACCCTGAGTTTGATTTTTGAAACTAAGCTTGTGTGCTAAAAATTAGTTATGAATAGAAAATTAGGATCTTGATATCTATGAAAAACCCCTATGAATGCCCCCTCTTTTTAGGGTAGTTTTTAAATATGTGTAAGAACTACCCTCTAAATAAATAGCTTTGTAAAATTTGTTAGCTAGAGCATGTGCATGATATTCCAATACAATATACAAATATAACATCAAAATGTAAATAAATCTAAGCACAAGTAGGTAATGTAAGATGTATGTTTTAATATAGAATTTCAAAGTGGTATTAAGATATATGTAATCAATGTGTATATCAATAAATCTGAGTGAATACCTAGGGGGTAGAGCATGATGTGCATCATGACTCCCAAATAGGAAGGTAGATGCTTGAGATCCCTCATGGCATCAAAAATTTGTTTGTGTGTGTGTGTGTGTGTGTGTGTGTGTGTGTGTGTGTGTGTGTGTGTGTGTGTGTGTGTGTGTGTGTGTGTAATAATAAAACATAAGTGTCATGGTGTATAAGCACATGAGGCATGCAAAAGTTAGGTCAAGGGGACAAAATACAAGGGACATGAGCACATGTCACTAAATCTAAGAATGAAAACATGAAAAGACATCTTCAAATGTTCACACATGTAAGTAGCAAGAAATTTAACACAGAACCACATAGAAGGACATGTTCAAATGTCTACATATAGAAGTAAGAAAGCACACACAAGGGACATGGCACATGTCTAAAGCATACAAATAGATAAGTGGCATAAATCTAAATAACAATGGCATATTTAAATTCCCTCAAAGATGGAAGAAGTATAGGAAAACTATCAAGTTTAATCTATGAAAACTAGAAATGAAACCATGTATAACTATATAGTATAAATCTATGTAGATGATAGGATGCATATATACTGAGTTTAACTAGTGATAGTTAGCAAAAAATCTAAGCAATGAGTAGCAATGATAAAAATCAAGATAAATTAATGCATAAACTAGAATGTATAGTATGTAAAGATAAAACCTGGTAGTAGCACTATGCATGATATTCCCCCAAGTGGGTAAATGTATCAAATGTATAAACTTGGATAGATGTCAATGCCTCCAATAGGTAGATGATAACTAGTTTGGATTAGTGTAGTGGACCCGAGTCTTGTCTAGAATTTACAAACACTAAAAAAGAATAAGTGAAGCATCTATGTATGAAAAAACTGATTATACTAAGATAGCTAGTAATATGCAATATTTGGTAGGTAGTATAAATGTAAACATAGTAATGCATACAATCTATAAAATTTTGTTTTTTTGAAATATTTGATTGCTTTTGTATTTTACATGTTATATTATTTTTATGTTTTTGAGTATAAGCTATGTACAATCAAATGAAAATAAACTATGTATAAGGAGAGAAAGAGAGAGAAGGAAGTATCTACAAGGGTAGAAACCATACTAACTATTGACCAAATTTGACCCTGTAGGTCAAATTGGGACCCCTATAGGTATGGGTCTAGTATTGTGTTATAGGGTATATTATAGATCTTTTGATGTCATTTAATGTTATATTAGCCTTATTCTTATTCATTTTAATCCTTATGTATTTTTTAGCCATTTAGGGGTCTTAAATGTAAGTTACATAGTTTTAAAGGTGTCCAAGTGTCTTGGTTTTCTTTCAAATGCCTAATAAGTTAGATTCCTTATAAATAATGTTAGTCCTATCTAAAACTTATAGGTTATATAACTGAAGATCAAGAAACTAACTAAAAAGAGAAGAGTTTGGCACTTGTACAACTCATGAAGGAAGGTGACACATGGGAGAAGGTCATGGAATGAATCTTCATCTTCCTCAAACTAATTCCCATGCTTAAAATTCTTTGTAAGTGCCAAATTCAAGTTAAAACCATTTTGCTCCTTCTTCACCCTTCTAGACACACAAAAGTGGTCAACAAGTGTATGTTTGGTATAGATAGTTGGATAAATTCCAATTAAAATGACTTTAGGAGGTGATAATACACTTAGATAGATCCATTTACATAAAAATAGTTTAATTATTTGTCAACCATGATGTATTAACCATCTCTAATAAGTTGACTATGATTTTTGACTCATTATTTTTTGCACCTTATAAGTTTTGCCCTGTTTTGGATAGGTATGTACAATATAGTGGGTGATGTTGAATCCATAGGATGTTGGATATATTATAAAATTATATTCATTTTTGGTTTCATATTTCATGTTGTTTTGATGGACAAACCATCTCATGTTGTAGGAAGGTGTCACCATGTGAGGTCTCAGTCAAAATTTTCCACTTGCAAAAGGTTGAACTCTCTATAGGGGATTATATGTGAATAGGATATGGTGTTTTACATGTTTCAATTCCATAAGGACTACCTCCTTTCCATTTTTGGTCTCATAACTCCATGATTTGATCAAACATTCAATCCATTATCATACTCAGTTAGCTCTTTACCCAATCTCACTTCCAACCATGGTGAATCACATATGTAAAACCTATTTAGTATGTTAATATAGGTATATTGGAGGTATAAATATATTTAAATGTTTTTAAAATCAGAAAGAAAACAAGTTATATCCTCCAAATATTGTAAAAGGGGATTGTGGAAATCAAATACAACATATACACAATCAACCATGGACATACACCTATAGGTGATCTCAAGAGTTACATTCACATTAAAAAGAGTAATTTGGACTTGTTTTAAGTTTACATAAGATGAATTAATCCATATGAAACCTTAAAATTATGGTAATTTCGTGCTACATGCTCATATTCCATACATCCTTTCTAATGCTCTTGTCTACTTGCATATAACTCAAAACACATGTACATGTGCCCTATATGAATATGACATCATGAGAAAAGACATAATTGAGTGGTTTATATTTTCTCAAGGTTGAAAATATGAATTTTAGGAGATTATAATGGACTAGAAGTGATCAAAGGTCATTACATTATGTACTATTTGAAAGATAGTTACACTATCAGCCTGTACATTAGCATAACCACCTACAGGTGGCTTAATAGAGAGCTAAAGAGCCATATAGAGAGGTTGAAACATGTGGTAAAACCTTCCTTAGAGTATTAATATGTTAAAAGGATCATGGAAGACTTCCCTTCAGTGATAGATTGCTAATAAAGGTTAAATATCACCTTATAACATGAGGTGACTATGCATTCAAGGACACTTTCCCTAAAAGGTGAAAACAGAGGACCTCACCATTTTTTGGATGACATAAAACAAGGCTACAAATGCCCTTTATGAATCTTGATGACTAAACCTTGAATAATCAATATAGGATGATATCTATGAAAATTTTGGAGGGTGAAGGATTAGTTAAAGTCAATTGTTGAAGACCTCTAATATGCCCTTTTATGCACTCAGTTTAGGTAGTAATATCTACAGGATTTGAATCTTTAAGTGAAATTGCATCCTAAAATGAAAATACAAGGAATATATAAATGTTGGAATGGTATTAATAAGGTGATAAATATAATAATGATCCAAAATTTATCAAGTATATTTTATAGGTAGGGTTTTGTCCTCATAAACACCTACAGGTGTCCCTTCACAAGAAAATGCACACCTATAGTTGTATGGAGGTGAAAGAGTGATTTGGAGTAACAACTCAAGAGGGTGGAAGATTAAAAGATGAATTTGAGTGTTTGATCTTATGTAAGAGGTTTCAAATGATTTTATGGAATCTAAGAAACTAGGACAAGTTGATGATGAATCTAAGTTACTCTCAGACCTTATTATGCATACATACAACCTACCTACAGATGCTCATAGAGCTCTCAAAATGAGCTTAAGAAATAATACACCTATAGACATGATTATATCACTATGAAATGTTTATTAAATTATTATGAAGGATTTAAAAGGATATATTATATAGGTATCAAGGATAAAAATTCACCTATAGGGTCCTTTTTGTCTCAATAAAGTCAACTACTATTGATTGTTACAAGTAGTGAGAAGCAGACGGTGCTTTCAATATTAACACAACTTGAGTAGGAAGAAAATAGACCTAAACAATGCCAAATTACCCTAAGGTAATCTAAAGAGGATGTATTCATTGTCTTCAAGGTTAAATAATGTAGGGTAACCTATAGGTACAGCACCCTAAAGTAAAACACAATCAAGGAATGGCACTCAGTTTGACTAAGTAAAGACTAGGAAGAGTATGTAGGGAGTTAGAGTCATGAGTGGAGATGGAAACACATTCATAATTATCATCATATGATAAATACACATTAATTATGAATATTTAATATAGAAGGGGCTCTAAACAAGTATCATATAGTCCACAACTTGAAACCCTATACACAGTCCCTTTTTTAGTATTCTACTTTGGAGATCTAAGGAGTTTGGGGGTCCAACTTCATTACTAGATATTAGTGATCTTTATACCCTATTTGATATTTTTTATTGGATGACATAATATATGACCAATCTCTTTGTATTCAAATAAACCATAGATAAAACTATTTTTGACTCAAGGAAAATATTAGACCTATGAAAAGTGGAGAATCAAGCTCGATAGAGCAAGTTTGGAAGTTCACATCTCCTTGGAGGTTATGCATGGGGATATAAGGATTTTATAGAGGTTATCAGGGTCTCTTAATGTCACTCTTGAGGAATTGGTTGGTATTTCTAATATCCCATCTCCATGAATAATCCTTAAGATAAAAAATGACTTAAAACCATCCTAAACCCTTAGTCTAGGCCTAATGTGGAAAATGAAAGAGATAATGTACCAAAATGGAATATTTTTCTATAAATTATTGTATTTTGTATAAGACTTAGTCAGGATCCCTACCATTAGGATGATTTATAAAGAATTTATGCAAACAAAGTGTAAAACTATTTTTCCTAACTATTTTATGCATTGTGTAGGTTCTAGGAGGTTTCAAGAGATGAAATCAACTTTGGAAGGAATATTGAGACTTAAGATAACTCTCCATGTCCATTTCATTCCTTTTAAAAACTCATAAGTGTTCCTACTAGTTACTTTATCTCATCCAGTCAAAATTGGCATAGTGAACATGATCGTGAAAAGGGTGAAAAGCTTCAAGTAAACTAATTTTAAGGTTTTTTTGATGACTCTAAGGAAATGGAGGGTATTTATAAGTGTCATCCACTCTCTTTTATGAATCTTCATGGAAAATTTATTCCTATTTGGAAGTTAAGTGTGTAAGGTGTGGGAAAGAGGAGTTTATTTAAATGCAGTCAATAATGGCTCGCTTCTAAAAAAATTCAAATGATTAGGAATGTAACCAATATATGGAAAAGCATGTTTTCAACCCTTATCTCTCATTATAGTAATTATACATATCCCTAGGCATTTTTTTATGTTCAAACTAACGTGAATAATTAAGATAGTTTTCTAAGCTAGTAAAGGGAATTTCATGCCACATTTCAAGAGTTTTATGACTTGGGTTGACACTTATGCTTCCTAAATTTGCATGATCAGTTTCACATTCTCTTTTCAATCAAATTTAACACATTTTATCAGCTTTACAAGTGTCCTTGTGACCTTTGGACTTCTCTCTTCTCTACTCTCACTCAAGTTCTATAAGATCTAGCCATTTTGGCCTTTGTAAGACATGTTCCACCTAAATATGGAAAAGCCCTACTCATTTTCATATCATTATATCAATAAAGAATAATATTTTTTTCCTATTTTATGACTATTCATAGTGTGTTTACTTGAATTATAGATCTTTCTTAGTGATGACTATGGGTTCCTTAGCATTTTTGTCTCATTCTCTCACATATTTGTAGCTTCTTCCTACAGGTCATGTGAAGTGTTCTATGAAATTTCAAGTTTGAGTGAGTTATTTTGTGCAATAGTGTCATTTTAGGCCTCTTGTCTAGTCATCCTATCCTAAACATTAATCACAACCTCATAATTAAATACTGAAGTTAGAAGATTCAAATTAGAGAAGTGTATGTCTAGTTAATCCCTTGTTCTCATGTGTAACATGTAGTTGGTTGGTAGTCATCAGCTAATTTAGTGTATCACCTCCTTTAGGATAGTTTACTTTTACTTTTATCTCTATTTTCCCTCACAATCATAGGTGTAGTAGTGATCTATGAGTGGTACATCAAGGGAGCTAGCCCTATCTAGAGATTCACCTCTTTCTTAGGCCACCCACAACCTAGAGGTGTTTCTATTGTGCCACTTGGATGAGGAGAGTTGAGACATCTCCTCAAAGGGTGAAAATCCAAGTGACAACACTAACCAATGAGTCACATGGGAGACTCACTATCACTATGACCTATGTCAAATAGTAATGATAATCCCTCATGCAGTGTGATTATTATATTATAGTTTAATGTTATTTTTGTAGGACTCTGAGTATTGTTCATCATTAGAATCATAATAAAGTTCAACATTGGAATCATGATAACCTACAATGATAGAGGGAATTGTCTCATACTATGGAATAAACCTTTTTGAATTCTAATTTATAAGATTGGTTGTGATTTTGCCCTTTAAAATTGTGCTTACTATAGACATATGGTGTTGTGGAGGCTCTTTTGCTAGAAAGCTTTGTTTGAGAATGCTTTTTGGCTAAGCGTGATTTTGAATTTCCAACTAAAGTTATTTATAATTTTGTAATATTTATGGTGTATATGGATTTTTTACCTTGATAAACTATATCTATGATTGTTGTGCCTTAGGATGTTTAATAAATCCTAAACTTTATTGACCAGTATTATCAACTGCTAGAATAGGAAAAGTGATGCCTTAGGCCTACTTGCCCAAACCTTGATGTTGATAATCAAACTATTGTAGATATTTGTGACCAAAATTATACCATATTAAATGTTGAGACTCATTTTATAGAGGTATATTTTCCTGAATTATTTGTGCTTGTTATATTTTTTCTTAATCAGATTATGATTTTTTAACCTTGTATTATTCTAAGTTATGCTTTGCTGACCTTTTTTATACTATTTCTAAATTTGACCCTTTTTGAATTGGTAGATGTGTCATTGTATTTTTTTTTTGGATGATCTATCACTATGTGATTCATCTATATCCATTAATTTTTGTATTTTCCTTGTAAATTTTAAACATGATTTAGTGGGGTGCCCATGCATTCTATGATATGCACAAAGATATCTAGATCTCATCATTGGGTGTAAAGGAGGCAGGTTGATCAAATTAGATTTAATAATTTCCCTTAGTGTCTCACTTAAACTCTAATTTTAAATTTGTATACTTTTTGAATCACTAGTTTTAGATTAAGGCAAAAGCAGGTTTTGAAGGGGCCCCGAAACCCTATACATCTCAAGAAAGATAAAACATTACAAACCGCCAGGGAAGGCAAAACCACTGAAAAATAGTGAAAAAACCAAGTTTTTGGGGACCTAAAACCAACAAAAAGAACCAAAAAAAAACACCCCAGGTTTTACAAGGACCTGAAACCTACACAAAACTAGGCAAAACAACCTGAAAACTAGACAAAATAGCCTGAAAACTAGGCACAATAGCCTGAAAACTAGGTTTTAAAGGGACTTGAAACCTCAAAAACTAGCAACCCCTAGAACACAATTTCAAAGGAGATACTCATAAATGGCAGCCATCTAAAATATCCTTTGCATGGCATGCCAACCACCCTGCACCAAGGGCCCAAAAAAATCCCTGCCCATAACAGACAGCTCCTTCAGCAAACAGCCCCCGGATCCGTCACCTCCACCACCCGAAACATCCATCCAAACTTCTATGAGATCATCTCCTCTGCTTAGAGGAATCACCGCCATGGCATTCAAAATTTAAACATAGAAATCACTGATCTGCAAAGAATAGGATAATGATCAGAATGATAGCCACAGAATGGAGGACCGAGGTAGAAGAACAGATATGTGCACTAAAAGGTTAATCTTACAAATCCATGCAATTGAACACAAAGAAGGGATTGAGAGCTCCAAGCAGACGTAGACCCCCACCCTTCCTTTACTCTAAAGTATCCATGCAATAATGATATTCAACTCTGTGCCGTGCACCTGCATCCCCCAGCGGATTGGGATCAAGACAGCAGAAGCCACAGCCACGAGGGTTTGGGTTTCTACACGGCCATCTCCGCAGCCATGCTCCCTTTTTGAATCACTAGTTGTATATGTACTTTATTCTAATTTCTGATTTGGATATATAACATTATTTGCCATAAATTGACTAGGTGAATATGTATACACATGATTTACACTATTGTGACTTGGAGGCCTTTTTCTTATAAATTTAATTTCAAATGTTGTAATATTTTCATTTAATATTTGATTTTGATTTTTTAAATTTGTAATTATCGTGTTCATACTTATAATTTGATCTCATAGAGTCTCACAAGTGCAAACCCTCATTATTTATGATTGAACATGTAGGTACACACCCTATAAGGAAGAGGTGTGAATAGGATAAGTATAGGGAATAGTGACATTTGTATATGCTACTTCATCTCATGGAGTATTGATAGCATGGACCTGGTTAGAGGAAAAGTAGCTATCACCCTCATGGAGATGAGGATGATAATTAGATTCTTTCTTTAGCATAACATATGACATTGAAGCTTGAAACATAGTTATTATCTTATGTGTTAAATACTCTATGTGTGTATGGATTTTATTGGTAATGGAATTCCACATAAGATAAAAATAACATGCTATGATATATGACATATATTTCAATTGATATAAAGCATCATCTATACATGTGTTTATGTCTTTTTTGAGTTCATTTTGAATTAGAGGAAACAAGCATGTGAATGAAATTATTAGACTTTGAAATAAAAAGAGTTTAATTTATTTCATCTTTATGATAATCATTGTATAAAATATAAATTATAATATGTGTGGATCTCAAATCAGAGTATAAATAAAAAGGATATAGACCCTAAGTGTGTCTAGGGTTAGGATTTTTTTAAACTAGGGTTGTTTTGTAATAATTTAAAATTATATATAAATAAATTAAAACCTTGATATGTAATTTATTTAATTAGATAGTTTTATAAAAAATATAAAATTATAAGTATGCAACCCTAATTTATTGCACAAAAAATTAAAAAATTACAAACTAGGGTTTGGGAAATATTTAAAGTAAGTTAGATTCACCAAGTGATTTAACCTTTTATAGTTTAACTATGTAAAACCTATGTTTATATAAAAGGGATGATATTTATAAATAATCTAAATAAATTAAAATAATTAATCATTGATTTGTTATAGAATTTGACCTTCTTTAAAAAATTTAAAATAGTAATAAATAGGCATAAATATATACTTATCTAAAAAGTGACTATCGTAGATGATCTAGGTTTTGAAAATTGTGTTCTAGAGAGTTCTAAGTGTCATCAAAATGATTATAGAGTGTGTTCCTCATTGGATAGTAGCACCGTGTTATTGTAGTATCCTCAAAGTGATGGTAGTATCCCCTTTATGGAATTTTTCCTATTTTTTGGGAGCACCAACACCTGTGTTTTTAGGTCATGTTCATGTGTGCACAAAACCTAAAGCTTTGTGTTGTGCTTAGAAAACATGATTTAGTTCACAAACCCTAATCCTCCTTACAAGTATGGCATGAAAAATATTTGTGTCATCATTAGTAGGATAAGTTGTACATCCTCAACACCCCACTATGAATAGAGTTGCCTATATAACAATACTCTAAAGAGGGATTAATCTTGATGTATTTCTCCCACCTAGTGCTTGATGCAAGTGTAAGTGAGTGTTATAATGAGAGTGAACTTGTATGCCTTGAATGTGCTTGAGCTTTGAAATGTTTGAAATGTAGGATTAGGGTTACTTTAGATGATACTATGCAGAAGTAGGGTAGAATAAGGATAATATACCTTAATTTTTCTCAACTTATCTTTGTTTTGAATGTGCTTTTGCATATATATTCCATCTAGTGAATAGAGTTCAATTAGACTTGTATTTATAGAGTTATGTAGTTTGTATAGATAATAAAATATGATTTGGTAAAACTCAGGAGGGGAACACATTTCAAAAAGAATCCATTGGGAAGAGATAAGGATAAGGAAAGTAGCACCCAATTGGGGACACTAGCCCCATGTGGATTTAGTGTCCCAAATGTGGTGCTAATGTCCATTTGGAAAACTACTAATAAAGTTGGGTTAAGATCTAAGAAGACAATTTTGGGACTATTTTTTAGCTGACTGTGGGTGATTATGGTCTACTCAATGACTAAAAAAATTGTGTCTAAGGTTCTAATATAAGCTTAGGGATAAGCTAAGAATAGGATAACTCAAGTGACACTCTTATCATACAATTACCACTTTTAGGTGATTGTACATTGGTATAAGATTGGTAGTTCATCATGAAATTTAGATAGTGAGAAATATGGAAGTGCAAGTATGATGAAGCCAAGTGTAAGGCTATGATATTTAGCAATCTTAGAGGTAGACAAGAGGATACTAGAAGTGTCATGATAATTCATAGGAGGGTAGAAATGCATAGTGAGTAATCTTTAACGACATATTTTCACCCTTCATAAACACAAGTATGCATAAAATGAGTAGGTTAAACATTGATAGAGATACCCAATCTAAATATACCCAATTCTCCAACCATAGAACATGATCATGCATTTGAGTTTGATGGAATTCTTGTTATAAACTGGAATACTAATATCATGAAATTTGAATTTGAATTTGAAACTAATAACATAAAGGAGTGTCTAAAAGTGAAAGATCAAGTTAACAATCTACCATTAGTTTCTAATTTTATATTTCAAGAGACCCTATGGATTACTTTGGAATCCTAGGTGGACCTAATGTAAGTAGTATATAAACTAAAATCCCAACCATATCTAATCAAGCTTCATTATCACCCATTATTTATGGTGCACCTATTATTGTAGGAGGTGGGAGGAAGTACTGATGATGGTTATGTTAGAAAAGGATCAATAAATAGTGTTGGAGGTATTAGTGGACCTCCCACATAGAGTTTAGGAGGAACTAGAGGAGCACCACAATAAGGTCCACTACAACTACCCAGTGTACCTATTATCTATTAAGAGATGACACTTCATTTGCCTGAATAATAAGGTGTCAAAAATGTGGTAGAACATGTTCATAAGTGTGAACTCATTGGCAAGTGTGGGGTATCACTTATTTAGAATGAAACTCCACTCATTTCACCACTAATTTATTGGATCAAGTGTATAAATAGTACTATAAATTTGACCCTCAGTAAGTGGTTATGAATAATGAATTATTAAAGGCTACTTTTATCCAAAAATTTGGTACCCTTGAATTTGAATAGTAAAGTATTTTTTCCCTAAAAGATATTTAAAAAGAGATCACTAAGAGTGTGTACACATATGATGCACATTTCAACATACTTCTTTCAAATATTTACTTTGAGATTAATTGATAAAACATGCTCAGTGGTTTGTGGTAGGTTTATTACTTCTATTTTGATGAGCCTTATCTCATAAGATTTTCATTGAACTACATGAGGCATTAGAATTTACCCTTCATGTCGAGGCTATGGGAAGTATAGATATAGGAATCAACCCCTTTATGGAGGCTCAAATCACTATGATAGATTATTATTTGGAGAATATTATGGCCAATAATGCTCATGACACCTATAATGGCTTATGGTGAGTTGACTATGAAGTAGAAATCCATAACAGGAATAACTACCCACAAAATAATGTTTGTGTTATATTGAATAAGTCCTATGAGATTTTCAATGAATATCATGATGTGAGGAGTTTTCCTTTGCTTCATTATGCCACCCAAGATAAAGTGTCACTATACTATAAAATATGTGATTCATATAAACATGATACCAATGAATAACAAGTCATTAATGAAATTCATGGATTATGCACATAAGGTACATGCCAAAATTACATTGCTAATAATCAGGAGGTTGGTAAAGGTCAATCTTTTTAGGGTCGAGGGTGTGGAAATGGATGTGAAGGTTGTAATTTCCCACCTATAAAATGTTATAATTATGGTTCTCTAGATAACTACCAATGTGACTTCATAATCTTTCCAACTTGCACCTTTTATAAAAATGAGCATCATCTAGAACAATATCCTAATTTTTATGTTATCATTACTAAATAATGAAATTATAATGGCATTTGTATGATTCGAGTTATAAAAACTCTAAGTACTCAATGGAGACTACACCCTACTACTCCATCAAATAGACCTAAGGTAAAAATTACTCCACATAGTGGTATTCATTCTAAATTGGTTTCAAATCCACCTACTAAAAAGGTTCAATGTGAATAACCTCATGTGTAACACTATCTATATGCTTAGCAACAAAAAGAAGTGTTACATTACATAATGGCCTTGGTGTGGGAGTTGCAAGGTGAAATTGAGTTATTTAAGGATAAAGATGCTACCGTGCACACCAAAATGTATAAATATTTGGTACCCTTAGACGTGGGGTATCATGAATTTTGTATGCAATGGAAAGTGAAGTTGATCTACAAATCAATCCTAGCTTAGAGAAGATAAATAACACTTACCCTCCTTCTTATTGGTAAATTTAGAAAATTAGGGTCATAACCAAGATGGATCAACTAGACCTAACCAAGGATCCCTTATGATAATAATATCACTAGAGAGGGTTGCAAATCCTCTAGTCAAGCAACATCATGTAATAACCCTATATGATTCTTATGTTTTCTTATATTCACAAATTAAATACAAATTAAAATCTAACCTAGTGCTCACCAAAGCTTATGGCACAAATGAGTGTAATAAACATAAAATCAAACATTCATATAAGATATATAATTAAGCCAATGTATACAAAATCCTAATGCATGGAGAGATAATCATATAAGCTAACAAATGAAAATTTGACTACTTTAACAAAAGAGGAGCAAGAGTTAGGAATAGTTACCTTTGAAGATGGACCCATTGATCCTCAATATCTCCCTTGGAAAAAATGCTTCACAAGAGGTTATTGTGATATGTAAGGATGACAAGGATAATTCATCTCTATGATACAAAACTTCTCTATGCATCCATAAGAGTTATCCATAAGACAAGATTTGTATCTCCAAGTGTAGTATCAAAAACATAAGCAACGTTCCTCAAGTATAATGGTGGATAAGTAGATGTATCATATATGATGTTATTCTTCTCTCCTTATGAAATAGTGAAAATGGATTTGTATATATAATTGGATCTAATGGATGTGTCTATATAGTTGGATTTAACCCTAAACCTTTTTGAAATTTTAGCTAACAAAGTGGGCCCAATCAATCCTATTAGAAAGAAAAATAATTCAGTCTAGATTAAGTTGTCTTAGGGTGACTTATTCATGTAAGATGTTCAACTCTCAAAATATAATTAGCCTAGGTTGACTTAGTCTTGTAACATGCTCAACTCTTAGAATAGAGTTCGCCTAGGCCAACTCATTCCTATAACATGCTCAACTATAAGAACAGAGTTAGCCTAGGCCAACTATGTTTGTAGATGGTAAAAGAAGGTTTTGGCTTAGGAAAGGGCTTAAAATAGGTAGCATAAATATAAAAAAACATTAGACATAGACATATAGTTTATTATAATTTAATTTATATTTCATATTTATACTTTTAGGATGTTTGAGATTGGTTTCAGACCTCTAAGAGCTATAATGTAATTATATATTTTGGATTTTAGACTTAGCCATATTTTAGGGTTATATAATTTTAGAATTAGTCATATTTTAAGGTTCTATTATTTCAAGGAGGCATCAAAAGATGTAAATAGATAGACATTGTAATTAAGTTGTATAAATGGTAGGAATGATATAAAGCCATAATAATATTGTGAATCACCAATGGTTTGCCCACCCATTTCTTGACGCACCCTTTAAGGCATGCACTTAGAGAGATTGAAACTCGACATGATCCTACAAGAGAGAAAGTGTTATTAATAGGTAAATTTAATAAAAATATTATGTGTATATAAATTTTATGAACTATCCAAGATAATCCTTAGTGAAGATGGCATCCCCCTCATGAAGATTTAGCTAAAAAAATAAATGATTACATCCTTAGAGAGTCATCATTTGAACCATGTACAATGATAAGATTCTCATATTCAACTAAATTCTAAAAACAGCAAAGAGGTCCTTATCAATTCATCTATTTATGGATGTATGATCTATGATATCTTGGTGGAAACTGATATAAAGTTCAATGTTTTAACTAAATATGTTTGGAGAAAAATTAGGATCCCCCCTTTTCATCCCTCCCCACATGTTTATTTAATGGCCAATAAGACTCATGCACTGCCCATAGTCATTCTTAAGGATGCCACCATCAACATGTTGGGAATCACATTCGAGGGTGATTTTGAGGTAATCTATCTTGTTTAATAATATGATTTTAAATCTATTTTGGGTTGACATTAGTGTTATGTGAAAAATACTAACTTGTGTTTCAAGAAGAGTTGTATTAGTTGTAAGAATGACACTCAGCACATAGTCATTCCCCTAAATACTATGATAGCATTTAAACCAATTAGGTTGAATCTTGTGCCCACTAAGTTTGGGTCCACAAGCATTTTATATATCTCAAAAAATCAAGTACAGATAAAGGGTGCTAATATTCCATTAACCCTTTTACATTGAAAAACATATATTTATAGGTTTTTAGCACATACCAGTAAAAACCAACTAACCTACTAACTAACTCCCATGGGAATTCAACCTAAAAGGTAGTTCTAATTATTTAACACAAAATATAAAACTAACTAAAATAAAACTGAGTTAATTTATTTATGAGGGTATCTTTATAAAAAGAATCATGCCCCATTTATATTTATTATTTTAAATAAACTTACCTACCAAAACCCTAAACTAAGTTAAGACTTGTAATAAGTCCTAACAAACCCCCTTATGATCCAAAGTCATTTCTTTGGACACATGCCAAGCATTTTTCTAAATTTTTCAAATTTGATCTTATCAAGGGGTTTTGTGAAAATGTCAACTATATGATTAGCAGTTGGGCAATATATTGGATCAAGTTCTTTCTTCACCACAAACATTCATAGATAATGATATTTTAAATCCATATGTTTTATTTTAGCATGAAATATTAGATTCTTGGACTTCTTGATTGCACTCTAATTATCAATGTATAACTATGTAGGAAAAATCTGAGAAATCTGAAGATCTTTAAGAATGCACCATAAGTAAACAATTTCTCTAGAAGAACCCCATGCTAAAATTTACTCTAATTTTGTTGATGTATTTGCCACTATATCATGCTTATTACAATAGCAAGCAATGGTAGTTTAACCCATATGCATAGTGTATCCTATTATGGATACTTTGTAATCCACACATCCTCTAAAATTTGCATCACAATACCCAACAAGTTTGAAGTTCTTATTATGGTGGTACTCAAGGCCATATGTTTTCATTTCCTAAAGGTAACAAATTACTCTTTTTGCTAATCCCAATGAATTTATCTAGGCTCATGCATAAACCTAGACAAAATTCCAACTAAAAATGATATATCAATTTTGGTAGTCATCAAGTATATCAAACCTCCCACTAACTATCTATATTTTGTGCCAACAAAAATTCACTACCATAATCCTTAGACAATTTCAAGTTACTTTCTATGGGAGTGAGAGTAGGTTTGAAATCATTCATGCCAAACCTATTTAATAACTTATAAATATACTTAGTTTGTGAAATGAAAATACTATGCTCTTTTTGAGTTAATTTTATGCCAAGATCATAGTGAAGAAGTCCAAGACCTGTCATCACAACCCCATCTTTTAATTTCTTCTTCACAGACTTGTTATGGTTTTCATCATTACCTATGATAGATAAGTCATTGACATAGAGAACAAGAATCACCAATTTCTTTCCTTACACTTGAAAATAGAGATTATCATTAGATTCACTATATTAAAAGATAATTATCTTCAAGTATGAATCTATTTTCTCATACCAAGCCTTAGGTGCCTGTTTGATCCCATACAAATCTTTTACCAATTTACACAATCTGTGTTCTGCACCCACTTTCTCAAAACCTTGGGGTTGTTTCATATATACTTCTTCCTATAAATCAGCATTCAAAAAATCACTTTTAACATCCATCTGATCTACTTTCCAACCATTATTTGCTACTAAGGTAAGGACCATATGAATAGTGTGTCTTTTGGTAGTTGGTGCAAACATTTCCTCATAGTCAATGCCCTCTAATTACACATAACCTTTTTTAATAAGTATTGCATTATGTTTATCAATGGAGCCATCTAATTTATACTTATTCTTATAAACCCACTTGCATTCTATGGGTTGAACATGTGGAGGAGTATCAACAAAAACCCAAGAATTATTATTAAGTATTGTATCATACTCAATTTTCATTACATGTTGTCAAATTGGTTCAGTAAAAGCCTCATCTAAAGTAGGTGGCTCAGTGGAAGAAGTAGTAACAACCATTACATAGTTCACCTATTTATGAGAACTCTTAGGACTTGTTATACCAACTTCAACTATCTTCAAGTTAAAAAAGTAATTTGAGCCCATTTTGGATACTTATTCAAATCAATAACAAAAAAATTCTCATCATATGTACCATTTGAAGGAAGACTTAGACAATTTTAAAAAAATTCTAAGTTGTTAACTTGTGAATTAGTAGATGGAGAGGAAATAGAAGGGATATTAGTCTCATACCACAACCTCTAAGAATTTAACTCACTATTAAATCCCTTATCATGTTTTTAACTATTCATCTCTAACCTATTAAATTGAGAATCAATCTCTACAATTTTCATAATACCAAATTCATCAAATACCACATCCTGACTCATTATGAATTTGCCTATATCCTATGCAAGAAAACAATACTAATGAGTTTAGAATATGGCTCATTATTGACATGTTATTTCCCTCAATTCATCTCTCAAAGGATATTATCTTATGCAAATAATAGATTTTTAGATAGCTATTACCTGGAAAATAGATACTTGTCTTGTTTATATTGAACCAAAGACTAAACCTTTACTTTGTCATTAATGTCTAATACATAGCATGTTTTAGTGATTTATTATTGTGAAGAATGCTTAGGAAGAAGACACAGGTGATGTATAGTAAAAGTTCAATTTTGATCTCCATCCAGCAGAACTATGGACTCCGCAGGCTTGCTTCTATGAACTCTACAGGCTTGTTTCTATGGACTCTATAGGCTTGTTTCTATGGACTCTACAGGCTTGTTTCTAAAAACTCTATAGGATTATTTCTATGGACTCTATAGGCTTGTTTCTATGGAATCTGTAGGCTTGTTTTTTATGAAATCCATAGGGTCATTCCTACTGACTCTATAGCATCAATTCTGAGAATTCTATAAGGATATAGCTACAAATGGGGAACCTAGTGGCCAGATAAGATAAGAGAGAATCATTCTAGCTGGAGTCAAATAAGGAAAATAACCACCTACGGTTTTATAGGATCATTTTTGATAAAATTGTATATAATTAGATCTTAGGACTATTATAAGATAGTATATTTATTTCATCAGAATAATTGGATCTCTTGGAAATCCAATCTCCTATCTTTGTATGAATGGATTGACCAAGGAATCATATTTATTTGCATCTTATTTTGAGTTGATTGTATTATTATAAAATGTAGGACTTTCATCATTAAAAGATATTAGATAATAGATATTGGAGAATAGAGAAAAGATACATATAAGCATATTACAAGTTTCAAACAGCTTGTAATCATTTTAGTTTTATGAATTATCACTTTAGTTTCTAACATTGATTAATTTTTGTTCCTGAGTCTGAGAGGAGCAAGGGCCCACTCTCCTTGGAATCAGGAATTGTGTACAGTATTTATGTTATGTTACATTAACTCTTTATTATAACTAATTAGAATCTTGTTACTATTTGCATTTATTCATAGAAATATCAAAATAAATTCATAGTTTAAAAGGCATTTCCTTGTTTCAAAGTCATTTCCTTTCTAAGAAAAGTGTGTTTTCTATTACAGTAAACGTGTGAAGTAAATTTCCTTTTTTTAGTTAGGACTATGATTTTACTTTCCATGCAAGTGTAAATAGGAGCGTGATTTTACTTTTCAGCAAAAGAGTGAATCAAGTAGTTTAGTACACATTTATTTCTTTAGTCAAAGTTAGAATAGGACCATCAAACACCCCCATAAGCAGGCTTCTAGATCTACCATCCTATACCTTACTGCAAATAGCTTTGGACACCAAACCTAGTTGATAACACATCAATTGAATGTTAATTAATTAAGGATTTAAATGACACTCATCATTTTTGGTGCCATTTCCAGAGAAACAAGGTGTTAGTAAGGTAATAATTATTGGTCTAGAGTGAAAAATAGAAAAAAATTTGTAAAACCCAAAACAATTCAATAAATTGATAAACCATCCTAGAGATTCTAAAGAATGATTCATCCCAAAATTTACACCAAGAACACAAGTTGAAACTCCTTCAACATCTATGAGTAGTGAACCAAAAGCTACGAGTGAAACCTATCTGCAAGAATCTTCAAAAACTTGGATAAAAACTAGGCCATTGCCACAAGTAAGCCCCATAGGATAAATTCCTCAAGATCAATCTCTTATAGGAAGACATTATTTAGAAATTTCCAAGGACTTAGAGGAAGCCTTTCAAAAATCCATAGCTAAAGAAAATTTTGAGAACTTTGAATGACCCATAACTGGTAACATAAATATTTACTAGCAAGATCATCCCAACTTTGAAACATCATCAGAAGAAGAAATGGCTCTCCAATAAAATCAACAACTTACACAACCTAAAAGGATGTTTTCTTTTCTTATTGTTGTAGATCCTAATGATCAAACCCCTATGAAAAATATCTCACTAGCTAATCTACCAAATTTTTTGGGAAGATCTACAGAAGATCCAGATCAATTCCTATTTGAGTTTAAGGTGTTGTGCCAAACCTATGATTACACAATAGATAGCTAGAAATTAAAACTATTTCCCTCTGCACTTAAAGATACAGCTATGAGATGGTTCATGGGTTTACCTAGTGATTCTATTAGAACATGGGATGACATGGAGATATAATTCTTGAACAAATACCAAGATTACTATCGAGTAAGAGAAAGAAAAGAGGATTTCTTCAAAATCAAATAGAATAAGGATGAATCTTTAGAGGATTATTTGGAATGATTTATGTTCACTCATAAAAGAAGCAATTATCCATGCACTAAAGAAGTTCAAAAATTGGTTTTCTTAAAAGGGTTGGATGAAGATACTAGAAATGCCTTAAATCTGATGGGAGGAGGAGATGTAACTAAGTTGGCTTTCGATCAGATTTTTGAGCTTTGTACCAACTACTCTCAAACAAAACCTAGAATTAGGAAAATAATATTTGGGAAATATAATGAAGTGGGTAAGCTAATCGGATAATTTTATAATCTAAATATAGATATCCTAGTTACACTAAATAGTACTTTGGATGGCCTTCAAGCTAAGGCAAATGCAACAGAACCTTTAGCAATCTACTATCCTAAGTACAAAAAAAATCATGCCCTTAGAGATTGCCCCCTAAATAGAACTAATGTTTCATCATGTGGGATCTTTGATGCAACAAATCATGATACCAAACATTGCACCCTTCTACCTATTTTAAAGAATAAAATGAAAACACAAGTCTAATCCACTGAAGAAGTAAATTATATCCAAAGATAATTTTTCCCCATAAAACCAAGCTCAAGGAAAGTTTAATGCAAGAAACCCAATAAATCCATGGATGGCACCATGGAATGTTTCAATTCCTTCACCTCTTTGTAATCAACCCCAAATTCCATCAATCCAAAATCCATGGGTATGACAAGATTGGATACCAACACCCCCATGGATGGTGCCTAGCCATAGCAACAATGGGTACCATAGTAGCAATGGATGCCATAGCCATATCGACAATGGAATTAGTAGTGGAAGCCATAACAACAATTCACCCAACTAAGAAGATCACTTCAATAGAAAACTATAATGCCAACCCTAGTTATTCAGCAACAAGGACAAATCAATCAACCCTCAATGCCTATACAACCAATAGCAAATCCAAAAAATAAACAACTAGAATCTATTTATGTTAATGAATAGTAAGAGATAATTAATGTTGGAGATATTTAGAGTTCAAACATACATTTAATATTAGGGAAAACTATACAAAAACCTCCAGTTCTCATTTCTAAGATACCTGATGAAAAATAAAAAATAGACTCATCCCAATTAAACACTAGAGAAGCTGAAATCAAAATGAGCCTTGAAGTAAAAAAAAAGAAAACACTACTATACTAGTAGTTCCTTTTCCTAAAAGATTAAAAGAAATTGATATTAAACTAGAATCAAACTTGGTCCATGAGTTGCAAAAGATCAATATTGAGGTGCCCCTACTATAAGCTATTAGGGATATCCCTGAATTGAATAAGATCATCAAAAATATTTATATCAAGACACTGGTGAGGAAAGAAAAATATCCAGGAACCATTCATGTTGATGAAAAAGTTACTGATTTATTATTAAGAAAACTATTAGTTCTAAAATATGCAGATCCAAGAAGCCCAATGATCATAGTCACAATCAGAGGTAAAGAGATTCTTAACATCTTGGTAGATTTGGGAGTAGCAATTAATGTTATGATAATTGATACTCTCCATACATTATCTCTTATGAGAATGCGACCCACAACTATCATTCTTTAAATGACAGACCAATCTATAACTAAACTAGAAGGGACTATAGAAAATGTTGAAGTATTGATAGAGTCTTGGGAGTATCCAATAGACTTCATGGTATTACAACCTAAAACAAAGAATCTAGGATATCCCATAATCTTAAGTAGACCATGGTTAGATATTGTATTATCATTAATTTATTTTAGTTCAAGAGACATGACCATTTCTAATGGGTTAAAATCTAAATCCATCTCTTTGTATCCTCCTACAAAACCATCAACAAATCACATACAAGAATTTTGGGTGGATGAATCAGAAAACACATCAAAAAACATTTCCTCATTAGCTATGATCATAGTTAACAAAAACTTAGAGGAAATTAATGGAGACATATACCTAGAATCTATGGACTTTACCAATTTAAAAGATACGAACTCTGCCAGTCCAAAAGCTACAAACTCTACCAGTCTAAAAGCTATGGACTCTGCAAGTCTAGAATTTATGGACTACCTCAGTTTAGGATTCTCGGGTCAGATAAAATATTATGAAACCTCTACTTCTAATTTTTATATTGTTTCTTCACCATATGATCATGGATTTATTTGAGAAAGTGTGTGGAAATTGGTAGAACAATAGAAAACTCATTTCTTAAATGCATTCCATTGTTCTTTAGCAAGACTAATTCCTCCTAGAAAAGAGTTTGTTGATAATGTAACCATATTTTGTAATCTACTTCCTCATCCATGTCATTTAAACTTATTAATTAGTGAATTCAAGCAAATAGAATCCAACTAGGCAGGTATAAAACCAATCATGGTATTACCTGGAAAGATTTTGAACATTAATAGTTGGTTAACAAATGAAGAGGAAGATCAACTCTTTGAAGTGTTGGAAAGACATACCAAGGCTTTTTCTTGGGATTATACAAACATGAAGGGAATTCACCCTAGCATATACACTCATCACATTTACATAGAATCTATCAAACTAGTCAGACAACCACAAAGAAGAATAAACCTATCATTAAAGGAGATAGTCAAAATAAAGATACAAAAATTATTGAAAGTTGGATTTATTTACCCCATCTTAGACAGCCAGTGGGTTTTACCTCTGGTAATTGTGCCTAATAAAAATGTAAAATTAAGGGTATGTGTAGATTATAGAGAACTAAAAAAATCAATACTAAGAGATTACTTTCCTTTACCTTTCATTGATCAATTTCTTGACAATTTGGCAAGAAAAAGATATTTGTCTTTCCTAGATGGGTTTAGTGGGTATAACCATATAACAGTAATAGCTAAAGATCAAGATAAAACCACATTTACCTACACTTGAGAAACTTTTACTTATCGAGTAATTTCATTTGGAATTTATAATGCTCTAGCAACCTTCCAAAGAGTAGTTTTGGCAATATTCTCTAACCTTACAAATGATTGTGTTGAAATATATATGGATGATTTCACCATTTATGGTAGAACTTATGAAGAGGCTCTTACCAACTTGGAAAGATTATTGATCAGATATGAGTAACATCAATTATCTTTGAGCCATGAGAAATTTTTGTTGATAATGGATGAAGGAATAGTGCTGAGACACCATATATTTGTAAAAGGCATTCAAGTATATCCAAAGAAAGTTGAAATAATCTCCAACTTACCCATTCCACAAACACAAACTAAAATTAAAAATATTTTTTTGGGACATGTTGGTTACTACAAATGCTTCATAGATAATTTTAGCCAAATAGCTACCCCTATGTTTGCTTTGCTTACAAAAGATAGTACATTCAAATGGAGTGATAGTTGCCAATAGGCCTTTGAGACCATCAAAGCTAAACTTGTTACTACTCCAGTATTGAGAGGACCAAATTGGACTCAGCTATTCCATATATACAAAGATGTTTCCAATACAGCACTAGGAGTAGTCCTTGGAAAAAAGGATGAAGAGGGTAACATGTATGCTATATATTATATTAGCAAAAACATGACACCTATTGAAAGAAATTACACCACAACTCAAAGGGAATTCTTGGATATAGTCTATGTAATTAACAAATTCAGACACTACATAATAGGCTACAAGGTATTTATCTATACAGAACATTCAATTATTAGATACCTTACCAACAAACCAATTATGGGAGGTAGGATTATTAGATGGTTATTGCTCTTACAATAATTTGATATTATTATTATAGATAAACTAGGGAAGTCTAATGTGGTTGCTGATTTCTTATCAAGAATGAACACTACAGGTGAAAAAGAACCAGTGGAAGATGACTTTCCAAATGAACAACTATTTTCTATTTCATCAAAATCTCTATGGTTTGCTGATATAGCCAATTACCTCACCACAAGGAAGTTTCCTCTACAATTTTCACAAAAATAAAGGAAACATTTAATCAAAGAAAGTTCTCTTAAATGGATTAATGGAATGTTATTCAAACTTGGACCTGACCATGCGTTTCATAGGTGTGTGACAAATATTAAAGCTTATGATATCATCAAATTTTGTCATGATGAACCAAGAGGAGGTCATTACTCATCCCAAAGAACCATACACAAAATCCTAGGAATGTGATACTATCAGCCTCACCTTCATCAGCAAGAAAAAATATATGTCAGACACTGTGATGCTTGTCAAAGAATTGGACAGCCTACTCTTTCAATAGAGTTGCCTTTGTACCCTCATCCTCAATTGGTTTTAAAACCATTTGAGAAATGGGGAATTGATTTTATAGATCCTGTAGATCCTCCTTCCAGAGTAAAAGAATATCTCCTAGTATGTATAGACTGTCTGACCAAGTGGGCAGAAGTGGAAGTATTAACTCATGTAAGAGAAGAGATGGTAGCTTATTTATTATATTTCAAAATCATGCCAAAATTTGGTGCTCCAAGGGAGATAGTCTCAGATCAAGGACCACAATTTATGTCAAACATGATAAAGTATTTCATGCAAGTATATCAAACTCAACATAGAAAAACATCTCCATACCACCCATAGGCAAATGGGCAAGTTTAAGTCACCAACAAAGAATTGGAAACTATTTTGACCAAGGTTTTTAATTCTATCAAAAAGGATTGGGCAGATAAGGTACCAAAAACTATTTGGGCCTATAATACTACTTGGAAAACAACAACTAGATTTTAACCTTATGAATTGGTTTATGGTAAGAAGCCTTTATTCTCTATAGAATTTGAATTACAAACTTTGAAAATAGATGTAGAAGTAGGGATTGAATTAGAAAAAATATAGAAATAAATACTCCTATAGCTTAATCAACTTGATGAGATGAAGATGGAAGCACTACAAAGAATTGAATTGGTACAACATCAAAGAAAAGTTTGGCATGATTCACAGATCAAGCAACAAAAGTTTTAGAAAGGAGATTGGGCACTATTATTTGATTCAAAATTTCAACAGTTTAAAGGAAAACTACAAATGAGGTGGTTGGGACCTTATTAGATTGAGGAGGTCTTTGAAAATAGTTATATTAAGCTAATACATATTGATGATAGCAAAAGAGCTTTTGTATTCAATGGACATAGATTGAATCTTTATCATAAACCTCTCAATAAAGAAGAATTTGTTCAAGAGACAAAAGATGAAGTAGATTTTCTGGAGGACTCTACTTCTTCTAGAGAAATTACTTCAAATCAAATAGCTATTCTATAGGTCTCTGCTTCTTCTAAAGAACCTACTCCTTGATGATCTTGCATATATAAAATTATATATATATATATTGAAAATCCTTCTAGAGACACTATTGACAATGCATGCCCAGAAAACTAGCTTGTTGGCTGGCTATGCATTGCAAAAAGGGCTTTAGCTAGAAAACCATCAATGGCTGGCCAAAGGGCAAAAAAAATATTTACACTATTGATATATATATATATATATATATATATATATATATATATATATTTCAATAGTGAAAATCCTTCTAGAGACACTATTGACAATGCATGCCCAGAAAACTAGCTTGTTGGTTGGCTATGCATTACAAAAAGGGCTTTGGCTAGAAAACCATCAATGGCTGGCCAGAGGACAAAAAAAATATTTATAAGAAAAAAAATAGAGAATCTTAACGTGTCACTATGATTGGTCATCTCCATGAAATAAACTAATCCATGTAAACTTATTTGTGTAGGACAAATGGTGAGCAAAGGATACATCTAAGGTCAAAGTAAGTTAGACATATCTTTTATTTATCTATGTTTAGTTAACTAATTATCTTTGATTTAATTAAGACTTATTCTAAAAAGATGACCCAAATGTGAATCTTTCGAAATGGAATGACATGACACATGCCATAATAAAAAATCATGCAAACAAGCCACCAAAGGTGTATGGATAAGTGTGCAATTTTGGTACAATCAATTGAGTCATCAGTCATGATAATGATAGGAAATCATAAAAGGGGTTTTAAATGAAGTAATAAATCATTATCACCATCAAAGTGCCATCTCATCATTTCATTTCATTTGTATTAATGTGATAAAATGGTTAGCACACTCCATAGAAATGTGTGGCACTTAACTATATCAAGTCATCATACCAAACTATAGACTCATTCAGTTGTGGAGTTTCATATGAACCATTTCATTTCTATAAAATTCAATAGAAGCTAGTCTATATATCTTCCTTGATTGTTTCCTACAAATCCTCAGTGACTGTTGCCTACCGATTTCAACACAAGACTGGTTTACACCCCAATCAAAGTTAAAGGAATAGAGTTGTCTATAAATTTGCATATAAATAGGACAAAAGACAAGATCAGAGCTAAAGAATGTAGCAAAGTTTCACAAAGATAAAGCTTCTATGGTAGTGTTTAGATCTAATAGCTAGCTACCTTTCATTAAAATTTTCTAGGGTTTTGATGAAACAATGGTAAGTGAATTCATCACTAATCTCACCCCTAAATTTTTAATTGTGAAAGGCATTGTTATTCATATTACAACTCAAATTATAAGCCAAATCATACAAGTTCCAAAAGAGGGAATGAGATTTATAGGTAGAATTTCATTTAGTGATTTAATTAGTCAGTTTAATGGTAATGAATAGACTAAGACTTCATGTCTAGTATATTTCAAGGGAAAATAAAAAGAGATTAATAGAAATTCACTTCTTAAACTTTAGAAATCTATATCCAAGTGGGTACTCAAGTATATCTTTTATGAGGGGCAACACAGTCTTTTAGGAGGATATGCCATGAAAATGTTAATACACCTTAAGCATGGGAGACAAAACCCTCAACACAAGATCAACCTCCCATCCTTCTTATATGGTGCCCTTCAAGTTATGAATATAACTCCTAATGCTGATCTTAGGCACCATGGCTTGATTCACCTAATTATCCAACATCACTTCTTTCAATAAAGATAAGAGGTATGGAAGGAATTTTAGAATAGTATAGCATAACAAATTCCAAAATTGCCTTCACAAGAAACCCCAAATTTACCATAGGAACATTCATCTCCACCTACTACATCAGCTAAGAAAACAACACCAAGGAATAAATCATAGACTGTAGTCTCCACATAAATCCATTCTTCTTCTTCTTCAAGAAGAATCACAAGGTCTCAAATCCTTAAATTTTTAAGGTCTCCACAAGAACCTCATGAATATATAGTAAAACCAATTCCCTTGTCAAGAAGAAGAAAATTAAGATGAAAGTTTACTATAGAACTTGATAAGATCGAGGGTTTGATGGTTGAGATGGAAAGCCAACTGAGTGTAGCTCAGAGCGTGACCAAAAGAAGAAGGCTAATTCTGACAAATGAAGATCAACAAGAGGCTACAAACATTATGGGTAGTCTTAAAATAGTATCTCATTCTCCCATACATTAGAATATCCATACAACTATTGATGTTGAAGAAACTCCTTTCACAACGAACTCTCTAATCATAATGGAGGAGATAATTCTAGAAGAAGAGCCACACATGGCAGAAGAATCAAGTATGGTAGAACAACCACATGTTCTAGTTGAAATTGTAATGGATAAAGGGAAAACTATATGTACAAATGATAAAGGTAAGTCATATAATCTAAATGATCCTATTATGCAGTTAACCTTACATCTTTCCCAAGCTCAAGCTTTAGATCAACAATAAATAGCTGACATTGTTGACTTGATCAGTCAATTATATGTTGGAAATATTGTCATTGATGTCAAAGTTTTAGCATTATTGGTGATAAAGGCCCCATTGCATTTAATGTTGTTGGTAATAAATATATCTTGTCTAATATGAGTTAATATTTATTTAATATTAATGAATATATTTTTGGTTGCATATGAGACAAAATAAGGGCCCATGGAGAAGTCAAAGAGTCACGAGATAAAGACAAAAGAAGGATGGGATGTATTTTCCCATTAAGAGTCATCTTGGGGAATACCAAGAGTCACCAAGTGAAGACAAAAGAGTAAAGGGTGACTTTCTCATGAAGGGACACTTTAAGGAATACGAAAAGTCACCAAAGATAAGGACAAAAGTGGGAAGGACATTTTTGGTCATGAAGGGTCACCACATGACTTTTCAAATGCTTGGATATGAAGGGTCATCCAAGATTGGCACCATTTTTCATGAGGAATGAAAGGTCACAAAGGGGGAAGGCTAAAGCTCATTTGGAAAACTATAAATAAAGGCTTGAGTAGCCATTTATAATGTGAATGTGAGAAGTTTATTTGATATTGTAATATCTAGCTTAGAAGAGCAAAAGTGAGAGAGAGGAAGAAGATGTTGTATTGATATATCATTTATTGAGATAACAACATTAAGAGATAGGTGTGTGGTATACACAAAGGGGTTGGTGCTCCTGTGGGTTGGAGCTCATGAATTATTACTGAGTTGGTGCTTGGAAAAGGGGTTGGTGCTCATGAATTGTTGTTGGGTTGGTGCTCGACAAAGGGGTTGGTGCTCCTGTGGGTTGGTGTTCATGAATAGGTTTTGGGTTGGTACTCGGCAAAGGGGTTTAAAGCTCATGTGGGTTGGTGCTCACAAATTATAGCTAAGGTTTGTATTTGGAAAAGGGGTATGGTGCTCCTATGGGGTTTTTCTCATGAATATATTTGAGATTGATTCTCTATGGTTTTTCCCACATTGGGTTTCCACGTTATATCTAGTGTCTCTCTCTATCTTGTGTGATGTTTATTGTTTAAGTTTTATTGCATATCTTGAATGATTGATTAAGTAGAATTTGGTTAAAGGAAAGATTTATAAGATATATAATATACTGATTCACCCCCCCCTCTCAGTATATTTCATGCTTAACAATTGGTATTAGAGCAGGTTCCTTTTTGAAAAGTTTTACACCTTGAAAGTAGATCGGGAAAGCATGATGGCTGGGTCATAGGAAGGATTTTCTACAAATAAGGCACCTTTGTTTGATGGGATGAATTATGCTTTTTGGAGCATGAGAATGAAGTTTTATTTGATGGCCCTTGGATTCGACATATGGAAATCAGTGGTGGAGGAATATGAAGAGCCACAGACATCTACAATTACTCCAGTAGAAAAGAAGGCAAGTGAATGTAATGTTAAAGCTTTAAATGTTATTTTATGTGGTTTATGTGAATATGAATTTGTTAAAGTTATGCAATGTAAATCTACTCATGAAACGTGGGTAAAACTTGAGAATATTTATAAAGGTGATGGAAAGGTTTAGCAAGCTAAGTTGCAGAGTTTCAAAAGGTAGTTTAAAAGTTTGGAGATGGAAGAAGAAGAAGATATAGCAAGTTATTTATTGTAAGTTGATCAGATAGTAAATCAGATTCAAGGTCTTGGAGAAGCATTAGAAGAGTCAACGGTGGTGCAAAAGGTTTTTAGATCTCTACCAATGAGATATGATGTGAAGGTTTTGGCAATCGAGGAGATGAAGAATTTAGACAAGCTGAAGATGGATGAGCTTCATGGTATTCTCATGGCATATGAGATGCAGACAAAATAAGATAAACCCTCAAAGAGAGAAGCAGCTTTCAAGACATCAAAGAATGATAAATCTAAGATTCAAGAATCAAGTGATAGTTCCAGTGATGATGAAGATGACAATGAAGCACTTTTCATTCGTAGGTCAAAAAGAGGAACAGGTAAATATCAAGGAAAATTACCTTTTAAATGTTTTTATTGTGAAAAGATTGGACATTTTTTAGATAGATGCCCAGATAAGGTTAAATATGAAGAAAATCCTACATACAAGAAGCATTTCAAAGGAAAATCTAAGAAGGGATTCAAGAAGAAGAGCCTGTATTCTAAAAATTCTGGCTTCACCGATACTTATCATTTTATTTAAAAATTCTAGTTACTTATCATTCTGATTTAATTCCACGTTTATTGCTTTCATATTGTAATCAACATTGCACTCCTAACTGAGGGGCAACCTTAGTGTTAGAATTTCTAGAGGTGGAAGCTCCAACATCATGGGTGTATGTCATAATGGGTTGATTCTGTTGAATGAGGTGGTTTTATGGGCCATCATACTATTGGTTTTTGGTAACACACACTTGGTGGTTAGGAAAGGGTTTTTTCTAGATCTAAATATTTTGATTTTGAGAGGTGACATGACCATTTTGAAGGGTCTAGGAGTTTATACCAACATTAATTAGGAACATGTCTATGAATGTTTACCTTTGATCTTCAGGGAGCTTTTGGATGAGTTTATTTTACTATCTATAGTTTTGATTATTGTGACTAATAACATGATGTAAGATACAGTAGACATTGGGATCATATTCCTTAAGCCTCGAGTTTTGTCCCTGTTGACCAAACCTTGTTGATTATTTATTTGGTAATAGGGTTGGTTCTAAAACTGGGGGAGTTACTCAACATACTAATACTAGTTTTGATTTTGGTTCTCATATTGAATGTTACATCATGGTAGTTAGTTAAAGTCAACCACATGAATTATTATTAACATTGGTGTTATTCACTAGCTGATATTGATTGTTATTTATCCATTAAGTATTTCACTAAGTGGGTTGAAGCTATACCCCTCACTTACATGAATGGAAATTAAATTTCAATGTTCATATTCAACCATCTCATTTGCCACTATGGTATGCCCTTTGACATTATATCTGATAATGGAGGATCATTCAAAAATAAGGATGTTGATAATCTATATACAAAAAATAACATTACACAACATTTTTGTATGGTATATTACCCTCAAGGTAATGGCTAGGCCGAAGCATCAAACAAAACCATTTCCAATATTCTCAAAAATATTATCAATGATGTTGGTCATGATTGGCACCTTTAGATATTACCTACCCTTTAGGCATACCATACCAATCATCATACCCCCATAGGAGCCACTCCATATTCACTTGTTTATGGTATTGAATCCATCCTTCCCATTGAGGTTGAATTACCTTCACTATGCATATATTTTAAGAATGTCCTCGATGATCATGACTATCAAGTAGTTCACTTGCAAGAGCTAGACCTACTTGATGAAAAATGCATAGCTGCGCTCAATAATATTCAAGCATATCAAAATTGACTCAAAGGCCAATAAAAAATTAAAGTATAAAAAAAATCCAAAAAAAATATAACATGCATATAAATATTATGACCTTATGGTACTTAAAATATACCTAAGATATTGTAATATATAGATTAAATCCTTAAACTCACTACTGCAACATGACCACTTATAATTGTCTGAATGCTCCATAACCCAGTCATGAACAATTGACTCTTCACACTGTAATAAGGACTTATTGTGAATAAAAATACATTAAAATGAAAATTTTAGACCTATAATACATATTAATATTTAATATATTCTTAAAATATAGGCAAATCACCTCAAACTCATCTCTGCTAGATGACTACTCTGAACTACTAACAAGTCTAACATCACAGTCATAATGAATGCTATTTGATGATTATTGAATTATAAGAAGCTATTAAAATTATATATGAAGATATAAGTATAATTATCTTCTTTACTGATGAAAACCATTAAAAACATCATGATTGATGTTAGTACTCAAGAAATCATCAATGATCCTTACAATAAATCAAGTGAAATAAGTTACAATAATATCTTACATCTAAATATATTTAAATAAGTGATGACATTTTGGACATGCTTTGATGAGACAATATAAAAAAATATTTTTAATCTAAAAACACTCGTGTAGATCAAATAAAAATATAAGTAGCACTAATGGCTCATCCTATATCTAAAACTAACATAGGTGTGTGTAGCTTTGGCTAAAGTTTCCATCGATATACCAATGATTATGAGGAATTAATTGTTAATACCAAAATTAAAGTATAGGTGTAGGTGGATTTCTTACACCTCCCTCTATCTCTCAATAATTGATATGTGGCACTAACTTATAGTGAGGATTACTTATACTTATTGGAGTATGAGTTAATTAACATATAACACATATTCCCCTATAAATATCAGTATCTTAGGAATTTAATCAATGAACAAAAATCATATCAAACCATATCAAACACAACATAATAAATATGATACTTATATGATACACAACATGATAAATATTGACAAAGATAAATACAATAAAAAAATATGGTTTGATATGATTTTTTAAGGGATTTGAGTGAATAGGTGGATAGTCTACTGGGATCATACACTCTAAATACAAACTACTCTGATACCATAGATCCAAAACTTGAAATCTTTGGTTGAAAGATAATTCAAGAAATAATAATAACACAATTCAAATAATGTTATCTCTGAGAAGAGATGTTTTATTGATCAAATTTGTAGACCCAAACATATGCCTATCTCTGAGAAGAGATGTATGATTTCCATTTCAAGTTAAATATTAATTTATACATGTTTTTAAGGTGTGAGGATGATGTGTAAGGTCACCAATATTGAGCAATTAAAACTAGAAAAATTATATAATACCATATATTCAAGTCATTTTTCATGATTTATCCTCCTTGTTCTTGCCTTGACCCCCTTTCACTAGTTGATTGTACTAGTTCAATTGAGTCAAACCTATACAATTTTTATCCTTTTATTATTATATAGGGTTGATTAGGACATCACATATACATCACATACATGTGTTTAAGAGTACACCTATGTATCGATGCAACTGGCTTACCTATTGATAATTAGATTTTAAAGATGTATCATTATGAATCACTGAATATGAGATTAGGATAAATACATAAATATATATATATATATATATATATATATATATATTCACTTTAAATATTTATGTATTTATCCTAATCTCATATTCAGTGATTCATAATGATACATCTTTAAAATCTAATTATCAATAGGTAAGCCAGTTGCATTGATACATAGGTGTAAAAATCTTTAAAATCTAATTATCTTGCATGATGGTGTGAAAATTAGAAAGGATAGTTTCACATGTTAAGAAGTGTGTAACAGGCCCTACACATAATTGTGTTACTAATCTAAATTTAATTAATTATAATATTAATAATTTTTATTCATTAATTGGGGTTGTTTCACTTGGTATTAAAATGACATTGTTGCTCTAAGGGAACTTTGGGGGATTGTTTCCTAAATCTTTAATCTACATAAGACATAGTTTTGTGACTTCTCAATAAGATGGCTAGAAATAGATCTAGTAGTGTTCATGTTGATAATGATCAAGCTAATGATATACCAAAAAGAGGAAAGGGTAGAAGAAGAGGAATGAATGAGGGTTAATATAAGATTAAAAGTATATAAGATGTGTGCTTGATTATATTCCTAAGATACTTAAATGGATACAATAAATATACTAAACATAATTATCTAAATTGGTCAAGACTTGTAAACTATAATAATAAGTAGGCTCTATAAATGTAAACTATACCATTAATTTATATATAAGTAAACTATAACCGAATTTGATGTATATATTATTGAAATCTTCCTCTTCTTGCACTTTGTACTCACAGTAGAGCCTAGAGTATCTATGATTAACAACATTTAGGAGTGAATGTGATTTATTTAGAATAATTTCCTCCTCTATTATTTATAATATATGTTTCTTAAGGTTTATAATAAAGGATTAGTTATTTTTATTCGGTTTGTCATGATGATCATGATGTGTTTTTAGATTAAGGATATGGATAAGGTATGGAATTAGAGTAGACTATTGACGTGAATTAGGATTAGGAGTTATATAAGGATATGTATTGTTGAGAATCTAGATGAGAAACATAATATTATGACCATTAATCCAATGCATGTTTATGTGTGTGATGAAATGATTTTATTTTACCCTTGTTTTGATTACATAGACATCACTTATTGTATTTATCTTTGTCAATATTTATTATGTTGTGCTTGATTATAGTATAGTTGATGGTATTTAGTGTTAATAAATATATGGATACAATGGCCTACCTTGCTTCTCAAATCCCTTCTCAGCCTTCCAATTCCAACATATTCATCACTTTGTATCATTTTACCACACCCTCTTATGGCCAATCCGATCTCCCTACCATTTTTAATGTAGAGGAATCCCCATCTGACATTTGGTATGACCAAACTTTCAACTACCTCAACCTAGGAATTGTTCCTCCCAACCTCTCTAGGAATTCTTGAACATATTTTATTTAGAGTACCTCTCCTTACACCATACTAGGGGTAATCCTTTACGAACATGGTTTTGATAGTCTCCTTCTTCATTGCCTATGTAGCCATGAAGCTTCCCATACCATCAAAGAAACACATGATGGGATTTGTGGGGGATACTTTAGTGGCCTAGTGATCGCTAAACGTATCCTTCACCTTGGTTACTATTGGCCCACCCTTAACCATGATTTTTGTGATTATGTTAAATGTCAACAACATGCTAATTTACATCATACACTAGCCAATAGCCTCGAAGTATCTAAGGACTTTTGGCCTTTCTCTCAATGTGGACTCAATCTCATACCATTAATCCTCCTTAAATTATATATTCTAGTTAGGTAGAGACACCTAATTAATTTATGTTAGACTTGAATATATGGTATCTCTAGCCTTAAAAATATGGTTTGAGGCACTTTTATCCCAAGAGGGAGACCTAGGTAGGTAGAGGGGAGAGAACCTACTGAGCATTCAAGGATTTTAGCTATTTTGTTCTGTCTCTGAATTGGGGTGTTAGTGAAGAACACAACACTTTTATTCCAATTAATCAACTGTCCAGAGGTAGATGAATATAAATTTATAGCTTGCTTCAAAGTTATTGCTTCCTTAACTTCAGATTGCCCCATGAAGATAGTATCATCAACAAATTTTCCATGGGAGCAAATTAGCGGATGAGAAGAGGGTTTGAGACCCTTAAATAAAACTTTACAGACTAAGTCCCCTATATATCTTCCCATACAGTCGGCCATAATTACAAATAGAATATAGGAACATTAAACTAGGTCACTCACATCTAGCATCTCACTTGTGAGCCTTTGCCAATTGGCTCTCTCAATTGGTGCCCACTCTCTTTTCACCAACTCTAATGCATCTCTCAAATTATATATGAAATGACTAGGAATCTCTAGACCATATCCCCTTTCTATGTCAAGATCTAACATGTACTTATCATAATCCAAGAGAGTTTGCTTGAAAGTGGAAATGGATTGATTTGAGAAATGACTAGGTTGACTAGGAGCAAGATATGGAGAAGGCTAATTATAGGAATGATACAAATCTTGACAAAGCTAGTTATATGGTTGATACAACTCATGACAAGGCTAGTAAGAATCACACCAAGGTTGATAGGGAGTGCCATAAGTTGTATATGTCTCATCAACTTGTGTAAAAAAATATTCAACACTAAAATTAGCCATAAAATTTCATTAAAATTAAGGACACAAATAAATATATTACCAATAATTTTCAAAAAGAAGCCTGGGTTGCTTGACCAGTTGATGTAACTTTAGAGTCATCGTTGATTCTTAGATAGATGCCTCTAAAGGTTGATCATTGAAAGACAACACCAAAAATATTTCAACCTCTTGGACTAAGAGTCCCATTGAGCATGCCAAAAATTGTTGTCACTTATAGTCCTTACACGGCCTTATAGTCTAATTAAAGTTTCCCTATGTCATGTTGGCTACATACATATACCCATTTTTCCCTTCTTCCAAGTTAAGATAGAATTAGTTAATATTAAACTATGATGCCCTATAGGGTGATGTGAAATGAATATATAGGTTTCATTCGTATATCAATATATATATATATATATATATATATATATATATATATATATATTTTATTTAAGCATCCAATCAAAACCATGATTGTTAAAAATAATTAGTCGATTAAAACATTTATCAAAAGTAAGGATATAATCATTTTAAAACTATATGAGAAATATAATAAATTTGAATATATTAAAACTTAATAATATATCTAAATTTGATATAAATGTTTTTGGTTAACATACATTTAAGTAAGATGAATATTTTTCTAATATTATGTTTGTTTCTAATACGCACCTCACAATTACAAATCAAGCAAATACAAATAAGTAATATTTTTTTAATCATATTATGGGGCACATTCCAAGTAGTGTTATAAACCCAAATTTTGTATTGTTAATACATAAGTAAAGTGACACCTAGCTACCTATAGTTGTAGTTCCCAAGAAGAATGAAGAAGATCTCAAAGCACAGTTGGAAATAGCAAGAAAAGATTGTGAAAGGTATGTTATTAAAATTGCCTCTTTAAAAGAAGATATTAAGAAAGCAGTCAGTGATAAAGTAATTAGTGATTCAAAATTTGAAGATAGCACTAACATGCTGAATAAGATATTGGAAAGTCAAAAAGCATATTCAGATAGGACAGGGATCAATTTTGAAAATAAAAAGAGCTATGTTGAAGCTCTGACACAAGAGGAAATAGAAAGGGGAGAAGTGAAGAATATAGAGGATATTCCAAACAGAGAAGGATGGAAGGAACAAAGCTACAAAAGGCAATCAGGTCAGAGATATACATATAGGTCTTATTTTTATGGCTATTGTTTTTATTGTAATGGATATGGTCACAATAAAGTAGAATGTAGAAAAAGAGCTAAAAATTTTAGAAATAAGAAGGAAAGTCAAGTAGAGTCAAGCAGAAGCCACAAATCTTTTGCTCCTCTATCAAGCTTTAATGAAGAGACCATAGTGTGCTACAAGTGCAATAACTTCAAACACATAGCTCGGTATTGTAGAAGCATGTTCGAGTCAATCGAGAAGGATCAGAGGTTCAAAGCTCCATTCATCAAGAAGAAGAATCAGAGTGTCAAAGATCCATTCATCAGGAAGAAGGTTCAGACATGTACATGGCAGAAGAAACAACATGAAGATTCTATGATGGTGCAGACAGCTCTACATGTTGAGGTAAAGATCAGCCATGGTTAATTGATAGCATATGTTTGAGGCATATGACAGGAGATAAAAGTAAGTTCATTTCTATAAAGAAGATTAATGGTGTTATAGTGAGGTTCAGAGATAAAACCACTGCTAGGATAGCTGGAAAAGGTACTTTGAGTTTGGATTATGGTAGAACTAAGACTAAAAATGTTTTGTATGTAAAAGGTCTCAAGCATAATCTATTGAGTGTTAATCAAATTTTTGATCAAGGATACACATTAAGGTTTCATGCTGAAGGTTGTGAGATTAGAAGAAAATATTCAAATGAGTTGATTGTAAATGCTCAAAAGACGGGGAAAAATGTATATGTATTGTCAGATATCTTCTCAAAGGCACGATCAAAGGATACATTCAAAGATTAGAGAGAGGAGTTGGGAGTAATTTCTATTACTTCTTGCCATTGATGTTCAGCATCAAGTGAGGGGGAGCTAAGTGTTAACTCTACGTAGGCCCTTTGCCATTGATGTCAAAGGAGGAGAATAACAGGTATAGGTACATGTGCAAAAAAAAGGTACAGGGAACAAGTACAGGTTGCTACAGTAAGGGGGAGTTACTGTATGTTTTTAGATGACGGTATGTGCAGGTGATAGGATGTGGCAGTTTCAGGATTGAGGTTACCATCAATGACAAAGGGGGAGATTGTTAGAAATATTGTCATTGATGTCCAAGTTTTAGCATTATTGGTGATAAAGGCCCCATTACATTTAATGTTTTTGGTAATAAATATATCTTGGCTAATATGAGTTAATATTTATTTAATATTAATGAATATATTTTTGGTTGCATATGAGACAAAATAAGGGCCCATGGAGAAGTCAAAGAGTCACCGGATAAAGACAAAAGAAGGATGGGATGCATTTTCCCATGAAGAGTCATCTTGGGGAATACCAAGAGTCACCAAGTGAAGACAAAAGAGTAAAGAGTGAATTTCTCATGAAGGGACACTTTAAGGAATACGAAAAGTCACCAAAGATAAGGACAAAAGTGGGAAGGACATTTTTGGTCATGAAGGGTCACCACATGACTTTTCAAATGCTTGGATATGAAGGGTCATCCAAGATTGGTTCCATTTTCCATGAGGAATGAAAGGTCACAAAGGGGGAAGGCCAAAGGTCATTTGGAAAACTATAAATAAAGGCTTGAGTAGCCATTTGTAATGTGAATGTGAGAAGTTGATTTGATATTGTAATATCTAGCTTAGAAGAGCAATTGTGAGAGATGATTTGTATTTGTTATAGCTAGCTTAGAAGAGAAAAAGTGAGAGAGAGGAAGAAGATGTTGTATTGATCTATAATTTGTTGAGATAGCAACATTGAGAGATAGGTGTGTGGTATACACAAAGGGGTTGGTGCTCCTATGGGTTGGTGCTCATGAATTGTTGCTGAGTCGGTGCTTGGCAAAGGGGTTGGTGCTCCTATGGGTTGGTGCTCATGAATTATTGCTAGGTTGGTGCTCCTATGGGTTGGTGCTCATGAATAGGTGTTGGGTTGGTGCTTAGCAAAGGGGTTTGAAGCTCCTATGGGTTGGTGCTCATGAATTGTAGCTGAGGTTTGTACTTGGCAAAGGGGTATGGTGCTCTTATAGGGTTGTTATCATGAATATATTTGAGATTGATTCTCCATGTTTTTTCCCACATTAGGTTTCCATGTTATATCTGGTGTCTCTCTCTATCTTGTGTGATGTTTATTGTTTAAGTTTTATTATATATCTTGAATGATTGATTAAGTGGAATTTGGTTAAAGGAAATATTTATAAGATATATAATATACTGATTCACCCCCCCTCTCAGTATATTCCATGCTTAACATTATATAACAAGAATCATCTCAACTCATTATTGGTGCAAAAATTAGACATATTATCTGATAATCATGCAGTAGAAGTTCACAGATTAGAGGAAATAATAAAAGAACATGAAAGTGAACAAATAGATCTTTGAATATATGTATAAAATATGAATAAGGAAAATAGGAGATTTTAGAGTTTAGTAAACCCTTCTAAAGCACCTTCTGATGTTGCACCCTCTCTTCCTAAGGTATTTGTTGATCATAGTTGTCAAACAAGTTGTCTAGGTATTTCTCCCTTTCAAATGGTACATCAAATTGAAGAATAATATTCCATACTTAAATATAAAAACAAAGATGCAACTTCTTCAAACAAACTCTTGAAAAATGAAAAGAAATAATTAAAGGCTAAGGTCCAAAATTTAGAAGAAAATTTCTAGGATGCATGCAAATTAGGGGAATCTCTTTTGGCATGTAGGAATCCTTCTCCTACAATAGTTTGTTTTTATTTGAACAATTTTACAAATGGAAATTTCTATAGATCTCTTGTCATCTTCCTTACAAGATTTTATAGCCAACAACATTTTTGAAAAAATTTTATAATGCTGAACTTGATCAGCAAGATTTGCTTTGTGAGTTTTATTTGCATGATTTGATCTTAGGAGATCATGAGAAAAATAAGCTTTTGATAAATCTTCATGTAGGAGAAGTTCAACTGAGGGCATTATATTATACATTCAAAAATCAACTAGCATGTAAAATTAGATTTGAGGACTATATAAATCATGCTAAGACCATAGGATTGTGTATCAGACCAACCTTTCCTATTCCCAAATTGATCAAATAGAATTTTAATTGTACTTGTTTAAGTGATGAGGTTAAAATGCATTATTTACAAGCCTTATATGATTGTGCTATTTCTTTTGGCTTGTTTTCTAGATAGAGTTTTGATTCAGTGGTGAATGTAAGTGTAAATCCAACTTTTTGTGCCTCTTAGAAGATGAGAGGTCATGTCCCCAAATAACTTAATATGGATTATGAGGAGAGCTTCCTCAATTTTGGAAATCCGAATAGAGGTAATAAATTCTAGGGGAGAATATAAATGGATTGGCATGAGATATAGATCCCCTTTGTTGATCATACCTTTTCCAAGATGGTAGAGTTGGGCTCCAAAATTAGAGGAGCAATTTAATATATGGAAACAAATGATTCAAGTACATCAAGGGTTTACAAGCAAATTAAACAAGCATATAATAGATGAATTTGATGAATATGATTTGGGTCAAATTGTGGAAAGTAGATGCTAGAGCTATGAATGCCAATAAAGATTTGCAATGGGACTTGCAAAAGGTAAAGCCTAGGGGAGATGATGAGCTTAGAATATGGCTCATTATTGACATGTTATTTCCCTCAATTCATCTCTCAAAGGATATTATCTTATGCAAATCATAGATTTTTAGATAAATATTACATGGAAAATAGATACTTGCCTTATTTATATTAAACCAAAGACTAAACCTTTACTTTGTCATTAATGTCTAATACATAGCATGTTTTAGTGATTTTTTGTTGTGAAGAATGCTTAGGAAGAAGACACAGGTGATGTATAGTAAAATTTCAATTTTGATCTCCATCTAGAATAACTATGGACTCTGCAGGCTTTGCTTTTACGAACTCTATAGGATTGTTTCTATGGACTCTTTAGACTTGTTTCTATGGACTCTATAGGCTTGTTTCTATGGACTATGTAGGCTTGTTTTTATAGACTCCATAGGTTTGTTTCTATATACTCTATAGGCTTGTTTCTACGAACTTCATAGGCTCATTTCTATCAACTTTGTAGGGTCCATTCTAAGAATTCTATAAGGACAAAGCTACAAATAGAAAAGTTGGCAGCCAGATAAGATAAGAGATAATCATTCCAGGTGGAGTCAAATAAGGAAAATAACCACCTACTATTTTTTAGGATTTGCTTTTGATAAAATTGTATATAATTGGATCTTATAACTATTATAGGATACTATATTTATTTCATCATAATAATTAGATCTCTTGGAAATCCAATCTCTTATCTTTGGATGAATGGATTGACTAAGGAATCCTATTTATTTGCATCCTATTTTGAGTTGATTGTATTAGTATAACATGTAAGACTTTCATCATTGAAAGATATTAGATATTATATTAGATAATAGAGATTAGAGAATAGAGAAAAGATACATAAAAGCATATTATAAGTTTCAGACAGATTATAATCATTTTAGTTTTATGAATTATCACTTCAATTTCTAGAATTGATTAATTTTTGTTCCTGAGTCTGAGAAGAGAAAGGACCCACTCTCCTTGGAATAAAGAATTATGTATGGTATTTATGTTATGTCACATTAACTCTTTGTTATAACTAATTAGAATCTTGTTATTGTTTGCATTTATTCATAAAAACATCAAAAAAAATTCACATTTTAAAAGTCATTTCCTTGTTTTAAAGTCATTTCCTTTCTAAGTAAAGTGTGTTTTCTTTTACAGCAAATGTGTGAAGCAAATTTCCTTTTTTTAGTTAGGAGTGTGATTTTACTTTCCATGCATCGTAAATAGGAGTGTGATTTTAATTTTTAGTAAAAGAGTGAATCAAGTAGTTTAGGACACATTTCTTTCTTTAGTCAAAGTTAGAATAGGACCATCAAACACCCCCATAAGCAGACTTCTAGATCTACCATCCTATACCTTACTATATATAGATTTGGACACCAATCCTAGTTGATAAGACATCAATTGAATATTGATTAAATGAGGAGTTAAATGACACTCATCAAATACCCCTTTTTATTTTCTAAATATCCAAGAAAGATGCATTTTCAACTTTATAGTTCCAACTTGGTTCATTATTCAGTGGGAACTAAAGCAAAACAAAGGCATCCAAAAACTTTCCAGTGTTTAACTTTTGGTTTAAACCCATACCAAGACTCATATGTATTTTATATGAAAACTATAGTTATGGGGGACTTTTTTCTCAAATACACTGTAGTACCAATGGCTTCAACCCAAAACTTATCATCAAGCTATTTATAGTGCAACATAACTCATGTTTTTCCCTCTAAAGTTCTATTAATCCATTTAGATACTCCATTTTGTTATGGAGTGTAAACATTACTATATTGTCAATGAATGTCATGTTCACTAATAATAATCTAAAAACTTATTTGAAGTATACTCACCACCATTATCTAAATGAAGAGTGGTTAAGTGTGAACCTATTTATTTTTCAACTAAGTGTAACCAATCAAAAAACTTAGTGAAAACTTCTGATTTGTTTTTCATGAAAAACACCTAAGTCATTCTATAAAAATCATCAATAAATAACACAAAATAACTACACCCTCCAATGTATGACTTCTTCATGACACATACATCACTATGAACTAACTGCAAACATCTTTTAGCTCTCCATGAAGAATTATTAGGAAAAATTTTTGAATGATGTTTTCCCAGAACACATTATTCACAAAGAATACTATCTTTGCAAAAAGTGGGAAAACCACTCACCATGCCATATCTATGTAAGTCCACTAAAGAGTGAAAATTCAAATGTCCATAGTAGAGATGCCACAACCACTATGTAGACATAGTACCTTTACCTATTTCAACAACTACCACAAGTTTCATTGTGGGAGGAACCACTTTACAATGTAATCTTACCAAATTTCCATCATTATATCTTGTATACATGGTTTTGTATCCATCCTTATTTGAATTGATATAATTAAGCCCATTTTCAAGAATAATTTGATAACCTTTATTTTGAATAGTTACCAAGTAAAGAAGATGTTTTTTCAATGTGGGAACATACCAAAAATTCAATAGATCTATTAGGAAGGAGAATTTGAATTGACCCAATACCTTATGGAGTATGCAAAGACTTATCTACCAAGGATAACAGAGAGAGAGAATCTTCTTTTAAGTATAAAATAAGTCTAACCTAAATGTCATGTGTTTGGTTACTCCTATATCTAAAACCCATACATCAGTGATCTCATCTCTAGCCTCATATTCCATATAATCAATGTTCCGTAAAGCAGTGAATGTAGATTCATCAGCAACATTTCTAGACTCATCATAATCATGATCAACATATTAAGTAGAGTTAGACTTAGTCACTTTTTGTGGCCTCTAAATTTTTTCAACAGTAATCCTACACTAATAGGCAATGTGACTAAATTTCCCACATCTATGACACTGAATATCTAATCTACCTCAACCTCTACCTCTATAAGAGTTATGAACACATCCTCTATCACTCATCTCATTTGAATGAGAATGGATAGATTATTAATTTGAAAAACCTCTACCTTGGTTTTGATATCTACCTCCTATATAACATTTACCCCCTCTATAACTATTCCCTTTATTGTTTTATTGATCAGAAGAAGATGAACTAGGCTTAGACTTTGAAAAATGGGTATCCTTGGTTTTCTTGGATTTATTAGGTAGAGAGAGGCCATGTTGAATAATTAAATCAACCTATTTATCAAAATTTATGTTTTTAATCTTGTCAAAGACATGAAATATTTATATAAAGTTCCTATAGGACCCAGGCAGTCCTTTCAATGTAGCAGTAACTATGAGATCGTCATCTAGTTTTCTAAACCCAACCATAGTGTAATTAGTAGAAATATTATTCAACTTAGACATGTATTCTCCCATATCCCCATCTTCCTCTAACAACAAATTAAATAACTACATATGAATGTCTATCTTCTTATGCTTAGGTTTCTTATCATATAAATCAGATAAGATTTTCCATGTAGTGTAACTATGAGGAGAATTTTCAATATGTATGTAAGTATCTTGAGTAAAAAAACACTTGATTAAAACTAGGGCATTAGAATCATGAAGATTAAAACCATCAAGTTTGGCTTATTTTTTAGGCAATGTAGGATTTTCATTATTTACAATATCTCATAGCTCATTAAAAACTAATGAAGCTTCCGTCAAATGTTTCCAATCTGAATAATTAGAAATCATTTATTATCACCATCTAAAATAAAATTCTAAATCTTTGGCATATTTAAATTAATAAAGTGTGACAAATAAAAGTAAGAGAGATATAATACAAAATAAATGTGACAAATGAAATAGGAAACACACTCACTAATAGCACTTTGCACAAGATAGTGCTTCTACGGGGTTTTTCACTTAACCTCCACATAGATTAAAAAATGAAAAGATTTTTTACGGGTTTTTCACTTAAACTCACCAAAAAATCAAATATTACACCCTTATTTAATTAAAAAAACACCCTTATTTCACCAAAATCAAAAGAAAGAAACTTATATTGTGTTTTTCCAACTAGTATTTCAAGCTTCTACAATATATATGTTTTCTACTACATGAAAAGCATATAAAAAGATTTTTAAAAAAGAATATTCCCTTTCAAAGTATATATAACAAAAATAATATTATTTTGAAAAGGAGTTTTGAATCCTTGACCTTCTTCTTAACAAGCTCTACACAAAATAAGCCCTTTCAATTTCTCTAAGAGCATTCACAAGTCATAGAAATAGAAATTTACATATGAACCTGAATTTTTTATTTATGAAAAAAAATACTTAGGCATGGTAATTAATTCATCTAGTAAGATTTTTCCAAGTAAAACCCAATGCTTTACTTTATTGGGACCCACAAACCCTATGATTTTTAAAAAATATGCTGGAAACTTTAGAAAAATGAAAATTTTATATTCTCTCAAACCTTCCAATACCATTTGAAACCTATTTTCCACTCCCTCAAGTTGTACAAATCTTTACCAAGCCATATAATTCAAGATTTAGCTCAATTAAAGACTATCAAAGAGATTTTTTATTAGGAAAATTTGGTTTTTAAATAGCTAGGAATTGAGGAGGTTGTACAAGTGTAGATATGGCTTGAAAATTTCAAAAATACATTCTAGATAGCATCTCAAAGGGTTTGAATATTGGATTTGATGTTTTAGTAATGAAAATTTGAGAAGATTCAATTGTTTAATAAATGGCATCCATACTATCTAAACATATAAGTTTTTAGCTTGAAGAAAGACCTATAAATGGCTTATTTGGCAAAAAAAGGGTTTATAATTCACAAATGACCAACTAAAATTTTTAGAACCAGATCAAACCATTTGAAAAATGAAGAAAGAGTTTTCCAAGCACAAAACCATACCACATAAATTTACTCAGAGGCAAAGTAAAATATTTAAAAGATTTTAATATTTTAATAAATTTTCAAAAAATGTAACCTTAGACCAAATTTATTAAGTCATACCTTATACCATTGATATTTTATAGAATTAATTTCATGTGAATATTTTGTGTCTCCATGAATAAATCCTTCACCTTGTTTTCACCCAAATTCATTGTGCTCCCAATTACCATGCTCTAATACCACTAATATCACATAAACCAATTAGGTTGAATCTTTTGCCCACTAAGTGTAGGTCTACAAGCATTTTATTAATCTCAAAAAATTCAATTACATATAAATGGTGTCAATATGTCATTAACCCTTTTACATTAAAAAACATATATTTATAGGTTTTCATCACATACCGGTAAAAACCAACTAGCCTACTAACCAACTCCCATGGGAATTCCACCTGAAAGGTAGTTCTAATTATTTAACACAAAATATAAAACTAACCAAAAAAAAACTAAGTTAATTATTTATGAGGGTGTCTTTATAAAAGCATGCACTATTTACATTTATTATTTTGAATAAACTTACCTACCAAAACCCTAAACTAAGTTAAGACTTTGGAGTAAGTCCTAACATACTATCCAATGATCCCCATTTGTAGATCCCATTGATGTTGATGATGACATCAACATGATCTATAACATCACTACCAAGGAAATGAAAATATAGACCCTAATCTTGATGGTATTTTGTGTTGGGAAAACATGCAGTCTATTTTTGACACTACTAGTGTCATTTATGACCAATGGGATTAAGCTGCATAAGATATATCAATGCATTTATGTGGTGTTTTATAAATCCACCTAAGTTCCCTTCTAAATATTACCCATTAGCACAAAACTATTTGCCTCATTGGTGGACGTCTGATGGTTAGACCACCCTTACAGTTAGACTAGGCACCTAGGTTTCATGGTCATATGGAGGTCTAGGAATACTTATAGTAGTTAGAGGTTTATTATATTAATGAGGATGAAAGGTTATATATAATCACCTTTCTATTTCAATGGATAACTACTTGATGGTGGTCTACTCATTGGTACCTATTAGATACAAGTCTATAAGAACGCACAGCCATGCATAATCGTTTCTACCATAATAATGTGTCTGCACAACCTTAAGTTATAGTGGTGCTACATAGCTTCAATAACATATAACACAATGTAAAATCCTTTGGATCACTATTTAAACATTCTTACCATATTTATTATGTTTTCATGCCATTTATGGTTCCTTGTACATTTGCACTAGGGCATGGTATATTCACCAGAAAATGCATAAAGACACAGATACTTGGTAGTGCATCAAACATAGCCTACTATCCAATTTTTCATTTTCTTCACCATGAATGGATTTGAATTTGTCTCTATAAGTAATCTATCATGTAGCTTTGGGTAATCAATCACCAATTGAAGATTGAATATAACACTTACATGGTACCATTGAGGATAATTTGGCTATCCTTCAAGAACCTAATACTCCTAACATGGTTCTATTGGATTTTAAATCTCAACTAGACCATGCACATGGGGAATATATCTAAAAGGGCAAGCTAAAGGTTGTTTACTAATTTGGTGAGGGAATGAGTTCTGATCAACAAGATCCATTATTTGACCACTTGAATTTACATGCAAAGTGTGGGGCATGTAATGTCAGAAATATAATGTTGTATGAGAAGAAACCATATTCCATGCCACTCCAAATGATTCAATAAAACATTAGAACAAACAAGGCACCTAAACTCACCATTGTGGTAAATTATTTGTCTAATATTGAGTTAACCAAAATCTTTGAACTATTACATGATGTTTTTAACATTTTAGGGTTTTACTAGTGTAAATCCTATGTAGTTAAAAGGCTAAGTATGTTGTTAATTTTGGATAAAACTAGAAATTATTGATTTAATTGTAATTTCCCAAAATATCAAGTGAGAGGAGAAACAAAACTTATCTAGAGATGAACAAAGTTATGCATGGATCAAGGTACTAGAAACAACTGAGTAAACACACAGGAATATTTCATTTTTGATTATTTGTTAAGATATTACTTAGGATAGTGGTACCCCTATCAGGATAGTAACACCATGTGGTGCTAGTGTCTAAATATGGTGTTAATATCCATCCTTTAGGGACTATATAAAACATTCAAGGAAGTTTCAAGAGGTTATAAAGGTCATATAGTTGGTTGTGTCACTTAGGGGCTTATCTATGTCATTGTTTTAGATGAATATCTTCTAAAATCCTAATGAATACCTTCACACATGAAACAATAAATGGATCAAATACAAAAAGGAAAGAAAAAATTGGGTTTTGGGATATTACGATTGTGCAGAGTAAAACCCATCTTATCTTAGTTTCTACCTACATTAACCCTAATGTTAGGGGTATCAAGTCAAATGTAGTTCTCCCTTAGGGAATGTGCACCATCAACTTCCACAATATGCTAGAATGATTTTTGTTTAGGCCCTTATTTAGTCAAACATGAAATTTATAGGTGTGAAGACTGAGTAATATGCAGAGTATTAAGTTATACTATTGATTAATTTTATGTAAATATGTGTCAAAATAGTATGTATTAGATGTAAAATTACTTGTGAGGATTTTATATATAAGAAACTTTGTTATGAATATAATACCTTGTGCATTGGTTGACGATTCATAAAAGAGGGATAAAAACATAAGATAAGGCTCATAGAGGGGTTAGGACTCAAACATGGGAGAAAGGGCCCATCAAACACTAGATACATAAGTGGAAACTAGCATCATGTGGCACCACTATCCTAAAAGTGGAATTAGTGTTCTAAGGCTTAAAATAGAGATAAAAATAGTAAAGATAATCTAGGGGCCCTTATGACTGAGAAAAGGTGACATGTGACTATTGGGAGTGTCACAAACAAAGAAAAATAAGACATAAGATAGTTTGAAAGACTCAAAATGACCATGTGAATAAGGGTTATAATCATCACTAAAACCTTCATGTGAAAGAGCAAAAAAATACATGGTACTTTTGGTTGCTTGACCGAATTAAGGTATTTACATTTTCCCCCCTTTTAATTTATTAATATAATGAAATGAAATTACTAGAGTATGTTAAGCACAAAATATACTAAGAGGGGGGTGAATCAATATATTATATATCTTCTACTTAATCTGATTTATGTTCTTTAACCACTCAATCATACATTCGAGATATGCAATAAAACTAAAATAATAATTTGCACCATACAAGAGAGAGAGAGAGAGAGACCAGATTTTTATGTGGAAACCCAAAGTGGAAAAAACTACAAAGAACAATCTCAAGTATATAAATGAGCACCAACTCAAAATACAAAGTTTTCAAGCACCAACCCCTTTGTTGAGCACCAACACAAAAACTATTTGTGGGCACCAACCCACAAGAGCACCAACCCATAGGAGCACCAACCCCTCTTGTGTATAAAACACAACTATATATCAATTTTACTTACTCAACAAATGATATAAATCTACAATATCTCCTACTTTTCTCTCTTTGAAAATAAACACAAACCATGCACTCTCTTACATATTACAAATGGCTTCTCAAGCCTTTATTTATAGCTTTCCAAATGACATTTGGCCTTCACCTTTTGTGACCCTTAAATCCTCATGGAAAATGGTGCCAAACTTTCATGACCCTTCATATCCTTGCATTTGAAAATTCATATGGTGACCCTTCATAAGAAAAAGCATCCTTTCCTCTTTTGTCTTTATCTTGGTGAATTTTTGTATTCTTCAAAGTGTCTCTTCATGGAAAAATGTGACATATCTCTTTTATCTTCACATGGTGACTCTTGGAATTCCTCAAGGTGACTCTTCATGAGAAAATGCATCCCATCCTCTTTTCTCTTTTACCCCATGACTCTTTGACTTCTCCATGGGCCCTCTTTTGACTTATATGCAACCAAAAATATATTCATTAATATTAAATAAATATTAACACACATTAGCCAAGATATGAATATTAAAAACACCATTAAATGAAATGGGGCCTTTATCACCAATAATGCTAGACCTTTGACATAAATGACAATATTTCCAACAATCTCCCCCTTTATCATTGATGGCAACCTCAATTGAAACTACCACATCTTGAAACTTGCACATAATGCCATCTAAAAAAATACATAGTAACTCCCCCTTACTATAGCACCCTATATTTATTTCATATACCTATTTTTAAACCTTTACCTATACCTATTATTCTCCCCCTTATGGCATCAATGGTAAAGGACCTACCTAGAGTTAACACTTAGCTCCCCCTTAACTGATGCTAAACCTCAATGGTAGGAAGTAAAATAAATTACTCCCAACTTCTCTTGTAGATACTCAATGTGTCTTTTGGTAGTGCCTTTGTGAAAATATTTGTAATATGCTCTAAAGTACTGATATATTCCATCTTAACTACTGATCTACAACTTGCTCTTTCAAAAAGTGATATCTAATGGGAATATTTTTGTTCTTGAATGCATCACTGGATTCTTCAAAATATTTATAGCACTTGTGTTATCACAAAAAATAGAAATAGGTTCATCATTCTTTACCTTGACATATTTCAAAGTTTTCTTCATCCAAAGCACTTGAGTATAACTTAAAACTGATGTAATATATTCTAATTTAGCTATATAAATTGATACTAAATTCTACTTTTTTATTAGCCATGATACTAAGCTATCACCAAGGAAAAAAGCTCCTCCACTTGTTCTCTTTCTGTCATCAAAGCACCCTACCTAATCTGAATCTATATAAGCAATCAAAGTGGAATATCTACCTATGGGATACCATAATTTGTAATCCAATGTCCCCTTGATATATTTTAATATTCTCTTCACAAACTAAACATGACTATCTTTTGGAGATGACTGATATCTTACAACCATACCTACTACATGTATGATGTCTAGCCTTGATGTTGTCAAATATAAAAGACTACCAATCATAGATCTATATAAATATTGATCTATAATAGGTGAATCTTCATCTATTCTTGCCTTATTTCTTGTACACATTAGTGTTCCCACTAGTACACAATCCTCAAAACCAAATTTCTTCAACATTTCCTTGGAATATTTACTTTGAGATATGAAAATTCCTTTATCTGATTGAAATATTTAAAATCTTAAGAAAAATGACAATTCTCCAATCTTAGACATCTCAAATTCTTTTTTCATATTATCAAAAAATTATTTTTCATCTTTTCAATATTTCCTCCAAAAATGATATCATCAACATATACCACAACAATCAATTGATGCTCACCTTCTATTTTGATGTAGAGATTACTATCAGTAAATCCTCTCTTGAAACCTAGATCCTGTAGGTACTTATCAAGTCTTGCATACCAAGCTTTGGGAGATTGTTTCAATCCATACAATGCTTTCTTCAATCTAAAAACATGAATACTAATATTAGAGAGAATAAATCCCTCGAGGTGCTCAATATAGACCTCTTCTTCTAGATTCCCATTCAGGATGGTAGATTTGACATCCATCTAAAACACTTTGAAATTTTTAAACACTACATATGAAAGAAACATTATAATATCCTCTAACCTTGCCACTGGTATAAATTTTTATTCAAAATCTATTCCCTCAATATGAGCATATCCTTTACATATGAATCTTGCTTTATTTTTGGTCACTTCTCCATTTTCATTCAATTTATTTCTATAAACCCATTTTGTTCCTATCACATTATGATCTTTTGGTCTAGCCACTAATTCCAAAGTATTATTCTTTTATATCTTATTTAATTCTTCATCCATAGCCTTAACCCAATTCTTATCATGTCTAACTTCTAAAAAAGTTCTAGGCTAAATTTTGGATAACAAAGAAAAATTAACTTGTTCAAATTCACTTACTATCATTCTTCTGGTGTGAATTTTTTCATTTATGTCCCTAATGATGTCACTTTCATTATTATTTATTTAAACATATTTGGATGGATTTTTGGTTCCCTTTTTATCCTTCTCATCTTCATTTGATTATTCAAAACCTTCCTCTTCAATGATTTTAGGAATGTCTATTAGATCACTGATTCTTTGTGTTCCATCTTCTTCTATCTTGACACTTGCACTTTCAAAAAAAATCTTAGTTCTTTTTTTATAACATTTATAAGCTTTAATTTTGCAAGAATAACCAAGAAATATACCTTTATTTGCTCTGGATTCAAACTTATCAAGTTTTTTATTAGTTCTCTTTATGAATCATCTGTTACCAAAAATTCTGAAATAATTAACTATTGCTGGTTTTTCTTTCCATAACTCATAAGGAGTCTTATCACTATTGATTCTAAATAATTCTCTATTCTAAATATACACTACTATAGCAACTACCTCTCTCTAATATTTATCTTCTATCTTGGATTTATTTAGCATTGTCCTCACCATCTCCTTAACTATTCTATTTTTCCATTCAACTACTCATTTTGTTGTAGAGTTTTGGTTGCTGAATAATGTCTCTTTCTTACATGATCTTCATAAAACTCAATAAATTGATCTAACATGAATTTTCCTCCTCAATATGATCTTAGACACTTAATCATCAAACTAGTTTCATTTTCCACTAATACTTTGAATCCTTTGAAATGTCTGAAAGCTTCTTATTTTTTCTATAAAAATATTACCTAAGTCATACATGAAAAATCATCAATAGGCAACATGAAATACTTCTCACCTTGAGTACATTGAGTTCTCACAGGTCTACATATATATGTGTGAATAATCTATAGCATCTAAGTAGTCGAGTACTCTTTTGTTTTAAACCACCTTCTAGCCTGCTTTCCATGCTGACAAGGTTCACAAAGTTTGTTGGATGGCTTTGTAATTTTTGGAATATTTATGACTGCTTGTTTCTTGCTTATGTTGATAATATTGTCAAAATTTATGTACCCCATTCTCATATGTCATATCCAAATTTATTCAATTTAACTCAAACAACATCTTTGACCTTTAATGTCTGATAGTATATACAAATTATTGCCTATTCTCTTAGCATCTGCAACCAACATATCTTAATCTTTTCTTCTAATTTCACAACCTTCTACATAAAACTTTAGTGTTTGCCCCTAATCACATATTTTACTTACATTGAAAATATTATTCTTAAAACCTTCTACATATAAAACATTTTTAGTTTTAGTTCTACCATTATCCAAACTTAGTGTACCTTTTCCATCAATTCTAGTAATAGTATTGTCTCTGAATTTCACTGTGTCACCATTGATCTTCTTCAAGGTTATGAACTTAATCTTATCTCCTGTCATGTGCCTTGAACATTCACTATCAATGAAGCATGGATTTTCTTTATTTCTTGCATGCAAAGCAGTGTACACTAACATGGATTTTTCATGTTGTTTCCTTTGCCATAAACCTGTCTAAACTTTCTTCTTGGTGAATGGAGCCTTGAAACTTTAGTCCTTCTTGACTGAATCAAATAGACTTCTAAAATACTAGGCTATGTGTGTAAAGTTTTTCAACTTGTAACATATTATGGAATTTTTATTAAAGCTTGATAGAGGAAAAAAAGATTTGTGGCTTCTACTTGACTCTACATGACTTTCCTTCTCCTTATTTCTGAAACTATTAGCTCTTTTTTGACATTATAATCTCTTATGACCATATCCACTATAATAAAAATAGTAACCATAAAAATAGTACTTATTTTTGTATCTTTTACCGGATTGCCTTTTATATCTCTATTTCCTCCAACCTTCTTTGTTTGAGATGTCTTCTTAATTCTTAACTTCATCCCTTTTTATTTCTTCTTTTGTAAGAGATTCAGCATAACTCTTTCCTTTTTCCTTTTCTATGAAAGTAGTGACCTCCTCTTTATTTTTTTCAAATCTAATCCCTATCTTATCTAACATTGATCTTTGATTTTCTAATATCTTACTCAACATATTAGTGTTATTCTCAAATTTTGAATCATTGGTTGCTCTATCATTGATTGCTTTATTTTTTTCTCAATATCTACCTTTAAAGAAAAAATTTCAATAACATACCTTTCACATTATTTACTTACTATTTTCAACTATGTCATTAGATATTTTTCATTCTTCTTGGCTTCTTCAAAGTGTACTTGTAGATCTTCAATTATTTCCTTTGACTCCTTTTCATTTTTCTTGATCTGGAGCTTTAATCTTTGATTCTTCTTTTCAAGAGCTTTTAACTCTTCTAAGGCACAAATGAGTTTTCCTTCTAGATTCACTTCAGCTTCATCATGTTCTTCTTTTTGATCATCTATACTTTTACTTGTGGAGGCATCTTGATGTTTGGCCATGAATAGAATCTCTTCTTCTTTTGAGTCACTGACTCCACTATCTTTGATTGAGTTAGGATCTTTAGAATACAAACTCTTCTTCTCAAATCCTTTCTTGAATTTTTCTTTGAAATTATTCTTTTATGTAAACTTTCCTTCTTCATTGTCATCATTACCTTTAATTAGGCATTTAGATAAAAAAATTCCAATCTTTCTATAATTTAAATATTTAAAAGGTAATTTTTCTTGATATTTACCTGTACCTTTTTTTAGCTTGTGAATGAATAGAGCTCCATTGTCATCTTCACCATCTCTAGAATTATAATTTGATTCTTGAATTTTAGCCTTCTCTTTCTTTGATGTCTTGAAATCCACTTCTCTCTTTGAAGAGTTATCTTTTTCAGTCTGCATCTCATATGTCATAAGAATACCATGAAGCTCATCCATTTTTAGCTTGGATAAATTATTCATCTCTTCAATTGTTGAAACTTTTGCATCATATCTCAATGGTAGAGATCTCAAAACTTTTTGTACCATAGTTTATTCTTCTAAATTTTCTCTAAGACCTTGAATCTGATTGACTATTTGATCAACCTGCAAGAGATAACTTGCTATATTTTATTCTTCTTCCATCTTCAAACTATCTTTTGAAAGTTTGAAGCTTAGCTTGTTGAACCTTTTCATCACCTTTGTAAATATTCTCAAGTTTTACCCAAGTTTTATGAGTAGATTTACATTACATAACTTTAACAAATTCTTATTCACATAAACCACATAAAATAGCATGTAAAGCTTTAACATTATTTTGACTTGCCTTTATTTCTACTAGAGTAGTTACAAATGTTTGTGGCTTTTCATATTCCTCCACCACTGCTTACCATATGTCAAATCCAAGGGCCACCAAATAAGTCTTCATCCTTATGCTCCAAAAAACATAATTCATCCCATCAAACAAAGGTTCCTTATTTATATAAAATCCTTCATGTGATCCAGCCATCATGTCTTCCCGATCTTCCTTCAAGATGTAAAACTTTTTCAAAAGGAACCTGCTCTGATACCAATTGTTAAGAATGAAATATATTGAGAAGGGGGGTAAATTATTATATTATATATCTTTTACTTAGTCTGATTTCTTTTCTTTAACCACTCAATCATACATTCAAGATATGCAATAAAACTAAAATAATAATTTACACCATACAAGAGAGAGAGAGAGACCAAATTTTTATGTGGAAACCCAAAGTGGGAAAAACCATGGAGAACAATCTCAAGTATATGAATGAGCACCAACTCAAAATACAAATTTTTCAAGCACCAACTTGTAGGAGCACCAACCCCTTTGCCAAGCACTAACATAACAACTCTTTGTGAAAACCAACCCATAAGAGCACTAACCCCTTATAAAATTCATGAGAACCAACCCATAGGAGCACCAACCCCTCTTGTGTATAAAACACAACTATATCTCAATATTTCTTACTCAACAAATGATATAACTCTATAATATCTCCTAATTTTATCTCTTTGAAAACAAATACAAACTATGTACTCTCTTGCATATTACAAATGGCTTCTCAAGCCTTTATTTATAGCTTTTCAAATGACCTTTGGCCTTCACCCTTTGTGACCCTTCAATCCTCATGGAAAATGGCACCAAATTTGCATGACCCTTTGTATCCTTGCATTTGAAAAGTCATATGGTGACCCTTCATAAGCAAAAGTGTCCTTTTCTCTTTTGTCTTTATCTTGGTGACTTTTCATATTCCTCAAAGTGTCCCTTCATGGAAAAATGTGCCATACCTCTTTTGTTTTCACATGGTGACTCTTGGAATTCCTCAAGGTGACTCTTCATGAGAAAATGTGTCCCATTCCTCTTTCATCTTTTACTCTGTGACTCTTTGACTTCTCCATGGGCCCTCTTTTAACTTATATGCAACCAAAAATATATTCATTAATATTAAATAAATAGTAACACACATTAGCTAAGATATGAATATTAAAAACACCATTAAATGTAATGAGGTCTTTATCACCAATAATGCTAGACCTTTGACATCAATGAAAATATTTATAACAGAGTAAAAGAAAATATAATGCATACCTATACTTACCTATGTGAATTTAATTTATATTTGGCCCACTTCTTGGCCAAAGAAGTGGATAAGTACTAGAGTGTAGTATGTGAAGGGGAGACACATGGTGTGGATGCCCCATGTAATGAATCTGAGTATGTAAACTAAATGTGTGGAGAAACAAGGCTTGATGAGCTTAGAATATGGCTCATTATTGACATAATATTTTCTTTAATCTATCTCTAAAAGGATATTATCTTATGCAAATCTTAGATTTTTAGATAGCTATTACATGAAAAATAGATATTTGTCTTGTTTATATTGAATCAAAAATTAAGCCTTTACTTTGTTATTAATGTCTAATACATAACATGTTTTAGTGATATTTTGTGTGAAGAATGCTCAAGAAAAAGACACAGGCTTATTTCTATGGACTCTGTAGGCTTGTTTCTATGGACTCTATAGGCTTGTTTCTACGGACTCCGCAGGCTTATTTCTATAGACTCTGTAGGCTTGTTTCTATGGACTCTGCAAGCTTATTTATATGGACTCTATAGGCTTGTTTCCATGGACTTTATAGGCTTGTTTCTATGGACTCCACGGGCTTATTTCCATGAACTTCATAGGCTCATTTATAAGGACTCCATAGGCTCATTCCTCCTAACTCAATAGGGTCAATTTTGAGAATTTTTTAAGGAAAAAGCCACAAATGGGAAGCTAGAGGCTAGATAGGATAAGAAAGAACCATTCCAGCTAGAATCAAATTAATAAAATAATTTCCTGTTATTTTGAAGGACTTATTTTTGATAAACTTGTATGTAATCAGATTTTAGGACTATTATAGGATAGGATATTTATTTCATCAGAATAATTGGATCTCTTGGAAATCCAATCTCCTATCTTTGGATGAAGGGATTGATCGAGTCCTATTCTTTTGCATCCTATTTTGAGTTGATTGTATAAGTATAAAGTGTAAGACTTTTGACTATGAATATAATAGAAGATATAGAGAAAATAGAGAATCAAGAATCATATATTATAAAAGCTTACAGGTTTCAGTCATATTGTAATCATTTCATTTCTATGAATTAATACTTCAATTTCCAACACTGATTAATCTTTGTTCCTAAGTCTGAGAGGAGCAAGGGCCCACTCTCCTTGGAACCAAGAACTGTATATGATATTTATGTTTTATTTTATTAATTAATTATTATAATTAATTAGAATCTTGTTACTGTTTGCATTTATTTATAAAAACATCAAAAAAAATTCATAGTTTAAAAAGAGCATTTTCTTATTTCATTTCTTTTCCACGCAAAGTATGTTTTCTTTTATAGCAGAAGAGTGAAGTAAATTTCCTTTCATAAGTAAGAGTGTAAATTTACTTTTCCTACAAACATAAAATAGGAGTGTGATCTTTTACTTCCAAAAAAAGAGTGGATTGATTTGATTTATTTTTTTTTTATAGTAAAATTATGAATCACGTAGTTTAGGACATATTCCTTTCTTTAGTCAAAGTTAGAATAGGATCAACAAACACCCCCATAAACAGCCTTCTAGATCTACCATCCCATACCTTATTGCAGATAGCTTTAGACACTAGCCCTGGTTGATAAGACATCAATTGAATATTGATTAAATGAGGAGATAGATGACACTCGTCAAGGCTCACTTGCTCCCACTCTAATATCTAGACTAAATCTAACTATGTTAATTGAATGTGTGTAGAAATAAGACTCATTTTCTCCCACTCTAATATATAGGCTAAATCTAAGTATGTGAATTGGGTTTGGTGAAATCCTATGGATCAATCATTACACATGATCATGTGATCCAAACTAGTGAAAACATAGTGACAATACTAGTGATAATATTGAGTGCAACTTGATAATCTTAAAATGAGGAACAAGGATGTGTGCTCTGTGTTATGCCCCTAACCATGATATCTAAATAATATAGTTGTGTATTTGAATATTTGAGTAAAATCATATACCTGAGTCAAAAATATATATCTATGTGTGTATCTATATTTGTATGAACCTATGTTTTTGTATATCTAAAAACTTGTGAATCTGAATATCTATGTATATGATAACTTATGTAAACTTGTGTACCTATGTGGACCCATTGATCTAGGCAACACTTTAGGTGAGCATTCAGGCAACACTTTAGGCAACAATTTAGGTTACATTTTTACCCCAATTGGTGGCAAAACTTTTAGGAGCCATAACTTTTAAACCATAACTTTGTTTGACTCCCCATTTAAACTATTGAAAAGCTAAGAATGAGCATAATGTGATGAGATGGCAAAAAAACTATTCTTAGTGGGATTTGACCTTTAAAACCCCAATAGAAGTTACCATAATTTTAATTTTAATAGTGTTATTGATCTAAAACTTAGAGGTTTTAGTTGAAAGATAATTCAAGAACACAAAATAATACAATCATATAATGCTATCTATGGGAAGAGATGTTTTATTAATCACAAAATTATAGAAAACATATGCTTATCTCTGGGAAGAGATGTTTGATCCCCTTCTAAAAATACATGTCTTTCTATACATACTTTGAAGGCAGGAAGAGGATGTGTAAGGTCACCAACCTTGAGGGAGATGAAGTGGTTTGACTTCCATGATTTACAATAACATAGAATTTGATAAATTACTATTTTTAGATAACACTATTAAAATTGAAATTATGGGCACTTCTATTGGGTTTTCAAGTTTAAAAACCCATTGAGCATAGATATATGCCATCTCATCACATTCTTAGCTTTCTAATAGTTTGAATAGGGAGTCAAATAGAGCTATGGTTCAAAAGTAATGGCTCCTGAAAGTTCTACCACCAATTAGGGTGGAACCATCACCTAAATTGTCACCTGAAGTGTCACCCAAATTATCACCTAAAGTGGTATCAAAGTAATTTGTCCTAATTGTGTATGATCTTGAGGATGAGGTCAGACTACAAGAAGCTTGGGTGGAAAATAATAGATCTATAAAAATATCCACCTATTCACTCTAAATGAACTCAAATGGTAGACAACATTGAGACATTCTATCCCTTCAAAGAAATGGTGAATGAATCCCTCTAATAGTAGAAAGTATAGATACTATAAAAATTCACCCAAATTCTCCAACAAATACTAATGGAAAATTATGGCTCCTCATTTTCACCCTTTGGCTCCCTATCCATGGAACATCCTTTCAGTGCTCCAACACCCTTCAAGGTTTAGGTGAATTTTGATATCATTACATTTGAAGTCAAAATCAATGCTAATGCAGCATAAAATTGGTTAGATAATTGTGTTCCTATTTTTTGATAAATAAATTCACCATTGGAAAAAGATCACTTTTAATCTTTTGAAAGCATCATTGCATGTCAAAAATTGATGAGAAGTGTACAAGAAGAGGTTCAGTATATATGGAATTGGCCTTGAGGTGGAACCCACCTGAGATGATTTCATGGAAGCTGTAAAGGAAGAATACTACCCTATTGGAGTATATGATGATCGATATATACACTGGCAACAACTTCATCAAGGTTAGGAATAATCTATTTAAGATTACTTTGACATTTTTTATTCTCTATCTATGAGATTGGGTATCCAAGAAAGTGAAAAACATAAGGTTCTAAAATATCATGGTAGACTATAATGGTATATATGGGGGGAAATGGAACTCTTCAATTTGGAAACCCTTGGTGAGGTGTACAAGTTCATGGTGAAGATTGAGCAGATGCATGGAAGAAAAAATATGAAAAGTCAACCTTTGAAATAGAAAAGTGACAAAGAAGGTCAAACACAAGGCCAAAATTGGAAGCAAAATGAGTTCCAAGATAAGAAGCCCCAGAAGGGGAAGACTAGGAAATGGTATGATTAACACAAAACTATAAATCACTCTAAATAAGAATTTCAAGCCATTAAGTCCCTTATTTTTGAGTCATAATCCTCAACATCTACTACTCTACCTCAGACACACCCTGCAGTTGAAGAGGATGAAGAAGAGATTGTAGATGTTAAGCTTGATACCATCATTTCTTCATCATAAACCCATGAGGAAAGGCTAGATGACAAGAAAAGGTTATTTCACTCTAATTTATGGGTGAAAGGTAAGCCTCTAAATTTTATTCTTGATAGTGGGAGTCAAAATAATTTAATCTCTACTAATGTTGTGAAAATTTTGAATCTATCCATAAAGCCTCACCCAAAGCCATATAGTATTGGATGGTTGAGCCCAAGGAGGTAACTTTGTGTCACCCACCAGTGTCTTCTTTCATATGCAATAAAACCTTTCCAAGATGGGGTCTTGTGTGATGTGGTCAATCTAGATGTATGTGATGTACTCCTTAGTCAGTTATTCATGTATGAATGACATGGCATCTATGAATCAAGAACCCAAAGGATCACCCTCACTCTTAGAATGTGGTTTTATAAGGTACTAGAGGTACCACCTCCCATATCTATCTCCCTGATTAGTGCCAAGTAATGTAAGATATTGGTGGAGAAGACAAAGAAATTCATTCTCATGGTGGTCAAGCCATAAATATCTAAGAAGGATGATGTTACAGCCCTAAATACACAATCAATGCAACAATATATGTAGATGGGTCAAATCATGGGAGAATATGATGACTTATTCAAGTCACCCATGAGAGTTCCACTTCACTACCAGGTAAAACATTCTATTGATTTGGTTTTAGGATCACCTTTGCCTAATAGCCTTGTGTATCATGAATCAGTTCTAGAGAATGATGAGATAAAAAGATAGATTTAAGAATTGATACAAAAGGGTCACATCAGACCAAGCACTTCACCTTATAGAAGACCAATTATCATGGTTCCAAATAAAGATGGGACATGGAGGATTTTCATTAACTATCAATCCCTTAATAAAATCACTATGAAGAATCACTACCCCCTCCCTAGGATTGATGACCTTCTGGACCAGCTCTATGGTGCAAAGTTTTTCACCAAAATTGATCTCAAATATAGCTATCACCAAATTCCTATCAACCCCATAAACATCTAGAAGACTAATTCAAATCCAAGGAGGGGATCTTTGAATGGTTGGTTATGCCTTTTATCTTGACTAACCCACCTACAACCTTCATGAGGATGATGGATGACATCCTACAACCCTTCACCAACTCAGTCATGGTTATCTACCTGGATGACATACTCATCTACATCAAAACATGGGAGGAACATCTACAACATGTCTATAAGGTGTTTTAAACTCTTTAGAATCACAAGTTGTATGCAAATCTCAATAAGTGCACATTTGGGATGAAAATAATTCAGTACTTGGGGTACATTGTGGATGAGGAAGGGGTCCATGTTAACCTAGAGAAGATTTGGGTTATTCAAGAATGGCCTACACCAAGGACCTTCATATAAATTTATAGTTTCTTGGGTCTTGAAAAAGTTTATTACAGGTTTGTTCTTGGATTCTCACATGTTGCTTGGCCACTAAACCAAGTGATCAAAGGAATAGCTAAAGCTGCATTTTAGGGGGGACAAAATACAATAAAAAGCATTTGAGAATTTGAAAAATAGACTCTATTTAGATCTTATTCTTTCTTTGATATACTTTCATCAACCTTTTGATTTGATGACAGATGCATCTGAATATGCCATGGGAGCTATCATCATGCAACATGGCCACCCTATTGTATATCATAGTGAAACTTTCAATGATACAGTCAAGAAATACCTAACATATGACAAGGAGCTCTATGTCATTATACAACCTTGAAAATAATAGAAACACTACATCTTGGGGAAAGATATGGTCATCCACACTAACCACATACTATTGGAATTCATCCAAACATACAGCAAATTATAAAATGAGAGCCACCAAAAATGGGCCATGTATCTATAGCAATTCCATCTAATAATCAAGACACAAATACCACACTTGATGATGAATATTGATGTAATGGGGACCATTTCTTATAAAAGAGGGAGGAATGATTTGGGAAACACTTCAGGTGATAATTTGAGCAATACTTTAGGTAATAATTTGGGCAACGGTTCTACCCCAATTGGTGGCAGAACTTCTGGGAGCCATAAATTTTGAACCATAGCTTCATTTGAATACCCATTCAAATCATTAGAAAGATAAGAATTATGAGAACATGATGAGATGGCATGGAGCTATACTCAATGGGTTTTGACCCCTAAAACCCCAATGTAAGTTCCCATAATTTCAATTTTAATAGTGATGTCTAAAAATAAAAAATTTCTAAAAATAGTAATTTGTCAAATTTTGTGTTGTTGTAAATCATGGAAGTTGAACCACTTCATCGCCCTCAAGATTGGTGACCTTATACATCCTCCTCCTTCCTTCAAAGTATGTATAAAAATAGATGTATCCTAAGAAGGGGATCAAACATCTCTTCCTAAATATAAACATATGTTTTATATAATTTTTTGAGAAATAAAACATCTCTTCCCAGAGATAGCATTAAATGATTATTTTATTTTATATTCTTGAATTATCTTTAAACAAAAACCTCTAAGTTTTGGATCACCCATTTGTTTATATATCTGAAAACCTATGAATCTAAATGCCTTTGTAAATGTATATACTTGTGTAGACCTATGCATTTATATATCTAAAAATCTATGAATCTAAATATCTATGTATTTGATAGCTTGTCTAAACCTATGTGCCTACGTAGACCTGTGTAACTATATATCTAAAAACCTATGATTATGAATATCAGTGTATTTGAAAACATGTGAGTTTGCATACCTATGTAAACATGTGTAATTGTGTAGACCTATGTGTCCATATATATAAAAACTTATGAATATGAATATATATGTATCTAAAAACCTATGAATCTAAATATATGTGTATTTAACAAACTGTGAATCTGAATACCTGTGTACCTATGTAGACTCATGTGTCTATGTTTACATGAAACTCTATATATGTAAAGCAATCTATGCATGTTTTCCCCCCTTTTTGGTGAGATATTTGAGACTTTGGTGAGGATATGTAACCAAAAGTGGTAATGGTCATTTGTAATGGTGTTAATTGGTAGGTGTAATGTTGTTTTAAGTTTGAATAGTGCATTTATTGTGACAAAATTGATAATTGAATGTGTAATTGGATAGATGTTTGCCAGTTGTTATGTTAACTATAGTGATATTATTTTTATCATTTTATATATTTTACAAGGATTAGAAGATTGGTTTAACCAATATGGGATGTTATATATCAATGTCAATTACCATGTACAATAATTTTTTTTGTAAATTAGAGACATGATTATTGAGATATGGTGATAGTAAGATATTTGTATTAGTTAGTTAAATTAGCACAAAAGGGTAACCTTAATAAGGTGGCATTGGGTATGTATCACTTAAATAGGTAATTTGATTCATTTGGAAATTAATTTGGAACCTTTGAGTTGAAATCAATTTGTGTCTGAGTGAGATAAATATGTTGAGGAGATGAAGAGCTAGCTTGTCCAACTATGAGGAGGTTGAGGCATGGATTCAAGCTAGGGAGGAGGTTCTCCTAGGAAAAAATCCAAACTATTTCTTATTTTTATTATTTATTTTGTCTTATTTACTATTTTTACTAAAAATGAACTAGTTTAAGGCCTATTTTGTAAAGAATGGTTCTAGTGTCTAATCTTAGGAGCTATTATCCAATACTTAGTGCTAGTGTCTAAGGGGTGGTGTTACTATCCTTTATGCAATACTAGTGTCCAGTAATCTTGATATGTGATGCTAAATATTTTTTACCAATTTTTGATGTGCATTATTGTTTGTTAGTTTTAATTTTTATTTTTTGATATCAAATTTGATTTTAATCTTGCATGTTGATGCCCACCTGAGGGAGTTTTACATGGGATGGATGATGAAGACCTTGTGGGGTATGCCCTAGTGGATGCTAAGATGGAGGTGATTAAGAGATCAAGTTTGGTATATGTTGCCTTCCTAAAGCCTATGCCCTAGGATAAGCATATGATGATTTCACTATGTGAGAGATGGGACACAGATACATGCACATTATGGTTACCTACTAGTGAGATGACTATTACACTAGAGGATGTGTATTATATTCTATGATTACCAATCTCTAGGTAACGAGTTATATTTTAAGAAGTTATGGGTCCTTAAGCCATATAATAGGCTTCTATATATTTCTCTAACATGGTGATAGGTACCCATTATATAAGGAGTCTTAGTGATATATTATTGACCTTGATTGTGACTACCAAGGTTTTGTAATTATGAAAATTCCTAGTTATTTTGTTATCTTCATTTATGACTATAGATGGTAGTGGGGTTTCAATTTCTTATAAGATGCATGAGATAGTGTAGGATATCAAGAAGCATGGCATTATTTATTCTTGGGGTTGCATGGTGTTAGCTCACCTAAATAGGGATCTATATTGTTTTACACAAGAGAAATGGAGTGTAGGAAAGATAACATCAATGTTATTGCATTAATGGACATATGAGCATATATCTATGAGTAGGTCAGTGGAATGTGTATGATATGGATGGTCTCATCCATAGTTATTTGTAGAGAGATAGAAAGGTATAGGTCATGCACCTAGGAGGATTATTATGAAGTGTCAATAGTTGTTAGATAGTTTGATAGAAGGGGATATTATCTAGAGACCCTACAGGGGCTATGAGGGGTGGCTTGAGGATAGTACTCAATTAATGTATATTCAAGTGAGTTTTTGGCTACATGACTATTGGGAAAATGTATTTGAGAAAATTTATTATGATTGGGTCACATGATAGTTTGGTGTGGTGTAGGATGTGCCCCCATCACCTATGATATGGTTTAAGATTTTTCAAGCTCTTACAAGTCCAGATAGTATATTGAGGACATCAGTTATATCCTATTCAATTGATAGGGTAGGACCCTAATATTGATATACCAAATATATATGATGTAGTAATGACCAAAGCCTACATAGCTTGGCAGAGTGACCATAGATGGGAACCTCTACTTTTGAGGTAGGATGATTGTAGAGGATGTATTGGATATAGAGCCATCTAGAGTTGTTAATGGTAAGTTAATATAATATGTTTGTATGTTTTTTTTTTTTAATTTGATTATGTTTTTATGTGATGAGTAATCTTATGAACTTTATGGACATTTATAGGTTCAGCAAATGATGAGTATTGGTAGGTTACTATTGAGTTTGCACTTTGCAAGTTGACACGACATATTCTTGATGATGTTATGGAGGATGAATTGGTGGAGAGGGCCACCAATATGGCTGAGGTGTATACCCATTTATTTTACTAAGCTATAATAGCTACTATAAAATATAAGTAAGTAGTGATAGATAGAGATGAAGCACATGCAAAGTTACATAGGCATACCATGTTCTCACATGATGTTCTAGGTGGGGCTAGTATTTGGATAGTAAATGACTACATATGACTTTAGCAAGAGCATGATGAGTGTATGGCTAAGTTGGGCATGTATTGTGAGATAGAGTAGATAGATTCATTGATCTAGGTCACATAGAGATAGTGGGGCCTCTAGTTCTAGATTTGTTGTATCTAAAAGTGAGAGTGAGGGAGCTAGTCCCAGTAGTCATTACTAAATCATTGAGTGATGGACTATATTTATATTAAAACTATATTTTGAGTTATATATATGGATTTTTTTTGTTTAAGTTGGTACCATATGTGTTGGTAAATGGATTTTGTCATATGGTATGTGTTTAATTAGTTTTTTTGTTTGAAATGATGATATTTATAATTTGTTTTTATTGAATTAGAATTAATGAATTTGTATTTATTTATGCATGTTTAGACATATGTTTAGTGGATTAAGATTTTGTATTTATTTGTATAGGGTTTTTGTTTATATTCCATAAGATTTTTATGTGTATAACATGTGATGGCAGTATGCCGTATCTGAACCTAGATGCAATAGAAAACCAATGACCATACTACTCATGATGTATTGATGTAGAAGGAGACACTACAATTGGAGCTACATGTGATGCACTACTAGTGTGTAAATGTGTAGACTCTGGTGTAAAAATCTTGATTTATTGACTTTGTAAAACTTCACTCTGATTTGTATGATTTTTGTAAAATATCTTGATCGATGTATGCACTAGAGTTGTGTTCTAATATCTTTAATTATTTCTATATATCTTTATTAGTGTTTGAATTAAAATTGTGTCCTTGGTTTTATAGTTATTCCCATATATATTTATTAGTATACACACTGGAACTATGTTCTAATTTCTATAATTATTTCCATATATCCTTATTAGTGTTTGAACTAAAACTATGCCCTTGGGTTTTTAGTTGTTCCCATATATATTGATTGGTGTATACACTGGAGTTGTGTTTTTATCTCTATGAACTAGCTTCCATCACTGTTGAAATTATGGTATATGATAATTCTCATAAATAGGTGTCCTAGAAGTCACAAAGCTCATACGATGAGTAACCAATGGTTCCTTAAAAGGAACATCTTGGGATAACTTCATCATAGATGAGTTTAATCTAGGAGAGTATGGCAAATGAGATCTTAGTTCCCCCTGTGTAAATTCTATGATGTCTCGAGTAATATATTGGTTAATGACAGATCAAAATGCATAGCAAAGATCATCTGAATGGCCATTTATCTTATGAAAATGATAATATGGATTATGTGGTACCCAGTGTAAATAGTGTGGTGGATGATGATGAGTAGAAAGAAGTTTGATCATCCACTTATCTAATAGTGTAATTAATATGTCATGAGGCCCAGCCTTATCTAAAAATTGTATAATGCCTATGTGTATATCCTTGTTTTACTCACTATATAATGTGTTGTGTAGAGTGGTTCTTTTCCCTTATTGAGTATCTTTATCGATGGTCTCTATTCTACTGAGTTTTTATTTTGAAGTGGAGAAGGATATTTTACCAGATTAGATGACTAAGGCTCTGAGGCGTCTATAGTAAAATTTGTCTTTGATTGTATAACCACTAATCCCAAATATACCTCTAGTTCTATAGATTCATTACATATATTTCAAAATGATTTTGATGTTTGATATAGTAACCTCTCCTTGAGAAGATAGATTAACTTTTGGAAAATATTTATTATACTTATAAATCTATTAGTTGATAAATCAACTGATGTAAAAAACCTTTGAACCTTAGAATGTATTTACATGTTGGATTTGTCTCACCCTAATGTAATGAAGGTAACATATCATGTGTGACTAGAGGTCTCATATTTTGTATATAATGCCTAAGAAAGACTATCTCTAGCTCCTCATATGTGTGTAGATATCCACTAGGGATTATATGTTGGAACCAATCTAGTTCTTCCCCATCTAATGTCTTTGGAAATAATTATATTAGATTCAACTTATTTATAATATGGGCTATGGTTTTCTCATAATATTGAAGTTACAAGTATGTATCTACATGTCCATCAAATGTAGGTAACACCGGTATTTGAAAGTTGTGTGGCAACCTTGTATTTGATATTATGTGTGGAATAGGGTTGCCATATATAACATTGGAATTAGCCCAAAATTTATATGTTTTTTTATCCAAAGTTATATGATGTAATTGGTTTTTCAAATCACCCACAACATACATCAAATAAATTACTATTGTGAAGGTATATTATCATCATCAAGTGGTTAATTTAATGCTTGAATTTTTTATTTATCTTAGCAATTGGAACATTGTATTGGAAATATTTTTTAGTGAGGGTTGGTTTGCTCTCAATAACCTTTGAAGGTGTGATAGTTGAGACCTGGTTAGAGGAAAATCATCTACCACCCTCATTTAGCTAGTTTGAAAAAATAGGTTTTACTGTAATAAGGGGGGTTAAGGGATATTCATTAGTATCTCTTATATTTTTAAGTTGTAAATAAGTATCACATGCTACTTGAATAGAAGGTATTTTATTCTCAAGTAAATGTAAATTATGAACATAAGAATAAATGTGTGTTTGTGTGTCTTTTTACATGTAACCTAGTGTTTGGTTGAACAAGAGAGATAAGTGAGGTAGGAGAAGAAGTAGAAGGGATAGATTCTATGTCATCTTCATCATAATCACAATAATCATCATTATCCCATGGTTCATCAAAATAAAAATTTAATTCATTTGTATAAGTAAGATTAGAAGAATTATCATCCACATGTTCATTAACACATAGAGAAGGGAAGGATTTTAACTTTTTACTAATATGCAATGTGTCATAAAATGTAGGTATACTACAAGGTATTTGTTCACTAGATATTTTTGGAATGCAAGCATGATTATCACTTTCAATTTTGGAATAAAGGGTAGGAGAGGTAACAATCATGTTTTATTTTTGCATATTATGACATATAGGAGAAGATTCAAAGACATTTATATTATCAACTTCTTGTAAAAAATCATTGCATTGAGATTGGAATGTGAAGGAAGGTGATAAAATAATTTCATCTACCTTAGTTTGTGCGTTACTAAAAGGTGTAATATCATTGAAAACTTGATTTTTCAAATGTAAGTAAGAAGGGTAAAGAATATGCATTATTCTTATCTACTTCACTTGAATTATGCAAAAGTGGTTTTCATGTAGTGAAATTATATTGATTTAATTTGAGTAATGAAGTAGAAAATGTAGTTGAAAATATAGTATCACATTAGAATAAAGCACTAACAACAAGATGTTATTTTGGAATTATATTGTTAGTTTGATTTTGAGGAGTAAGATAAGAGTGAGAAGAAAGAGAATATGATGTATCTAATATATCCTCATGTTCATTTTCATTGTCATGTTCATAGTAATCCTCATATCCATCATTATAATAATATTCATCATCATCATTATAAATGAAGTCATTATTATGCTCTAATTTACAATCTTGAAAATTAGTCCATTCATTGTTATAGTTATGAGATAAATTCAAGAGTGCATCAATTGTATAAGGGGTAGAAGATTATTTAGATGTCATTTTAAACTTTTCAAAAAAGATAATGTAAATAAATAATAACAAACACACAAGAGGTAGACTATAATCTAACATAAGTATATATGCAATGCGAGAAATATTGAACAATGTGTGTAATAGAAAATAAGATTTATAATATAAACCCTAATTGTTAATATTTGTATGTATAGGGACCTAATATGTGGATCCAGTGTTTTGACTTAGGGTTGTGTTGTAAAAATTTAAATTAATTAAATAAATAAAACCCTAATATATGATTGATTAAATTAGATAGGTTATGCCAAAAAATCAAAAATATAGAATTTTTTAACCCTAATTTAATGCACAAAATTGGGAGAAGGTAAACCCTAAAAAAATTAGGGTTTTAAATAATACTCAAAGTAAGTTGGGTTCACCAAATGTTTTAGCTTTTTAGGGTTTTACTAGTGTAAATCTTATATATTTAAAGGGCTGAGTATGTTATTAATCTAGGATAAAACTAGAAATTATTTATTTAATTTAACTTTCCCAAAATAGAAAGTGAGAGGATATAAGAAACTTATCTATAGATAAATAGATTTTTACATATATTGTGGTACTCAAAACAACTAAGCAGACATGAGAATCTTTCATATTTTGACTATTTATTGACATCTGGCTCAAGACCATAGTACCCCTATCAAGATAGTATCACCATGTGGTGCTAATTTCCAATTATGTAACTAATGTCCTTCCTATATTGATTTTTTGAAACATATAGAGAAATTAAGGGAGGTTTTGAAGGTCCTATAAGTGGTTTTGTGTCATTTAGGTGGCTCATTTGTGTCACTATTTTGGCTGAATCTCCTTTGAAACCCTAATGACTACCTACACACATGAAAAAATAAATGGATCAAACACAAAAAGGAAATGAAAAATTGGGTTGTGGGATGTTATGATTATATAGAACAAAACCCCTATTTTCGTAGTCGCTACCTACATTAACCCCAATATTATGGGTTTCAGATTGCATGTAGTTTTCCCTTAGGTAATGTGCACCATCAACTTACACAGTATGCTATAATTATTTTTTCTTAGGCCTTTCTTTGATCAAGCATGCAATTTTTAATTGTGAATGCTAAGTAGTATTTAGAGTATTGAGTTGTACTATTGATTGATTTTATGTAAATATGTGTCAAAATAGTAAGTGATAGATGTAAAATGCCTTGTGAAGCTCTTTATATAGAAGGAACTTTGTTTTGAATATAATACCTTGTTTATTGATTGACAAGTTGTAAAATAGGGATAAAAATTATAAGATAAGGCTCACATAGGGGTTAGGACTCAAACAAAAGAGAAAGGTCCCATCAGACACTAGAACCATAAGTGGACACTAGCTTTATGTGGCACTAGTATCTTAAAAGTGGTGTTAGTGTCTTAATGCTTAGAATAGAATTAAAATTAAGGAAAATACACTTGGGGGCCTTGTGACTAATAAAATGGGACTTTTGACTACTGGGAGTGTTGAAAACAAGTAAAAATAAGACACAAGAAATATCAAAAGACTCAAAATGACCATGTGAACAAGGGATATAATCATCACTAAGACCTTCATGTGAAAGAGAAACAAAAGACATAGTATTTATTATTTCGTGATCAAATTAGGGTGTTTACCCATGAATACTAGTATTTTTTCCCATGTAACTACAAATAAATGGAGTGCACCCATCATTGGTAAAGATGCACATAAAGTTAGTTAAGGGAATTTGACTAGTATGGAAATAAATGTAGACACCAAAATTGTGTCTACTCCTTGGTCGACTCCCCCTTGGTCCCCTTGGTCCCTTACACACTTTATTAATTTAAAATAAATTACTTATTTTAAATTAATAACATCACCCTTGACATCACTCATGACACCTCACCGTGGACACCTCACCTTGGAAACCTTGCCCTTAGACCTTTTCTCACCCCATGACTTACCTAAGACTTATTCTCACTCCCTATTTATTCCCTAACTAACCCTCATGATTATTAACCCCATCATTTGACCGTTCCCCAACCAACAAGTGCACTTGGTAGATGGAGAATGGGTTGTTAAGCCATTTTACTAGTTCTCTACCCGTTGACATCAGTCAACTATCAGCTAACGATGGCGGGATCACCAACGTTGGTTACATAAATCGATGTCTAATGCTGAGTTAACCCCTTAGCTCTTATCAATCATTTTTGGGGACTCTCTCTCACTCAGATCTAGTTCTCTCTCTCTCTCTTCCTCTCAAACTCTAAGACATCAATAGGCATCAGACTTCAACTTACTCTCCCTTGGCCACAAAGACTCTACACCAGTCACTCCAGATTGGACTAAAGCATTACACGAGGACCTGGACATCAGCCATAATAGGCACAAGCATTCAACACCTTGGTTCTTCATCTCACTAGAGCTAAGTATTTCTTTTGCCTTTCATTTTAGTAATTTAGAATATGTTAGTAATTGGTTTCCATTTACTATTTCTAAATACAATCAACCAAACCTGACCCCACTATCTTCCTGGAGAGGCTGAAAAGCCTTCCTCTCACCCTTACTCTTTTTGACAACCTATCATCTACCTTTTGCCCTTATGTGGGCCTTATTCATCTCCCTATAACCTTGCATAGACCCAGACTCCTTCCAGACCCCTCTGTCGACCACAAACTCATCCAAAACCCATTTAAGGCCATTGCCCTGACCGACATCGACCATTGCCCCTATCAACATCGGAAGTATAATCGATGTCAGCAATACTGACAAACTGATGATGGAAAGACTACCGACATTGGTGACTGTGGAAGACTAACAGCAAGAATCAGGTACACATTATCTATTTCTCTTTCTTTAAGTCTTTCATTATTTCTTTCTATTACGACATTCTTTTTATCAACTAATGGACTGTCATCCCTCAAGGAAGTATTTGCACTTTTGGGACCGAGCGTGTGCTTGGCAGTCCACCATATCTATCTCTAACATTTTTCAGTTTAAGTCCCTTTCTCTCTACAGGTGTCTTCCTCCACAGCCAAAGAAGAGTCCCTTCAATGTCTAGATACAGTGTGCAACTTAATCTGGGTATCATCTAACCCCTAACCATTATCTTTAGTTTCTTATTCCTTCTGAATGTAAATAGTAAAAAATGAGTTAGAAACATTCTAGCATGCCCGGTGGGACCCCTAGAGTTTTCCTTGGGTTCATTTCTTCTAAAAATAAATTTTCATATAGATGTATTAGATTCTCTCCCTGCATCCTTCCTCTTCTTTCTTTTTCTTTCAAAAAGACACCATTAGCACAAGTTAAAAAGAACCTCTTTCTTTTTCTTCTTGTCAATTATTTTTGCATCTTAGAGTTTTGAAATTCATGATCTTAAACCTCTTCTCACTTGTCTACATCTGAACATAACATTTCAATTTGGGCTAAAATTTAAATGCATTTCACTCTTTCTTGAATGCATATTTAGCTCATCTAGTAATTAAAATGCATTATGAATAAATTGTAGTGCACATATGTTACACATCCAGACCACATTCACAATCAAACATCTAAACTTACCTAAGACAAGGCTCGACTAGGATTTCACCACCTAGCGGATACCTTACCCTTCCTGGCAATCATACTTGGACTTCACAACCAAGGGGAGGACCCACTCTGTTCTCTAGCAGAGTATAAACTCTAGGTGAAGTATATATTAGCTAAGCAGCCTAGCTCAGCTCTGGGCTCGTGAAGTGAGGGGAGAAAGCTCCTAGCACCAGGCCACATATGGAACCTAACACAGATCTTTGAGCACCAAAACTAACCCAAAACCAGCTTTAGACTTCCTACTTAGGACTCATTTTGAAAGCCAAATTTCCAAATATATTCTTCTAAGGCATAAGCCACCATGACTCTAAAATTTATTCTTAAGAATTTAACGTTTAGAGGTTGCTTACCTTCATCTACTTTTCTATTTTTATCTAGTTTTTTGAGCTGGTAAGGACGCATTATTCTGAGCTCCAAAAATAACACAGAACTTTCTTTTTCATCTAAAGACTTTTAGTTTTTTGAGTTTTTGGAAACACACAGACACTGATATCAATTTTTCCACTGACATCGGCAACTTACCCTCACCAACATCAATTTTTCCACCGACGTCGGTAACATATCACCACCGACATCAATTTTTCCACCGACATCAGTCACTGTCAACAAACTTTTTTCAAAATAACAAGCTTAAAACCTGACCTTTTTGCTGTCAAACACACATTCTGACCACTTCTAGTTTTTTGAAAATGAAATCCATAGTTTTTGGAACCTGACCCTTTTTGCCTTCAATGGTTTTGACATGCAGTCAAACCAAATCCCTTATTGACCACATGAGGCAACAGCCACTTCCACCCTCACCTTTCATATCAAGTCACCAAATGGAGTATATTTTAGATATTGAGCATACTCCTATCTAGCCTAGCCCCGACCAACATCCAATTATTCTTGAAAGGGATCATAACTTTGAGAGATTCCTTGATCATAACGTCAAGGCTTTCCAACACTATCTCACAAGAAGTCAAACGTGAGACCCTTCAGGTAATCCTATTTATAGGATGCCAACTACCTTAGTTGAAGCGGCAATGGCATCAACACCATCTGCTAGCCAACCCATCATAACTCAGGCTATTGCCTTGACCAATAGCCTGACCATGGCCAATGTTCAAGATTTGGCCTCTACTTCTATTTTTGGACCCACCTCCATCGAGGTTTTCGTACCCCCTCAACCACAACAATTCAACCAAGTTCTACACCATACCAAAACTTGATTGTCTCGACTCCACACATTCTTGCACCTATAAAAGTGGGAGTGACTACCTATCCTTTTACCAATGCCACCATTCAACCACCTTTGGCAATATCTAGTTAACTTGTGCCCTCTAACTTCATGGCACAAGCCCCCTTGACCTCAACATCAGTCCCTATGATGAACTACCAATATGTTGCACCTATACAAACACAACAAAGTATGTCATATGCCCTTCCCAACACCTTCTAGGTACCTTACAACCTAGGGGGTGCCCATCTTTCCAATCCATTAGTTGATCTAATCAAGATGCTGATGGATAAGATGTCTAATCTTGAGACGTCCATTTTCGGTTCAAGCAATGTTCTTTCATATGAACAAATATGCAATGAACCCATACACCCTTCGGTGCCCATCCGACCATATCCTAGCCAATGGGAACTCCCCAAATTTACTCAATTTTAGAGTAAAGAGGACCCACAACAACATCTTCAAGTGTTTAGACACGCTTTTTACCTTATAGCACACGATGATGCATTATTACTTCGCACGTTTCCCATGTCACTTTCTGGCACCGCCCTTGATTGGTATAGCTCCATTACCAGTCATTCACTCTTTTCTTTCACTCAACTCACCCAATTATTTCTAGACCACTTTTCAATCAACATCACTAAGAAGGTCTCCATTACAGACCTCTACTCTATTAAACAATTTGATGATGAGTCAATAGCTGACTTCGTTGCCCATTGGAGAGGTTTGATTAACCAACTCTCCTTTTCTCTACCTCAAACTGAGCTCATTGAGCTCTTTTCACGAGCATGTGCCAAGCACATCTCATCCACTTTGTAGGTCCAAACATTCTGCACATTTGATGAAGCTTTCACTATGGCCAGAAAGCTTGAACTCCATGCTATCGAAGAAGATAAGGTCAAATTGTGTAGTAACAATAAATCCAATGACCCTTCTTCATCCAAACCTTCTTCTTCCAACTCCAAGTCCAAAGGATTAGAAAATACTATGGTCTTTAGGCCATTACCTTCAACAACAATCAACCAATCTCAGCCTTCCACATCAGACTATATCACATGACAATTCCAACAACGGCATGTACAGCATCAATATACTCCAATAAGAGAATCATATGCTTCCATCTTGGATAAACTAGTCAAGTAGGGAGTCCTCAATCTCCCTCAAATTTGACCACCCCAATTTGACCCCTTAAAAGCCATCCCTACATGGCATAGGGAAGATGACTTCTGTAACTTTCATCATGTCAAGGGGCATGACATAGACAACTACAAAACCTTCAAAAACATCATTCAAGACATGTTGGACAAGGGGGATCTTGTTTTGGATAACCCAAATGCTCCGTCAGCTAACCAAAACATGGATGTCTTTAGGCAACCATTCCCTAACCATCTCGCAAGTCAACATAACATTCAGACCATAGCCGATGACCTTCAAGAGTGTAATATACACACAGTCAATATGGTTTCTAACCAACCTCTCCCACAGTCTGAACAGGTTAATCAACCCATCCCTCCATCACAAGTAGAAGAGCCTTTTTCTCCTATTTATCCATCACAGGTAGAAGAACTCTCTTCTCCTATTTTTCCATCATAGGTAGAAGAACTCTCTTCTCCTATTTGTCCACCACAGGTAGAAGAACTCTCTTCACCTATTTGTCCACCACAGGTAGAAGAGCCTTCTTCTCTTATTTGTCCACCACAGGTAGAAGAGCCCTCTTCTCTTATTTTTCCACCATAGGTAGAAGAGCCTTCTTCTCCTATTGTCCTCCAAAAATGGAGGATAATCCTCCATCTAGTCCCCTTTCACACATAGGAAAGGCTACTTTGACCTATCCCATATTGGAGGATGCCTTGATGGCACCAACACCAATTGCCTCACTCTCATCCTTCTTATCATCAATGGGGGATCATACTTTTCCCACTACTTGACCACACGCAGAAGCCATAACCATTCCCTGCCTCTCAAACCACACTCACCCACAAGTGAAGGTAGACTTGAATCTCACCTCGCCTAATAGTAGTCCTCACACTAAACTAAAGAAGGCTACTAAACCATGCTGGAGAACTTCTCCCCCACCATCATCATCACCCTCTATTTTAGGCCCACACCCATCCACCTTAATAGGAGTGCTCCCTATTTCAACACCTCACAGAGGTAAATCACCTCCATTACTCCCTTCACCCATCAAAAACATACATCCTCCAAAACATTCAACACCTCTGACCAAGCAAGTGCCATCTACACCTTTGACCACACCACCAACTAAAAAGGTGGTATGACAAACAACCCCTACAAATTCTAAATAGAAGTTGTCAACCCCTACTACAATAATGAGTGCAAAGCCATTAGTGGGTTCATATGCTTCGATGTTATGCCAATTATTGCGATCTTCAAGCATCACTCTTTCACCTATTAAACCATATCAACCTCTCAGACCAAAACCATCTTGGTTCGATGACACTAAAAACTACTAGTATCATTGCACACCTGGCAATGATACTGAGCATTGCTGCACCCTTAAAGTTGTCATTCGTCAGCACCTAAAAAAGGACACCCCTCACACTGAGGCTTCTTCTGACCACTTTTTTGACAAATCACCAACATCATCTTATGCCTCTCAAACCTTTTCACCTAAATCATACAAGACTATGGTCCCTCTACAATCTTCCACTCCTTTATTTGAAATCAACACTATTCATGCGGCCACTAGGCCTCAAACCGTGAAGAATAAAGGAAAAGACCAGGCTTCTACCCCTTTAACATATCCATTATTCATCAATACCTCCTAACCAACACAACCCAAGATTTCTATCTTGGATATGTCTTGACCAACATCACTGGGGGAAAATCCCATCTTTGACCATTCTATTATTAGTCAAGTAATCATTCACTTGACGTTTAACTTGAGCTCATCCCTTGAGCAACCCCCATCCCCATCATCCTCATTCCTATCAACCCTTTTTCCCTACAAACATTAGTTAACCCTTTTTGCATTAGTGCTTTGTCCTAATACAAGGGAAACCCTAAAACCTCTATAGTCAAGTCCATGACTAAAACTTCAGTTAAAAACAAAACATATAAAATTGGGATGCCTATTCAAAAGGTCATAAACTATAAAAGTAGACTACTCCCTCAAAGGATAGTTTCATCATTGTTGTAATAAATAGGCTGCTCCCTTAAAGGCCAGTTATTCAATGACATCAACCATACAAAGCAAAATATATACCATTCCCTCGAAGGATGGCTATGCATAAATTTTTTATACATACACAGCACCATATGACCATAAATCAAAACAACATCCCCAAGTGGACTTCCCGCATTGATCAGTCTGCCAAAAAAAAATGAGTGACAAACTATTAAGTCATGGACTTGCCTATAGTCATTCTCAGGGTCACCTATAAAAGGGGCAAAGTTGTTCCTGCCAAATAGGGTTACCCCATCCTCACATATAACATAATCATATCTATCACCCCAACATACTCAAGGGATTTCGAGCTCACTTAATGTCAAGTGATTAGAATACTTCTCTAACACAAACCAATGGTCAACGACGTAATGCATGAATGGGGCTTTTTTTTGAAAAAACCTTATCTATGCCATCATTATGGTCCTTGTCAATGAAAGAACAATGCGCCTTTCACTTCTTACAACTTGGTCACATACAACCAAATCATCTTATAACCAAACCAAACCAAACTAATCCACTAACATGACATCATTGCCCATTTACTCTAGTTTCTATGGACAACAATACACATATAAACTATCGACCAAACACAATTTATGTCAAGCATAAACCATTACTTGCTAAAGCATAAATATACTCATTTCATTTTTAGCATACACCATCACCAATATGGAAAATTGCTAGGGATGAAAAACCATATAACTAATGTTACAAAATACACCATAACATAATATGGAAAAGGTTGTAACATCATCATACACTCATCATTTGAAGCATGTACCATCACACATATGGGAAATGCTAACAACACTAAACAGACCAAAACAGTCATCAACCACTTTGACTCTTTGTCAGAACTACATTAGCTTGAGGCCCTTAAAATAAGGGCAATGTAGGTAGCACTCAGTTGACACAAAGTCTTCTGGGGTTAGCTCAGCCATCTACCCGATCATCTCCCTAATGGCGTTGGCCATTCATTCGTTCATCTACCTAATGGATGAACCATTTTAACCTAGTCCACAATCATGACTCAACAACCAGCCCTAACACTATAGAAGTCATATTTTACTTCTCATGGGGCACATTGGAGATCACACACATCTCCCTGACCACACCAAACACACTTGAGATCACGTATATCTCAAATCAACTTGACCAACAACTTTGGAGATTGTGACTATCTCCTCCAACCATAACCACTTTCGAGACAACTTTGCCTTAGTTGTTTTGATTGCATGTATGCTACCTCACGAATGGTTAGAAAATTATGTGCACCTCACATTATGACCCTCACAAGTATCGGATCGTGCTCCAGTTGATCCCCACTACTTGTGACATTTTCATGTTTTCCAAGAGCACTTCCTGAGCCTGGGATACTTGGAACACGATGACCATTGGAGCTATAGCTTTGATCATTTAACCCAATCAGCTACGACTAAATGTTGGGGACTAGTTGTTTCAATTTTATCACTCCTTAACCTTTGACTGTGACAATTTGACATATCTATTGCGTGAAGTGGTGTACACATAATCCCAACTATTGCAGTGTTCACACTTAAACTTCACCATAACCCATCAACTGCCTATCAAATCAGCAATCAATTTCAGGTTACCTTCCCTCAACTCCTGCTTTGAGGGGGAATACCTCATCACCACACCTAGGGCAACCCACTCTTATTTTTGTCTTGCAGTTTGTCAGAACAACCAATAAGACAAAGAAAGGACCTCATCCCATACTTGGGGAAACAACTCCTATTTTTGTCTTGCAGTTCGTCTAGAATAACTAACAAGACAAAAAGGGGCAAATGTAGACACCAAAATTATGTCTACTCCTTGGTTGACTCCCCCTTGGTCCCCTTGGTCCCTTACACACTTTATTAATTTAAAATAAATTACTTATTTTAAATTAATAACATCACCCTTGACATCACCCATGACACCTCACCGTGGACACCTCACCATGGACACCTCACCATGGACACCTCACCTTGGACACCTCACCCTTAGACCTTTTCTCACCCCATGACTTACCTAAGACTTATTCTCACTCCCTATTTATTCCCTAACTAACCCTCATGCTTATTAACCCCATCATTTGACCATTCCCCAACCAACAAGTACACTTGGTGGATGGAGAACGGGCTGTTAAGCCCTTTTACCAGTTCTCTACCCACCAACATCAATCAACTGTTGGCCGACACTAGTGGGATCACTGACATCAGTTACATAAATCGATGTCTAATGTTGAGTTAACCCCTTAGCTCTTATCAATCATTTTTGGGGACTCTCTCTCGCTCAGATCTAGTTCTCTCTCTCTCTTCCTCTCAAACTCTGAGACATCAACAGGCATCAAACTTTAACTAACGCTCCCTTGGCCATAGAGACTCTACACCAGTCACTCTAGATTGGACTAAAGCATTGCACAGGGACCTGGACATCAGCCGTAATAGGCACAAGCATTCAACACCTTGGTTCTTCATCTCACCAGAGCTAAGTATTTCTTTTGCCTTTCATTTCAATAATTTATAATACATTAGTAATTGGTTTCCATTTACTATTTCTAAATACAATCAACTAGACCCGACCCCACTGTATTCTTGGAGAGGCTAAAAAGCCTTCCTCTCACCCTTACTCTTTTTGACAACCTATCATCTACCTTTTGCCCTTTTGTGGGCCTTATTTGTCTCCCTGCAACCCTGTACAGACCTAGACTCCTTCTAAACCCCTCTGTCGACCACAAACCCATCCAAAACCCATCCAAGGCCATTTCCTTGACTGACATTGACCATTACCCCTACCGACGTCGATAGTATAACTGATGTCAGCAATACTGATAAACTGACGACGGTAAGACTATCGACGTCGGTGACTGTGGAAGACTAACAGCAGGAATCAGGTACACATTATCTATTTCTCTTTCTTTAAGTCTCATTATTTCTTTCTATTACGACATTATTTTTATCAACTAGTGGACTGTCATCCCTCAAGGAACTCTTTGCACTTCTGGGACCGAGCGTGTGCTTGGCAGTCCACCATATTTGTCTCTAACATTTTTCAATTTAAGTCCCTTTCTCTTTATAGGTGTCTTCCTCCACAGCCAAAGAGGAGTCCCTTCAACATCTAGATATGGTGTGCAACTTAATCCGGGTATCATCTAACCCCTGACCATTATCTTTAGTTTCTTATTCCTTCTGAATGTAAATAGTAAAAAATGAGTTAGAAATAATAACTATATTGGATGAACCTAGATCTATGTGCCTAGGTTAAAGAGGAAATTGTTAACCTTTTATGCACTAGAGTTATTATTCCCATTGATGAGTCTAAATGGGTTAGTCCAATAGTGACCAACATTAAGAATTATGGTCAAATTCAAATTTGTTTGGATTATAGGCTACTCAATGTGGTATTTGTGATAGACCTTTTCCCAATGCCTTTCATTGAGTAAATCCTAGAAGGTGTTGTTGGGTGCGAGATCTATACCTTCACTAATGGATTTTATCACTATCACTAAGTCCAAATTTTTGAGGAAGATAAGACCAAGACCACTTTTGTGACTAAATGGGGTTCATTTGCATATAATATTATTCCTTTTGACCTAAATAATGCAGTCATAGTATTCTCACACGTCATAGTGGAAGCATTCAAGGATTGTATTCACAAGTTCTTTCAAGTATATTTAAATCACTGGATCATGTATGGTCTAGTTTAATATCATTGTGATAATATATTCCTCATACTTGAGCATTACCACAAACTTTAGATTTCTTTGAAGCTTAAGAATGTGTAATCACCTAAAAGTGGTATTTGGATGCTAAGAGTCTTGCTTAAGATAGCATATTCCTAGCTTATCCCTAAACCTATCCTATAGTCTTTATCACACTTTTATAGACATTATGTAGACCATAAACATATTTTGTCAGATCAAACATAGTCCTAATAGCATTATTAGATCTTAACCTAGTGTTTCCAGTAGCCTATCGGTTGGACACTAGTGCCACATTAAGGACACTAAAGCCATATGGTGCTAGTGTCCCTAACTTAGCACTAGTATCCCTTGACCTAACTCTATTGAATGGATATATTTTTAAACATGTACCCATCTTAAGGTCAACCTAAGTACATTTTTTATTTGCACAAGCTATGAATCCATATAAATACAAGACTATTTTACTTCTATAGACTAGATGGAAAATAGATGCAAAAGCCTATCCAAATAAGAAACAAGTTGAGCAAAATTAAGGTATTTGATCCCTATTCTACCCTATTTCTACATAATACCATCTATAGTTTCCCTAAGCCTAGATTTTAAATATTTCCAATCTCAAGCATAATCAAAACATTCAAGACAACTCTCATTATAGCATTCACTTGCACTTGCACTTGCACTTACACCAAGTACTAGGAAGGAGAACTACATTGGTCTTGATCCCTCTTCAGAGTATTGGTATATAGGAAACTCTCTTCATAGTGGGTTATTGAGGATGTCTATCTTATATTACCAATGGACACATTTTCATCTCGTGCCATACTTACAAGGAGGATTAGGGTTTGTACACTAAATCATATATTCTAGGCATAATATAAACTTCTAAATTTCATGTGCATAGGAATAGAACATAGAAATAAAAGCATAGCTACTCCAAAAAAATAGGAATAGTCTTATAAAAAGGACATTAGTGAAATTTTCAAGACACTAGAGTAGCATGACACTATTATCCAAGTGGGGTACTACTATGCAGTAAAGAATCAGACACATGGACCCTATTGATGACACTAACACTTGTCTAGAACCTAGTTTTTACCCAAATCTTCCACAATAGGCATTTTCTAGATAAGTATCTATTTGATTATATTTATTACTATTTTTATAGATTCAAAGAAAATCAATATACATAACAAATCAGTAGTTAATTATTTCATATTATTTAATTGGTTTAGACAACTCAATCCTTTAATCTAACTTTTAAGATTTACATAGACAAAAACCCTAAAAGATTAAAACATTTGGTGAACCTGACTTACTTTAAATATTACTCAAAACCTTAGTTTTAATTCTCTAAATTTTTTTGCAATAAATGAGGGTTACATACTTATATTTTTTTATTTTTGGCATAACCTAGCTCATTAAATCAATCTCACATTAGGGTTTCATTTCTTTGAATCTAATTTAATTTTTTGCAAAATAACTCTAGTTCAAAAAAAATCTAACCCTAGACATACTTAGGGTTTATATCCTTTTTCTATTTATAATAAAATTTCAGATCCATATATCTACTTATTTGTATTTAATATAATCATGATCATAATGATAAAGTAAATTAATCACTTTTTATTACAAATTTTAATACTTTCATTTGCATGTTTGTTTCCTTTAATTCGAAATGAACTCAAAAAAGTCAGACACATTTATATATGATGATTTATATAAATTTTAATATATGTCATATATCATGTCATGTTATATTTCTCCTATATGGAATTACATTAACAATCAAACCCATACACACATAGAGGATTTATCACATAAGCTAACAACTATGTTTCAAGTTTAAATGTCATATATTATGCACAGGAAAGAATCTCCTTCTCCTCCTCATTTCCATGATGGTGATAAATAATTTCAATCTAAATGATTCCATGTTATCATCCCTCCATGAGATGAAGTAGCCTATACCAATGTCACTATTACCCATACTCAGCCTATTCATACCTCCTCCCTATGTTAAAAAGTGTTGTCATTGATGTCAAGATTAATGTCATTTGATGTTAAGATGTATCTAGTGAAGATGCCTGGTGATTTTCCTTTGAGGTATGATCTTATGTGTTTTATGTGACAAGGAATCCATATGTCAAGAGAGAATTTTAAGGAAACCTAATGTCTCTTCTGTTGAGAGAGAATTTGAAGGCAACCTAATGTCTTTCTATTGAGTGAGAATTTGAAGGAAACATAATGATTCTTTTTTTAGTTATTTTCAAAGTTGTTTCACTAGTGTGAGAGTGTTGTCTGATGAATTTTATTATTTTATATCATCATTTAGGTAAGCATGTTTGAGTACTAGTCCTTGAGTACAAGGTGTTTTGATAAGCCTAGTCATAACAAGTATAGCCATATCATGAGTATGTGCATGGTGAGTATGAAGAGGTATGTAAAGAGGTATGACATTGTTTGAGGAGAATTAAATTCATGTTAGAAATGTGTATAAGAATAAAGGAGTGTTTCAAGGTCAGTTGTCAATTTTCAAGTGCTTGAGAAGCCTTGTCATGGCACTAGTCATGACATGTAAATTCCTAGTGAGAAGGTTTGAGCATGGTGGCTTGGTGATATAGATGCACAAAGGAATAAGAGGATATATGAGGTTTATTGAAAATGTATTTAATTCATTGGATCATTCATGAGAGTATCAAAGTGATCCTATAGGGGTAGGACCTTTAGACCTAGTATGTACCTAGACCACCTTTAGACCTTTCCTAACCTAATGAGGCATCATGATATATTATCAAGGCCTAAGAAGAATGTATAGTAGTGATTAAGTATAAGATATTTTTTTTGAGTATGTGAGTGAGTTGGATAGTACATTTAAATAGATATGAATGTTATTTTTAAGGTCTAAGGTGGTTTACAGGTCAAGGTCTAAGAGAGCAAAGAGAGAGAGTATGGCCTAATGGGGTAGGAGGTTTTGTTTCCAAGGAAATTATGGATATATAAGTGTTTTCATAGGTATGATATGTTGTTTAAAGTATGTTCACAAATTTTTAGTTAATTATTTATAACAAAAATCATGAATAGTGGTTTTGAGGCCTCTCAAATACATAGAATGAAGGCATGCAAACTCGAGAACTTTAAAGTGTTTGTTGGCATGTTTAACCTCTACATGAGAACTTGAGATATTAAGGATAGATTTATAAGGGTCATATATGATATATTTAGGCATTATTTTTGGAAATGAGGGTAAGTCCCTTATGAATAATCATTAACACCAGAAATAGTGTAAACCCTCTCTAAAACTCTAACAATTTCTTGATGTGAAATATATTATTTAAAACAGCATATAATGATATAAAATTACTATAAAAACTATTTTATCATGTACTAAACTCTCCCAAGCACCTCCAAATGTGATTAAGTTGTTAGGTGTGTGAGTAGATCCTACAGGAAAGTGAACATTTTTTTAAGATTTTATATAGCATTTAGAGTTGACAAGGTCAAAGTATGAAAATGGATGTAGGATGAATTTGTAGACTTATGTTTCATGTCCATGAAGGTTTATAGATAGGTTATATCCCTCAATTTTTCTAAACTGGTCATCTAAATTGGTTAATTTCTATTAGGCCTAATGGTGGATAAATGAAAAACCCAAGCAGTAGTGAGAAGATGATTAGGGATGTGTTATCATGAAATAGGGATGAAAAAAATTAAATTAATATGTTTTTTATTAATTTTAATACTTTATAATTTTTGGTATAATTTTTTTAGGTTAGTTTTTATAGTGAATTTTTTTCTCACAAGTTGACTTGTCTGGTTTAGTGAGGTCTATATACAGTGAGGTTATGAGATTGGTATGCAAGACCAATATTACCATTTGAAAATATTATATTTATATCTAATAATGGTATAATGAACTAATAATATCATAAAAATTCATAATTAATAGTTCCTTTAATATGTCTACATAAGTGTTGAAGGTCTGAGTCATCAATATTGTACTTTAAGGTAAACTAGTAGTTCTAGGTAAGCTAGTTACAGTGATGAGTTTGAGGATTTATGATATGAGTTTATATATATAATTAATATGGTGTTTATTTTTGTGACTTTAAATTAGTAATCATGATTTCTTAAATATTTTAAGTTAGTGAAAGTGGTTGAAAATTTGAATCCAAAATGGCTTGTGTAGTTCTGGTTTGACTATGTGTGTTGAGGCCAAAAGATAAGTATGCAAGATCAATATCTAACATTAGACCTTGTGAATTTTGTGTTTTATAATGGTATATATATATATATATATATATATATATATATATATATATCAAATGAACTTTTTAAAGTATAATTGTTCATGGGAAGTTTTCTTTCAATTTTTTAATATCAAGTTATTCATGATTGGGTTTTGGAGTGTTCTAGCAGTTTTGAGTGGGCTATTTATAGAGATGAGTTTGAGTCTTTTTTCCATGACTTGTGAAGTATAAATCATATGGTGATAACCCTGATGACATGTATTTTTTTATGTGATTTATTATCATGGTTTTTGAACTAATTTTTGTTTATTCTTTAGTTATTCAAGATAGACTTTCTATATATGAGAAGGCATAACGGTGTGCTTCAAGTGGTGATTAGACCTAAAAGGTGTTATGTAACCTAGATAATATTATTATAGGACTATTTTATTGTTATATGATATGTTCCTATAATTTTTTGAGTTTAAAAGTGTTCTAAGCAAGGTAAATTATAATGTTTCCTAAAGTAGACCTAATCAGATTAGGTCTCCATGAGACCTAAAGATGAAATAAGGCCTAATTTAGATATGTTAGGCCTATAGGGACTCAAATCACATTTTATTAAATTTTATGAGATGTCCTAAGATCTATTCCATGTCTGAACAAATGGTTAAAGGGTGTTTGGCTGACTAAGTGGCAATATGAGCAAGAGGCTTATATATATACAAGGCATTTTTAGGCATATGTGTGTATGTTGAATACAAGTGAATGAAATAGTGTATTGGTAAGTATACTTAGGTCTTGTAAACCATATAAATATAATATATAAACTATTATTAATATTCTATATAGGTTATATGTATGAAAATCAAGGTCATATGAGTTAATCAAGTCAAGAAGAGGGCTAATTGACAAAAGAAGCCTAGAAGGCAGTTTGAGAGGGATAAGAGAGTGAAGAATTGAAGAAGTGGTCATCATCAATTGGTTTATAAAAAAAATTTACTAAAGTTTATAAAATAAATCATGTGGTTTATTTTGTGTTTATCCATCTAGGGGATTAGTATCTCCTTGAAATTTGGTGCTTGTTAAAGCCTAGTGGAGTTGGTGCTTAGTTAGTTGGGGTTGGTGCTCCATGTGAAGTTGGTTATTCACTAAATTTGGTGTTTGTCTTATATGAATATATTCCATTAGCATATATTAGTTTTTTTTATTTCCCTTTAGGGTTTCCCATATATGTGATGTGTTCTTGTGTTTCATTCTTATGTGGATAGGTGTTTATGATTGCTACATTTATATGTTTGTTTGAATGGTTCATGATTTCTTAATTTAAATTGATGAGAAATTTTTTTAAGACACTAATTCACCCCCATCCTAGTGATTTTTATTCAAAAAATTTATATCATTTTAGGTCCTTGGAATTAGGCCTAATAGCCTAAAAGAGATCCTAGAAGTAAGAATGGCCAATCAGCAACCACAAGGTAGTTTCTCTACCAGTAAGGATTCATTATTCAATGGGACTAATTATGCCTTTTGGATCATTATAATGAGGACATAATTTATGTCAATGGTCCATGATATATGGAAGTCAGTTGTGTATGGATATACTCCACCTCCTACACCACCAACTGATACAGTAATCAAGAAGGAAAGTGAGAGCAATTCCAAGGCAATGAATGTTATTCTATGTGGCCTATCAGAGGTAGAATTTGTGAAGATGATGCACTGTGAGTCAGCCAAGGTGATATGGGAAAAATTGAGTACTATATATGAAGGAGACATCAAGGTGAATATGGCCAAGTTACAAACCCATAAGAGATAGTTTGAAATTCTAGAGATTAATGAAGATGAAACCAGCACATCCTACCTATTGAAGGTTGATGAAGTTGTCAATGTCATTAGAGGATTGGGAGAAGAAGTGAAAAATTCTATAGTTTTAAAAAATATATTGAGATCATTATCTCCTAAGTTTTATTCTAAGGTGTCTATAATAGAAGAGATGTAATATTTGGAAAAACTAAAAATAGATGGGCTTCATGGCATCTTGACTGCCTATGAGATGAGAAAAAATAAAGGAATGCCTCAAAAAATGGAATCATCATTCAAAGCTAATAAAAATTCAAAATCCAAGAAGGTCAAGGATGAGGAATGCTCAGATGTTGATGATGATCAACTAATATCCATGTTTGTAAGGAAATTAAGGTTTGGCTATGGTAAGTACAAGGGTATGTTGCCCTTAAAATGTTTAAACTATGATAAGATGGAGAGTCTTAACTAGAATAAGACTGAGCATGATGAAGAACATGATGAACATCATGGAGATGATAAGAAGGTCTATAATCCTAACAAAAATAATAAATATTTTAGAAGGTATGAAGTTAGGAAAGGGTCATTCAAGAACAAGATAAGTTTCTATACCAAAGAAGATAATAACTCATCTAACGTAAGTGACACAAGTTCATCTGATATTGATGATAACAATAATGAACATGAACATGACAATAATGAAACCCTATTCATGGCTATAGAAATAGACAATGAGAGTTGTTTAAATGGGAAAGGCCTATAAATGATGAAGAAGAGGTTGAATTGAACCTTGAGGCATAATTGTTGAATATTTTAGAGGAGTTAAAGTTTCAAATAAGAAATAATCACAAACTAAGATCATTATTTAAGGACTATGAAGATCAGATCGGTTTGTTTTAGGAGAGACTGAGTAAAATTTCTAAGGAGTATGATGAGATCATCAATCATATTGAAGTAGAGATGGAGATAGTCATTACAAGCCTAAAGGCTAAAGAGGAATAATGCATCATGTATGAAACTAAAATATAATCCTTAAAAGCTAAGTTGGAACAAGCATCTAGCAAGATGAAGTCCTTTATGAAGTTTTAAAAAAGTAATGATGCTCTAGATAAAATCTTAAGTATTTAGAAGTCTAAAAGTGATAAAAACATGTCTTGGTTTCATAAAAGACTAAAAAGAGGTAGATCATCTCAATGATAAGGCTAATGAAGATAAGAAGGTCAACATAAAAAGACCAACCAGATAACATAATTCTATGAGGTATGCTAATTCATTCAATGGTTACTATTTTGCATGAAATCAGTTTGGTCATAGAGAAAAAGAGTGTAGAAGACCCTCTAATAATAAATATGCATGAGATTATGAAAGGAATCATCACTCAAGAGGTATATATAATGTTGTGTGCTATAACTATCATAATGTAAGACACATTACAAGATTGTATCCTAATAGAGGTAGAATTCCATCAAGTCAAAATAAGATGTTTGAAGCCCCTAGAATTTAATAGAGAAGATAATTGAATGTGTGGAAACCAAAGATAGTAAAAGTGAGTATTGATTAGTCTACAAGCCCAAGTGGACTACTTGATATGGTAGATAAAACTTTATATGTGAAATCAAGTGAGTAATTTATGTTATTAGCTCATATTGTTGATCAAACGGTTGATGAAAAAGTCAAGCCTAAGATACAAATCAAGCCTAAAAGGGTCCTAAAGGATATTCAATCTAATAAGAGAAAGGAGATATGGGAATCTCCTAATATTGTGTTTTTTAGTAATCTATGGAAAGGGGTGATTTTATTAGGCTTCATGGAGACACTATTTTGTTAGTAGAAGCATGGTGGGTGTTTGGTTTGAGGGAGAGTTATTCATATTTTTCATACTCCCCAAGTGTAGTTGTTGACAAGCATAGAAGAGTTTCTAATTATAGTTTCCAAAGAAGGTCAATGAGTGGTTTTATAAGTTGTAATCTAACCCTTTATCATTAATGTCAAAGGGGGAAAAATCTCAAGAAGGAATATTGACTAGTATGGGGGAGATATGAATGATCAGATTGAAGAATGTTTTGCCATTAATGATAAAGGGGGAGTTTATTGAGAAGTGTTTTCATTGATGTCAAGGTTGACATCATTTGATGTTAAGATGAAACTAATGAATATGCATCATGAGTGGAATTTGAGGTATGATTTTGTGTGATTGATGTGACAATAAATCCATATGACAAGAGAGAATTTTAAGGTAACCTAATGTCTCTTCTATTGTTAGAGAATTTGAAGGCAATCTAATGTCTTTATGTTGAGTGAGAATTTGAAGTTCATCTAATGATTCTTATATTGGTTTTTTTCAAGGTTGTTTCAATGGTTTTAGAGTGATGTATGATGAATTTTCTTATTTTTATATCATTATTTAGGTAAGCATGTTTGAGTATTAGTCCTTGAGTATAAGGTGTTTTGAGAAGCCTAGTCATAACAAGCTTAGTCATATCATGAGCATGTGCATGGTGAGTATGAATAGGTATGTGTATCCATAAAACATTGTTTTTAGATCCTTTAAGGAATATGATCAATTTTATAAGCATCAAGGAGTGTTTTAAAGTCAATTATTAAGTTTCAAGTGCTTGAGAAGCCTAGTCATGGCACTAGTCATGACATGTAAAGTCATAGTGAGAAGTTTTGAGCATGGTGTCTTGATGAGATGGATGCACAAAGGAATAAGAGGATTTATTAGGTTTCTTGAACATGTATGTGAGGAATTTTATCACTAATGATATTCTTAGGGTGAGCCTATAGGGGTATGACCTTCAACCTAGACCACCTCTACACCTTGCCTAGCCTAATGAGGCATCATGATCTATTATCAAGGCCTATGAATAATTTATATAAGTTTTTAATCATAGTATAGTTTTATTTAGTATGTTATTGAGGTTGAGAGTAAATGTAAAGAGGCATGAGGTCAATTTTAAGGCCTAATGTGGTTTGTAGGTCAAGGTCTAAGAGAGTAAAGAGAGAGAGTATGGCATAATGGGGTATGAGGTTATATTTACAAGGAAAGTATCAATATATGAGTTTTTTTATAGGTATTATATGTTTTTAAATATTTTTCACAAATTTTGAGGTCATGGTTTATAATAAAAAGCATGAAAATTGGTTTTAAGGTCTCTCGAGTACATAGAATGTAGGCATACAAACCGGAATACGAATTTTAGGTATACATTATCATGTGTAACCTCTACATGAGAATTTAAGATATTAAGGATAGATGTGTAAGGGTCCTATCTAAGGTCTCTAGGAATTAGTTTAGTAAATTAGGGGTAGTCCTTTATGAATAATTGTTAATACCAAAAATAGTGTTAACCCTCTCTAAACCCCTAATAATGACTCGATGTGAAATATTTTTTAAAAATAGCCTAGAATGGTCTCAAATGAAAATAAAAAATATTTTAAAATTTATAAAATTATCCCAGTCACCTCCAAGTGTGATTGAGTTTTTAGGTGTGTGAGTAGATCTTATAAGAAAGTGCACATTTCTTGGAGATTTGATATGGAAATCAAAGTTGACCAAGTCAAATTATGAAAATGGATGGAGGATGTATTTTGAGATTTATTTTTCATTTCCATTAATGTTTATATATAGTTTACATTCCTCAATTTTGATAAATTGGTCATCCAAATTGGCCAATCACTAACAAGCCTAATGGTGAAAATAGTGAAAAACTCAGGCAATAGTGAGAAGATGATTAGGTATGTGTTATCATGAAATATGTATTAAACAAAGTAAATGGAGATGTTTTTTAGTACATATAATACATTATAGTTTTTGGTATAAGTTTTTGAGGTTAGTGGTTATAGTGATAAAGTTTCTCATAAGTTGACTTGTCTCACTCAATGAGGTCTATGTATAATGAGGTTATGAGACTAGTCTACAAGACCAATATTTACATTTGACCATATTATATTTATATATAATAATAATATAATTAACTCATTTGATCATATAAATTCATCATAATTCATTAAATATTTCTATATAGGTGTTGAAGTTCTAAGTCATCGATAATGTACTTTAAGGTAAACTGGCAGTTCTGGGTAAGCTAGTTGCAATGATGAGTTTGAGGCTCTATGCTATGAGTTGATATATATAATTCATATGGTGTTTATTATTTTTAATTTAAATTATTTATAATTATTTTTTAAATATTTTAGGTAAATTAAAGTGGCTAAAAATTTGAAGTCAAAATGGCTTGTCTAGTTCTAGTTTGACTATGTGTATTGAGGCCAAAAGATAAGTCTACAAGATCAATATCTGACATTAGACCTTGTAATTTTTTTATTTTATAATTTAATATATATGTAAAATTAAATTTTTAAATTATTATTGGTTATTTTAAGTTTTCTTTCAAGTTTTTAAGATCAAGTTGTTCATGATTGGGTTTTAGAGTGTTCTGGCAGTTCTAAGTGGGTTATTTGTAGAGAATAATTTGAGTCCTTTTTCCCTAAGTTATGAAGTCTAAATAATATTTTTATGACATTTAGGTCATTTAGTTTATATATATGTGATTTATTTCCATTTTTTTAACTAATTTGTTTTTACTCTTCAGATCTTCAAGACAGACTTTCTATGTATGAGAAGGCCTAATTATGAGCAGTACAAATGTTGTGCTTCAGGTGGTGATTAGACCTAAAAGGTGTTATGGAGCCTATATAAGATTATTAAAGGCATATTTATTGTTATATTATATTTTAATACTATTTTTTGAGTTTAAAATTTTTCCAAGAAAGACAAAGTAAAATGTGTCCTAAAGTAGACTTAATGGGATTAGTTCTCCATGAGACCTAAAGATGAAATAAGGCCTAATTGATATATGTCAGACCTAAAGGGACTAAAATAATGTTTTATTAATGTTTATTATATGTCCTAATATTTATTCCTTTTATAACATAATGTTTTAATGGTTTTTGGTTGATTAAGTGGTAATATGAGCAAGAGGCTTATATATACAAGGCAGTTTTAGGCCTATGCGTGTGTGTTGATTGTAAGCGAATGAAATATTATATTGGTAAGAATAATTATATATTTTAGACCATATTAAGAGAATATATAAATTATGATGAATATTTTACATAGGTTTTGTGTATGAAAAAAAAATTATATGACCTAATCAAGTCAAGAAGAGGGTTAGTTAACTGAAAAAGCCTAGAAGATTGTTTGAGAGGGATAAAAGAGTGAAGAGATGAAGAGGTGGTAATCATCAATTTTTTTAGAAATAAGGTGTAATTAATCTGATAAACTCAATTATGTGTCTAATTTTATGTTTATTCATCTACGGGGTTAGTGCCTCCTTGAAATTTAGTGTTTGTTAAGGCCTACATGAGTTGGTGCTTAGCTAGTTGGGGTTGGTACTCCATGTGAAGTTGGTGCTTCACTAAATTTTATTTTTTTATTATAGTAATGTATTCCATTTTTATATATAATTTTTTTTATTCTCATTTAATTTTTCCCACATATGTGATGTGTTCTTGTGTTTCATGCTTATGTGGATAAGTGTTTATGCTTGTTATATCTATAGGCTTGTTTGAATGGTTCATGATTTCTTAAGTAAAATTGATAAGAATTTTTTTTAAGACACTAATTCACCCCCTCAGTTATTTTTCTTCCAACACCGTATAGGGTGTTTTCCTAAATTTTAAATTAGAAACAGTTAGGGTTTGCACTTATAAGACTCTATGTGATCAAATTATCAGTATGAGCAAGATAATTATAGGATTAAAAATTATAATAAACTATTACATGAAAATATTGAAAATTTTAAAAAATAATTTACAAGACAAATTCCTCTAGGACATAATAGTTTAAATCATGTATATTCATCTTCACCTAGTCAATTTCTAGAAAACAATGTTAAATATCTAGATCATAAATCACAATAAAGTACATCTACAAGTAGTGATTAAAAAACATTCAAAGATCAAATAATAATGCTAGTGAGATAATAAGGGGCATTATTAAATCTAATTTGATCAACCTACCTCCTATGTACCTAATGATGAGATCCAATTATTTTTATACATATCATAGAATGTATGGGCACCACATATATTCATGTTTAGCATTGAAAAAGAAAATATAGTAGATAATGGATACAAATGAATTGCATAGTGACACATCATCCCAATAGCATACAATGGCATATATACAAATTAAAAAAGGGTTAAATTTAAAAATAGTACAAAAATGGTTACCAAAGCATAACATAGAACAAAAAAAGGTTCCAAAAGTATAATCATAGCAAGAAATAGTACATATACCAACAAATCAAGTAAAATAGGAAAATATACCTCTCAAAAAAGAGACTCAACATTAAAAATGGTATTATTTTGGTCAAAATTATCAACAATAGTTTGATTATCATGGTCAAGGTTTGGGCAAGCAGGCCCAAGACATCACTATTATTCTAGCAATTGATAATGTTGGTCAACAATATTTGGGTTTTATTAAACATCCTAAGGTAAATCATTCATAGATATAGTTTATCAAGGCAAAACATCCAAATACATAGTACATATTATAGAAAGAGATAAAACTTAAGTTTTAAAGTCAAAATCATGATAAGCCAACAAGTATTCTCAAATAAGGATTTCTAGCAAAAGAGCTCCATAACACCAGATGTATATAATAATCATAGTTTCAAATGGAAAAATCATAATCAATATTCCAAAACCTAATTCAAAAAGGTTAACTCCACACTATGATGCAATTCCCTCTAGCATTCTAGATTATCATGATTTTAATGATGAACAATACTCAAATTCCTACTGTAACAACATTCAACTATAGCATAACATTTACACTGCACAAGAGATTACCGTTCTTATTTTTGACATAGTTAACAATGATAGTGAGTCTCCCATAAGACTAATTGGTTAGTATCATTCCTAATCTTTTACATACTTCCTTCTCTCTCTCACTCCTTGTACATAGTTTATTTTCATTTTCTTGTACATAGCTATATCCATAAAATACAAAAATAATATAACATGTCAAAACATAAAAATATTTAAATATTACTCAAAAACATTAAAAAAAAAAAAAAATTGTATGCATTTTTATCTTTATATTTCTTCTACTTTCCAAATATTACATATGTTATTTATCTTACTATAGTTAGTTTTATCATACATAGATGTTTCACTTATTATTATTAAGTGCTTACAAATTGCATACAAGGCTTCGATCCACTACACTAATAGATATGTACTATCATTTACCCAATTGGGGCATATACACTAATCTAGGTTTATTCATTTGATACATCACCCACTCGAGGGCACCTCATACACAATTTATACTACCAAGTTATAAACTTACATTATATACATTTCAATTAATGCATTGATATATCTTGATATTGATCATTGCTACTCATTGCTTATATTTTTTATTGGCTATCACTAGTTTAGACTCATTATATGTACATCCTAGCATTTACACAGATTTGTACTACATAGTTATACATGCTTTCCTTTCTAGATTTCTTAGTTTAGACTTGATTGTGTTTCTTATGCTTCTTCCATTTTAATATGCCATTGCTCTTTATCTCTATGCCACTTATATGTTTGTATGTCTTGGACATATGACCATGTCCCTTTTGTATTCTTTCATGATTATATATGTGGGCATTTTAACATGTCCTTCTATGTGGATCTAAGTTAAATTATTTATTTCTCATGTATGTGGACATTTGAACATGTTTGTGTATGTCTTCCATTATCATATTCAGTGACATGTGCCCATGTCCCTTGTATTGTGGCCCCTTGGCCTACTCTTGCATGCCTCATGTGTTTTGTATGTATGCTTTATTTTATGCATAGTCACTATGACACTTGTCTTTTCTTGTTACATACACCAATTTTTGATGCCATAAGGGACCTCATGCATTTACCCTTCCTACTTGGATTTCATGATAGACACCATGCCACATCCCCTAGGTAACTACTCATATTTTATGTTATACACATTGATTACATCTATCTTGACACCCTTGTGAAAGGCTAGATTACAACATACATCTTACATTACCTACTTATGCTCATATTCTTTTACATTCTGATGTTATGTTTGCACATTGTATTGAATTGACATGCAGTTATCATATATACTCTAGCTAACACATTTTGTAAAGCTACTTATTTTTAGGAAAGTTTTTACATAAACTCCACAACTAACCTCAAAATATGAGTTATTCACATGGGTTTATCATAGAGATTAGGATCCTACATTGTTATTCACAAATTATTTTCAACACACAAGCTTAGTTTTAGAAATCATACATAGGTCAGACATAATAAAAAATAGGAACTCAAAAATTAGTTCAAATTACCTATATTTTAGATAAGATAGACATTAACACCTAGATTGGGACACTAGTACCACAAGGAGCTATTCTCTATGACAAGATATTATTGTCTAGTAGCCCCAACTTTAAGGTAATTTAAATTAGCCAAAATAGTACACCATATACAATATAGATTTGCACAAGTATATCATATTTTTCATAGTTATGTTCAATTTTTCTCAAATACACTCATTTATCTCATATTCATACCCATTGCTCATATTTTATGGTATAATGTGTTGGAAATATTTTCATTGATGCCAAAGGTCTAACATTGGTGATAAAGGCCCTATAGCATTTAATGGTGTTTTTAATATTCATATCTTGGCTAATGTGTGCTAATATTTATTTAATATTAATGAATATATTTTTTGTTACATAAAAGTCAAAAGAGGTCCCATGGAGAAGTCAAAGAGTCATGAGGTAAAGACAAAAGAGGAATGGGATGCATTTTCCCATGAAGAGTCATCTTGAGGAATTCCAAGATTCACCAAGTGAAGATAAAAAAGGGTATGGTGCATTTTTCCATGAAGAGTCACCTTAAGGAATTTGAAAGGTCACTAAGATAAAGACAAAAGAAGAAAATATGCATTTGTTTATGAAGGGTCACCATGTGACTTTTCAAATGCAAGGATATAAAGGGTCATGCAATTTTAGTACCATTTTCCATGAGAATTGAAGGGTCACAAAGGGTGAATGTCAAAGGTCATTTGAAAAGATATAAATAAAGGCTTCATAAGCCATTTGTAATATACAAGAGAGTGCATGGTTTTGTAATTTTTTATATAAGAAAAGAGGAGAGAAAATTAGAAGATATTTTAGAGTTCTATCATTTATTGAGTAATAAACATTGAGAGATAGTTATGTTTTATACAAAAGAGGGGTTGGTGCTCCTATGGGTTGGTGCTCCTATGAGTTGGTGCTCATAAATTGTTACTATGTTGGTGCTCATAAAAGGTGTTGGTGATCTTGTAAATTGGTGCTTGAAAACTTTTTAAGTTGAGTTAATGCTCATTCATATACTTGAGATTGTTCTTCATATGTTTTCCCACTTTGGGTTTCCACGTAAAAATCTAGTCTCTCTCTCTCTCTTGTGTGGTGCATGTTATTATTTCAATTTTATTGCATATCTTGTATGTGTGATTAAGTGGTTAAAGAAAATAAATTAGATTAAGTAAAAGATATATAATATATTGATTCGCCCCCCTCTTAGTATATTTCATGCTTAACAATTGGTATCAGAGCAGATTCCTTTTAGAAAGTTTTATAGCTTGAAGGTAGATTGGGAAAAGCACAATGGTTGGATTAAATGAAGGTTTTTCTATAAATAAGGTAACTTTTTTTTATGGGAAAAATTATGATTTTTGGAGCATAAGGATGAGGACTTACTTGATGGCCATTGGATTTGATATTTTTCAAGTAGTGGTGGAGGAATATGAAGAGCCACAAACACTTGTAACTACTCCTATAGAAAAGAAGGAAAGTGAAAATAATGATAAAGATTTAAATTCTATTTTATGTGGTTTATATGAATCAAAATTTATTAAAGTTATGCAATGTAAATATACTCATAAAACTTGGGTAAAACTTGAGAATATTTACAAAGGTGATGGAAAGGTTCATCAAGCTAAGCTCTAGACTTTCAGAAGATAGTTTGAGAGTTTGAAGATGGAAGAGGAATAAAATATAGTACATTATCTTTTGTGAATTGATTAAATAGTTAATCAAATTCAAAGTCTTGAAGAAAAGTTAGAAGAATCAACTATGGTACAAATAATTTTGAGACCTCTACCATTGAGATATGATGTAAAAGTTTCAGCAATTGAAGAGATGAAAAATTTATCCAAGCTAAAGATGGATGAGCTGCATGGTATTCTTATAACATATGAGATGTGGATCGAATAACAGAAACCCTCAAAGAGAGAAGTTGTTTTCAAGACATCAAAGAAATAGAATTCTAAGATTTAAGAATCAAGTGATAGCTCTAGTGATGATGAAGATGACAATGGATCTCTATTCATTTGCAAGCCAAAAAAGAACATAGTAAATATAAAGGAAAATTACCTTTTAAATGTTTTAATTATGTAAAGATTGGACATTTTGTAGCTAAGTGCCCAGATAATGGTAATGGTGAAAATGAAGAAGGAAAGTCTACATACAAGAATAATTTTGAAGGAAAATTCAAGAAGGGATTTGAGAAGAAGATTTTATATTCTAAAGATCCCAGCTCAGCTGAAGATAGTGGAGTCAGTGATTCAGAAGAAGAAGAGACTATATTCATTAACATACATGAAGATGCCTCCACAAGCAAAATTATAAAGGATAAAAAAGAAGAATAGGATGAATCCAAAGTGAATCTGGAAGGTGAACAAATTTTTGCCTTAGAAGAATTAAAATATCTTGAGAAGAAGAATCAAATATTGAAGCTCTAGATCAAGAAAAATGAAAAAGAGTCAAAATAAAAAATTGAAGATCTACAAGAACACATTGAAGAAGCCAAAAATATTGAATAAGATCTAACAGCTTAGTTACAAAAATTAAGTGAAGAATGTGAAAGGTATGTTATTGAAATTGCTTCTTTAAAATGAAATATTAAGAAAATAAATAAAGCAATCAATGATAGAGTAGCCAATGATTCAAAATTTGAGAATAGCACTAATATGTTGAATAAGATATTAGAAAGTTAAAGATCAATTTCAAATAAGACAAGTATCAATTTTTAAAAAGAGAAAGGGGAGGCCACTACTTTCACAAATAAGGTTAACACATAAAAAGGAAAGAGCTATGTTGAAGCTCTTACAAAAGAGGAAATAAAAAGGGAAGAAGTTAAGAATATAGAGGGCATCTCAAACAAAGAAGGTTGGAAGGAATAGAGCTACAAAAGGCAATCAGGTAAGAGATACACAAACAAGTCCTATTTTTATAGTTACTATTTTTATTATAATATACATGGTCATAATAAAATAGAATGTTGAAAAAGGGCTAACAATTTCAGAAATAAGGAGAACAAAACTCATGCAGATTCAAGTAGAAGCCATAACTCTTTTGCTCTTCTATCAAGATTTAATGAAGAGGACATAATATGTTACAAGTGCAATAACTTTAGACACATAACCTAGTATTGTAGAAGTGTGTTTGAGTCAGTCAAGAAGGACCAGAGTTTTAAGGCTCCATTCATTAAGAAGAAAGTTCAGGTAGGTTCATGGTAGAAGAAATAACCTAAAAAGTCTAAGTTGTTCCAGACAGCTTTGCATGTAAAAAATGAAGAAAATCCATGGTTCATTGATAGTGGATGTTTGAGGCACATGATAGGAGATAAGATCAATTTTATAACCCTGAATAAGATCAATGGTGGCACAGTAAAATTTAGAGATAATACTACTACCAGAATTGCTAGAAAAGGTACACTAATTTGGGATAATGGTAAAACTAAAACTAAAAATGTTCTATATGTAGAAGGTCTTAAGCATAATATTTTGAATGTAAGTCAAATGTGTGACTAGGGACACATGCTAAATTTTTATGTAGAAGGTTATGAAATTAGTCAAAAATATTTAGATGTCTTGGTTGCAGATGCTCAGAGAATAGGCAACAATTTGTATATGTTATCAGATATCAAAGGTCAAAGATGTTGTTTGAGTTAGATTAAAGAAATTTGGATATGGCACATGAGAATGGGACACATAAATTTTAACAATCTTGTCAACATCATTAAGAAGAAATTAGTCATAAATATTCCAAAGATTACAAAGCCATCCAACATGCTTTGTGAACCTTGTCATCATGGGAAGCAGGCTAGAAGGTAGTTAAAAACAAAAGAATACTCAACCACTCAGATGTTAGAGCTTGTTCAAATTGATTTATTTGGACCTATGAGAACTCAAATTACTCAAGGTGATAAATATTTCATGCTACTTATTGATGATTTTTCACATATGACTTGGGTAATATTTTTAAAGAAAAAATTAGAAGCTTTCAAACATTTCAAAGTATTAGTTGAAAATGAAACGAGTTTAAAAATTAAGTGCCTAAGATCAAATCAAGGAGGAGAATTCATGTCAATTAATTTTATTGATTATTATGAAGACCATGTAATAAAGAGACATTATTCAATAGCTAGAACTCTATAGCAAAATAGAGTAGTTAAATGGAGAAACAAAATAGTTCAAGAGATGGTGAGGACAATGCTAAATGAATACAAGATAGTAGATAAATATTAGAGAGAGGTAGTTGGTATAGTATTGCATATCCAAAATAAATAACTATTGAGAATAAATAGTTATAAGACTCCTTATGAGCTATGGAAAGACAAACTAGCTACAGTTGATTATTTCAAAGTTTTCTACAGTAGATGCTTCATAAAGAGAATCGATGAAAAACTAGGTAAGTTTGAATCTAGAGAAAATGAAGGTATATTTCTTGGTTATTCTTGTAAAATTAAAGCTTATAAATGTTATAACAAAATAACCAAGAGAATAGTTGAAAGCGCAAGTGTCAGGATAGAAGAAAATGGAGCATAAAGAATCAGTGATCTAATAGACATTCTTGAAATCATTGAAGAGGAAGATTTTGAAGAATTAGATGAAGATGAGAAGAAGGAGAAAAGGGACACCAAAACCCCACACAAATATGTCTAGAGAAATCATAATGAAAGTGACATCATCAAGGACATAAATGAAGGAGTTTGTACTAAAAAAATGATGGTAAGTGAATTTGAGCAAGTTAATTTCTCTTTGTTATCCAAAATTTAGCCTATAACTTTTTCAAAAGCTAGACATGATAAGCATTGGGATAAGGCAATGGATGAAGAATTAAATAAGATAGAAAATAATGATACTTTGGAATTAGTGCCTAGACCAAAAGATCAAAATGTGATAGGAACAAAATGGGTTTACAAAAATAAGTTGAATAAAAATGGTGAAGTTAATAGGAATAAAGCTAGGTTGGTATGTAAAGGATATGCTCAAATTGAAGGTATATATTTTGAAGAAAATTTTACACTAGTGGCAAGTCTAGAGGCTATTATAATGTTTTTTACATATGTAGTGTTTAAAATTTTCAAAGTGTTTCATATGGATGTCAAGTCTAATTTTTTAAATAGAAATCTAAAAAAGGAGGTCAACATTGAGAAACCAAAGGTATTTCTTCTCTCAAATGATAGTATCCATGTATTTAGATTGAAAAAATCACTGTATGGATGAAAACAAGCTCCCAGATCTTGCTATGCAAGACTTGAAAAATACCTACAGGATCAAGGTTTCAAGAGAGGATTTACTGACAGTAATATCTACATCAAAATAGAAGGTGAGCAGCAATTAATTATTATGGTATATGTTGATGACATAATATTTGGATGTAACATTGAAAATATGACAAAAGAATTTTTTGACAATATGCAAAAAAAAATTGAGATGTCTATGCTTTGAGAATTGCCATTTTTCTTAGGGTTGAAAATTTTTTAGTCAGAGAAAGGAATTTTCATATCTCAAAGTGAATATGCCAAAAAAATGTTTTAAAATTTTGGTTTTAAGGATTGTGCACCAATGGGTAAACCAATGGGTACAGGGAACAAGGTAAGGATGAAGATTCACCTATTACAGATCAATCTTTGTATAGATCTATGATTGGTAGTCTTTTATATTTGACAATATCAAGGCCAGACATTATGCATGCAATAGGCATGGTTTTAAGATACCAGGCAGCCCCAAATGAGAGTCATGTTTAGTTGGTGAAGAGAATATTTAGATATATCAAGGGGACATTAGATTATGGATTATGGTATCCCATAGGCAAAGATTTCACTTTGGTTGCTTATACATATTTAGATTGGACAAGTTACTTAGATGACATAAAGAGTACAAGTAGAGGAGCTTTCTTCCTTAGTGATAGCTTAGTATCATGGCTAAGCAAGAAGCAAAACTTAGTATCACTTTCTATAGCTAAAGCATAATATATTTCAGCAGTATTGTGTTGTACTCAAGTGCTTTGGATGAAGCAAACTTTGCAAGATATCAAGGTAAAATATGATGAACCTATTTCCATTTTTTGTGAAAACAAAAGTGCTATTAATATTTCAAAGAATATAGTGATGCATTCAAGAAAAAAACATATTCCCATCAGATATCACTTCTTAAGAGAGTAGATTGTATATCAATAGGTTAAGATGGAATATATCAGTACTACAAAATATATTGCATATATTTTCACAAAGGCACTACCAAAAGACACATTTAAGTATTTACGAGAGAAGTTAGGAGTAATTTATTTTACTTCTTTCTATTGAGGATTATCATTAATTGAGGGGGAGCTAAGTGTTAGCTCCAGGATAAGCCCTTTACCATTGATGCCAAAGGGGGAAAAGAATAGAAATAGGTATAGAAATAGGTGAAAAATAGGTATAGGGAATAGGTATAGGTTTCTATAGTAAGGGGGAGTTACTGTATGTTTTTTAGATGGTAGTATCTATAGGTTGGAATGTGTAGTGTAGGTTTTAGGATGTTACAGTTTCAGTTCTAAGTTACCATGAATGACAAAGGGGGAGATTGTTGGAAATATTATCATTGATGTTAAATGTCTAGCATTGGTGATAAAGGCCCAATAGTGTTTTCAATATTCATATCTTGGATAATATGTGTTAATATTTATTTAATATTAATGAATATATTTTTGGTTGCATAAAATTCAAAAGAGGGCCCAAGGAGAAGTCAAAGAGTCATGGGGTAAAGACAAAAGAGGAATGGGATGCATTTTCCCATGAAGAGTCATCTTGAGGAATTCCAAGAGTCACCAAGTGAAGACAAAAGAGGGTATGGCACATTTTTCCATGAAGAGTCACTTTAAGGAATTCAAAAGGTTATAAAGATAAAAATAAAAGAGAAAAAGATGCATTTGCTTATGAAGGGTCACCATATGACTTTTCAAATGCAAGGATACAAAGGGTCATGCAAGTTTGGTGCCATTTTCCATGAGGATTGAAGGGTCACAAAGGGTGAATGCCAAAGGTCATTTTAAAAGCTATAAGAAAAATATTGAGAATCCATTTTTAATATGCAAGAGAGTGCGTGGTTTTTTAGTTATTTTATATAAGAAAAGAGGAGATAAAATCAAGAGATATTGTAGAGTTTTTCCATTTGTTGAGTAATCAACATTGAGAGATAGTTGTGTTTTATACACAAGAGGGGTTGGTGATCTTGTGGGTTGGTGCTCATAAATCTTTACAAGGGGTTGGTGCTCCTATGATTTGGTGCTTATAAATAGTTATTGTGTTGGTGCTCGATAAAGGGGTTGGTGCTCCTACAATTTGGTGCTTGTAAAATTTTTAATTTGAGTTGGTGCTCTTTCATATACTTGAGATTTTTATTCATGGTTTCTTCCCACTTTAGGTTTCTACATAAAAATTTGCTCTCTCTCTCTCTCTCTCTCTCTCTCTCTCTCTCTCTCTCTCTCTCTCTCTCTCTCTCTCTCTCTCTCTCTCTCTCTCTCTCTCTCTCTCTCTCTCTCTCTCTCTCATGTGGTGCATGTTATTGTTTTAGTTTATTGCATATCTTGTATGTGTGATTAAGTGGTTAAAGAAAATAAATCAGATTAAGTAAAAGATATATAGTATACTAATTTATCCCGACCTCTTAGTATATTTCATGCTTAACATCATGCATGACATGATCACTCTCACATTTAGTTTAGATACATAGATATAATTATTATGTACTTAGTCTAGAATCAATATACTTAGATATGAGATTAGGGACATGTGTGTGGCACATAGTTTCCATATGCTCATTTATGCATAGGTTGATCAGATGGAATGGAAAACTCCATGTCATTCTCTATGTTGTATACACTTTTATCATATTCCAAGTTGTCACTAGCTTCATGCCTTACTCCATCTATAGTGGTTGGAATTCTTGAGTGGTCTAGAGCTACCTAGTATACCTAAATGGATACAAAGATAATATACACAATTAGATATACCTATTTATATACTTCATCACTTTAAACAATTTAATTATAGATGCATCTACTTTAAATGGTTAGGGAATGATAGAGTCATAGCCTACTTCGATTCTTGAGCCACCTACATGAGAGGGTTTAGACACACAATCTTATCCAAGTTATTCATAGATCATGATCCATCAATTAGGGATGGGTAATGATGGAGTCAAAACTAGATTGAGTTATTTATCCACCCCCATATGAGGATTGAGTAAGCTATCAGCTCAGTCCAAGCTATTCAATAATTTGATCACTATGTACACTCACACACATAGTTTATCACTAGGATCATGCATTGGTTCATGTACCTAATGAGGTGTATTAATTCCTTTCCTCTTTCTTATCTCTTTACTCAACTTTACTTAGTTACTTTATTTAGCATAGTCTTTTACTTTTGATAATCTCTTAAGTAAGGACTAATTTTTTTCATGTTTCATTATAAGTCATTGATTTGAATCTTGTTTCACATGTGCAAAAATTCACATACTCAAACTCATCTACACAAGCTTCACTTCCTAGGTAAGTATAAGTATGCTTATTTTTCCTTTATACTAGTTATTTTGCTTTATTGCATTCCTAACATAAAGGGGGAGTAAATGTAATCACATAAAAGTGGTATTTAGATGCTAAGATTTTTGCTTGAGATAGCCTATTATTAGCGTAGTCCTAGACCTATCCTAGATCCTTTATCACACTTTTCCACCTATTGTGTAAACCATCAACATATTCTATCATCTCAAATAATAATCCTAGACTAACATTCTCAAATCCCAACCTAGTGTGCCCAGTAAGTTGTCAAATCAACACTAGAGACATATTAAGGACACTAGAGCCACATGGAGCTAGTTTCCCTAATTTTTCACTAGTGTCCCTTGCTCTCTCTTGAATGGATATATTTTTAAATGTGTTCCCCTCTTAAGTTTTGCCTAAGTATAGTTTATTATCCACAAAAACTATGGATCTTTATAAATACAAGACTATTTGACCTCTATAGATAAATGGATAATAGATGCAAAAGCCTATCCAAATAAGAAAAAAGTTGAGAAAAATTAAGGTATTTTATCCCTATTATACCCTACTTATGAATACTACCATCTACATCTACCCTAATCCTAGATTTTAAATATTTTCAATCTCAATCAAACTCAAGGCATTCAAAACCACTCGCATTCTAGCATTCACATCCACTTGTACCAATCATTAGGTGGGAGAACTACATCACGCTTGATCCCTCCTCAGAGTATTGGTATGTAGGTAACTCTCTTCATAATAGGGTGTTGAGGATGTCTAGCCTATCCTACTAATAAACACATATTTTAACTCATGCCATACTTATAAGGAGTATTAGGGTTTTCACACTAAATTAGATATTCTAAGACCAATATAGACTTATAGATTTTGTGCATGTAGGAATAGAACCCAGAAACATAGGCAAAAGTGATCCTAAAAAATAGGAACAATCCTACAAATAGGATATTAGCACCATTTTCAGGACACTAGAGCAGCATAGCTCTACTATCCAGGTGTGGCACTACTCTCCAGTGAAGAATCAGACCTAAGGACCCTATTTATGACACTCAACCCTATCCTAAACCCAATTTTTAGAACCCATATCTTATTCAATAGTCATTTTCTAAATAATTCTCCATTTACTTATATTTTTTACTATTTTTAGAAATTTAAAGTACATCAAAATCCATAAAAAATTAATGGTTAATTATTGCATATTATTTAACTAATTTAGACAACTCAACCCTTTAATCTAACTTAGGATTTGCATAGCCAAAAAACATAAAAAGTTAAAATAAAATGCATCTTTACCACACCTTTTGGGATCTTATTTGGTAACATATTTTTTTAGGATGGACTACTAGTGTAACTAGCCAAGATTGTAATTATTTTCAAACTTCCACCTCTAACCACTTAGTATGAGGTCCATGTATTTTTAATTCACACAGGGTACTATCATAAGTTCAATCGAGGTTATGCCAACATAGTAGTACCATTGAAAGAACTACTCAAGTATAATTGCAAATTCTTATGGATGGCTCAACATCAGCAAGTGTTTGAAACCTTGAAGGATAAAGTGGTTACTATAGCCATTTTATAGTTCCCAAATTGGAATCATCCATTTCATGTGTATGTAAATGCTTTATGCATGGCAGTCGATGTTATCCTAACACAACCCAATAAAGGAAAACTTGAACATCCTATTTATTTTGAAATTTAGAAGCTCACAATAGTGGAAAGAAACTACTCCAAAACTAACCATGAGGCCTTGACTATGGTTTATACACTTCAAAAGTTTTGCCAATAATTTTTGGTAACCCCATTTGTCTTTGATATGGATCATGAAGTGCTCAATTATTTGGTAAATAAGCCAATATTTCATTGATACATTTACCAATGGATTTTTCTCTTTTAGTGATTCCAATTATTTTTGGTCATAAAATTAGGCAAAGTTAATTTCATCCCCAACCATCTCTCACACATTCAATCTAGTGAACCAGCATATGCCATAGAGGATGATTTACTTAATGTACAACTCTTTCAAGTCACATGCATGCCTGAGGAATTAGAAGAAATTATGGATTTTATTACAATAGGTTCAATGCCATATCACCTTATCACCCAAGATAAAAATCAGTTGGTTGTATGCACTACACCTTTCTAGCATATTTTAGTGACCTGTTCAAACTTGGTCAAGATGAAGTGTTATGTCAGTGTGTAATGCAGCATGAATGTGTAGAGTTATTTTAAGAGTTCTATGAGGATGTTGAAAATGGATATTATGATAGTGAAATAATAACACAAGGTGTTATTAGAAACATTTTGGTGTCCCACCTTTTTTAAAGATGTCAAAACTTATGCATGCCAGTGTGATATCTATTAACACATAGGTAAACCAAATTGATGGGATTTTGTGCCTCTTCAGTCAATCCTTTCTCATGAAACATTTGAGAAATGAGATTTTTTTTTTTTTTGAGCCATTCATCCTATCATAAGATGGACTAGCATGTGCTACATTATTACTTACACTAACTATTTCACATGTTGGGTTGAATTAGTGCCCATGCATGATTGTACTATTTAACCACCACCTAATTTCTATAGGAAAATATCATCACTAGGTATGTATGTCCATTAATCTCAACATGTGATCATGGCACTCACTTCCTTAATTAAACCATGCACATCCTCTTAGCTAAGTTTATTATGTGCACCATAATACCATGCCATACCACCTTCAAGATAATGGTACAGTTAAAGCCTTCAACAAGATCATAGGTAATACACTAACCAGGTTTTAAAACATCAATCACATTGATTGGGATGATTGATTTTCCATAATATTATGGGTTTATCAAACCTCATATAGAATGTTTAGCAAGATTACTCCTTTTAATCTTGTGTTTGGTAGTGAAGCCATTTTACTAATCAAGTTCCTTGTGCCATATTTTTGCATTACATGCATTGGCTGATTAGATGATGAATAATCTCTAAAAGTATGCTTGGCTTCTCTACTTTATTTAGATGAAACACATTTTATCACACATTATAATCAAGTAATTGAGAAGAAAAAACAAATATCATGGCATGATCAACATATCAAACCAAAGTTTTTCATCCTGGTATGCATGTCTTGGTCTATGATCTAAGTTTATGTGCCACTCAAGTAAAATTTAAATCCACTAGGATAGTCTATTTATTATTTATTTTATCTATATGATAGGTGTGTACAAACTAAAGAAGTTAGATGTCCAATTCTCAACATGCCATTTCAATGGTAGTCAACTCTAACCCTACCATTTTATGTAATTCTCCCTTTTAGATAATAAGGTTTTTACCACTAGGTTAGTCTTTAGGATTTTGTTTTATTTTAAAATCAGAATCACATTGGTTGAATGCCTTTATATAAATGGTTTGAAACTTGTTACTCTTTTGTTTTATCACTCTCTTTTTTCTTTTTTAACATGAATTGCACTATGACATGATGTGGAGAACTATGCACACATTTTAATGTGAGGTGGGTTTGAAGAATGGATATATTGCTTAAGTAGCAAAATAATGCAAAAGGAGTCATGTAATTAAATCACACAAGACAAAGCATGTATAAGAGGCATTTAAAGGAAATGATTCACATGCATAAGATAGGGCATATAAAATAGGGTGCATAAGGGAGGCACAAAAGTGGTAGTGTGAGGTATGAAAAGGTGGCATGTGACCTAGGTAAGTATAATGGAAACAATAAAGGAAACACTATTATAAAGTGGGTTAAAGTAGAAAATATAGTTCCCACTACAAGAGTGAAATTCTTAAATTGTTATAAAGATGGCATTCATTATAGAGAAGGAAGGATGGGATGTGTATACATGTAATATTTTCAAACTTTATCAATTATTGACACTTTTTCTCTTTAAAAAACCCATCAATACTTGAACTCTCTGAGTGCATGCCTTAAGGCTTGTACTGGTAAATGGGTAGGCCAACCATTTTTGCTTTGCAAGATTGCTTTCCCTTTACTACCACTTTATATCTACACATCCATCTCCTAAAAACATTCCCCTAAGCTTTGACTACTATTCACCCTCCTCTAGTCATTTTATGCCTTCATTATCCCTTCCCTAGCCTAAACATCTTTTTGACAGTTTATGATACAATGTCATCCCCATCGACCTTATACTCTAATTGATAAAACTCATTCAGGGTCTAGGTAAACCCTTAGCCGACCTAGACCAAGACCTAATTTATTTTTGTCAATAATGATACAAAGTAAATTGGGCTGACCCTATAAGCTAAACTTTTAGAAAGGACTAGGGTTAGATTCATCTATATAAACACATTCATTTCATCATTTCTAATAAAAGAGAAGAAGAAGAGAGATATATTAAATATCTACCTATCCACCATTATACTTGAGGATCATAGATTAGGGTTTCATACTTTCTTTGAAGAAATGGATTTTATCTTAAGGATAAGTCTTTTGGATGCATAAATAGGTTGTGTAGCCTAGAATTGATTTATCCTTGTGATCTTTACATACCACAACAACCTCTTGTGAAGCATCTTGGCCAAGGGAGATATTGAGGCTTGGTTAGCTCATCTTCAAAGGTAAGTATTCCTAACTTTATTTTTCCTTTGTAAGAGTAGATAGATATGTATTTTTATATATCTCACATGCATTAGGATTATATATACATTAATGTGAGTATATGTCTTATATGCATGTTTAATTTTTATGTTTATTACACCCACTTTGTGCCACAAGATTTGGTGAGCACTAGATTAGTATTTTACTTTATTTTTCATTATACTTTTATAAATATGAAAACATGTGATCTATTTAGGGTTATTGCATAGTTTTTCTTGACTGGAGGCTTTGGAACCTTCCCTAGTGATTTTATTGTGGTAAGATATCCCTTAGCTAGGTTTAGCAGATCTATATTGGTCATGACCATGAATATATAATGTATCAACAATAAAAATTGTAAGTAGGATTTATCTTCTCTAGGATAGGATTGATTTATAGATCAGTTGCATTTCCATTTGCATTCATTCTAGCAAACCCAACATAAATCTAACCCTTGAAGGTTTGATTTCACATCATAATTTTTATCATTATATTATATTTCTCTATATTTGTATTAATTTATCTAACTAGTTAATATAGTTATAACTTTTTGTGTCTAGGTTTAACACACAATCACATCAAAATGACTATGTTTTATTTGTGGAAGTCTTTGCCAATTATAGGTTAATGGATTGAGTAGTTTGACACAATATTATTCTTCAGTTATAGATTAGCATACACTATTGATCAAGTTGACTCTATTTTTTATTTTCTTCCACCAACATATGGGTCAAAAAACACTATCAAACAAGTTGATTATGTTCATTATTCTTCTTCAGCACATAAGGTTTTACATAAATTGGTCGAACCATTCGACCTCAATGGTATAATTTGAAAGTAGAAATTAAGAATTAAAACATAAAAAATTAAAATATAAATCACATTCAAGCCCACCAAGTTTATTTTCTCATCTCTCTCTATCATTTTATTTCTTCTTTCAATTATATTTTTCAAAAGTTAGTATTCTTCAAACTACAACCCTACAACTACCTAGGTTGACTTGGTTGACTTAGTTCTTTAGTCTACATTTTCTCTTAGAGACATAGTCAACCTATTTGACTTTGTTCTTTAAAAAATTGCTTCTATGTAATAGAAGTGACCTAATCAAATATTTTATGTATTATTTGTATACAGTGTCACATGAACTAATTCTATACTATTATCAATCAAGGAATTAACATCTATGTGCTAGTAATTAATTCACATTTCCTTTTCAGTTGTTTGCATGCTTATAGTAACTCACATAGTATAAGAAGGTGGCTTTTCAAATTACCATTTTAGTTATAATATTTTACTCTTGTTCACACACTACCAAACCACTTAACATTTAAAAATCATTAAACATTTATCTTCCCAAGTCCTACCTACTTGGATTTCATCACTAAGGTTGAAGCTAACTTGGTTTTATGGCCAAGTATAAATATGTGGTTAATGGTATATATTGGAAAATCACCTGACACCTTTATCACTATGGAATTATGAAGTGAGAGGGTAGGCCCTAATACCAAGCTAGTACCATTACCAATATAGATAGCTTTCAGACCAAACATCCTGAAACCAACCTTAGATTGTTTATTAGTTCCCTATTTTAGCCAACTTTCCTATCACACTAAAATTACACTTTATTCTTATCTAATAACACTTGAGGTGACCAATTAGTTAGCATTTAATTTTTATTTGATTGCTTTTTATTTAATCATTATGTGTTATATTGAAAAACTTGCATTGGCCAATGTTGGTACAAGGTTTATGTTTTGTGCTTCAATTGGATCAGTCACATAGATCTAATTATTTGTGTGTTTGTTCTCATTCTTACTTTACATTATCTTGTAAATTTTATCTTGTTTTAAAACATTATCATCTTAGTTGATACAATCTCCTAAAAACTATTATACCTTCGTACCAGTAGTACACATTTGACCTACATGACTATGTCTTCTTATCCCCCTATTTAGTTCTCTATTCAATAGTACATAGTCAATCTCCATGAATATGTATCCAGATCAACTTTTTTAGCCTTCCTATATGAAATACAAAGTAAACCTATATTACTATGTATCTTTATCTATTTTTTCTCTTCTCTATATTATAGAACACAATTGACTGATTCAACTCTATATCCTATTTTCTAGATTTGTCTTTATATCATCATCATCCTTCTTAACCTTTCTCTTTCATCATGAAATTCTCATTTGAGGACAACATAAAGTTAAAATCAATAGATATGATGATTTTTACCAATCCTAATATGTTTCCCCATAAACATATTATGGCTTCCATTTTAGATAAAGTAATGTACATGTAGACACTTGCACTATAAATTATGGGTCTCTTACTCATGCCTCTTTAGTTTGTAACCCTATTTTATCCATAAAAGACAAGCCTAAATTATATTATACTCCAAAAATACTTTTCTTCATTAATGAGTTTCCTCAACGTCAAGGGAAAGACCCTTCTACTATTTATAACCTTTTGATAAGTGGTTAAGAAGAAGAACCCCATTCACCTTCCCCCACATTCTCTCATGGATTTTGAGGTGATAGATTATTTACTTCTCAACCTCTTCCTTATCATGATTGTTTACTACCTTATTGTTAACTATCCATATGGCACCTAATAGAGGTCAGATTTGTTTATGTCTGACCCATACCTGGACTAAAATGGGAATGGTCTAAGGTTATGGGATGTCTATATTTAGACCAGACCTCTCAAGTTTTTAATGAGGATAGCTCCTCAAATATGGTAGTTTATACCTTTCTTTCTAAGACCTAAATGAGTTAGGGGAAAAGAGCTAAGAGATTTTATAAAATAAAAACTATTCTAATAAATGGTGATACATCATGAATTTATCAAATCCACTCTTAAGCTCAGACTCTTTAACACGCTAATGGACTCTGAAAGAAGCTAATGCAATGATTACTATAGTTTCTATGTAATATTATTTCATATAGAGGTCAGTTTGATGCACTCAAACTAGGGAGCAATTAAAATAAGGTCTAGTTGAAGACATTTAAATTTAGTTGTCCACTATATCCTTGAGAGATCAATGCTAAGACAATATATGACCTACGAGGAAATTTGATAGCACTTAGGCTGAGCTTGGACCTAAAATGGAAGATAAAAACCACTCTTGCATATCAAAAAAACACAAAAACACTAAATACATATTAGCAAATAACTACAAAATGCTTTATTCATTACTCTAAGAGGTGCATAATACAATTCTAGTAGAATCTAGTTATACCAGCTTGAGAAATGATCATCAATAGCTCAAAGGTTATATTTATAGAAGAAAATAAGTAGGAGAGATGGATTTTTGGTGCTCAAAATGGAATCAAATGAGCTCAAATCCATTTTAAATGATGTTACAACTACTTCCACAAATTATTCTCATTTAAACCCTTTTGATTCATTTAGGCTACTTAAAGTGGTTGCATAGTTACACTGATTTTCCTTCTTTTTGCAATGGTAAAGTCAATTTGTTCTTAGCTAGGTTCTTCCATACATATAGTCATAACAACTAGGATAGTTTATTAGAATCTTATCTTGTTAATTTTTCCTAACTGGTTCATCATGGCGTGCATAGTAAAGAGAAGGGGTCATTTTCATGTAATTGGTTCTAGAGATGAAACCATTGGGGGATATGTGTGTGCCTTCATGGCACCCTTTGAAAATTTAGCTCTTCCTTTTAAAAATGGTGAACATAGTCATAGAAAGATCCCTCTATGACATAAAACCTCAAACTAAAGGTCCATATTTAGCTTTAATAGTGGTCTCTTTATGTTCTCTATGTCTGACTACATTATTGTGTCCATTTTCATGGTGTTCGATCAAGATTCAATGGTGATGTGATGACCCTTTTCCCTAGTTCAACCTTGGTCATGTGTTCAATCAAATGGAAGTCTCTTATCTTCTCAACCTTTAATTTCATTAGTCATCAATACCTGACCTGAATCATTGACTTGTTGACCCATCTCACACCATTGATCCTACTCAGTATGAATGAGTGAGAGCCATCAATCCTGCCCTTGACTTGTCAACTATATCCAAATTGGTACCATGTGTCAATTGTGTATTAGTTATTATGATTCATTTCAATTTATAGCCTCATGTACTTATGCCACATGGTAGTCTCTTGAGATCCTTGACTGTTTGATTTATCTCGCACCATTAGATCAAGATGTATGATACAGCATGGACTGTTAGATCTGTTAGGACCCACTATTTGAAAACTAATGGCTATTTCACAAGCTTAAATTTGATGTTCTCACTCCCATCAAATGAAATTTGCACAATCATCATTAACATTCATTTAATAATCAAATTTAATCTCAAAAAGGGTTGTTCTACTCAAGCTTTTTTTTTATGTTTGTGTGAAAGTCTTACTCTACTGGTTCAACTTTGAAGCTCCATAACTTGATCCAAAAAAATCGCATGGACTTGAAACTTTCAAATCATGTTCTTGATAGGAAGAAATACTTGGTGTTATAATCCTTTGGCTTGTAGGGGCTTCCTGAGTGAAGATAAAAATTACAAAAATAATTTGGTCCATTTATTTCTAGAAGACATTCTAGTGATGGTCTAGTCTCCAAAGCTTTCATAATTCACCCTTTGCTCAACCCTTTAGATTTATGATGATCTCTTAAGACTTTATCAATTTGTCCCATGTTCTTACATGCTCATGAGTACCATGAGATCCTACTTAGATCCTTCCACTTGAATTATTAGACCCATTTTTAATCCATTTGGTTTTCTACTTCATTAGGACCTTGTTAGGCTTCTCCTTCAAACTACAGGCAAACCCTAATATGTGGGCCAAAATGGCCAACACTTCTAGTGACTCAATTGGCTTGACTATCTTGTTGGTCATGAGACCTAAACTTTTATCAAACTTTCTCAATATGAATAAATAAATGAAAATATACTTATAAAAAGACTCTACTTGAATTTTGGAAATACTTTTTGGAGTAATAGGGGGAAAACAACAACAAAGAAAAAAAAGACCAATCAACAATAAACAAATAAAATAGAATAATGTGTAAGATTACTTGAAGGAAAGATAGGCCTATCTACCTATGTACAAGGGGAAAGATATAAAACTAGTAGTATAACTTGAGATACCTCTCATTGACAAGGATAGGAAGTCTCTCTCCATTCAATCTGGCAAGCTCAAATTCATTTCTCTCTTTAAAACTTGTGATGACATAGGGTCCACTCTAAAGGTTGTTAAACTTGGAGTGTTTTCCTAGTTTTACATGGTCCTCATCCCATTTGAGGACTATGTCACCATGTTGAAATGTCCTTGAAGAATATTTTTTTAACAAATGACTTATTAAATTAGTTTTGGTTGGACTACATGGTATGCATGGCATCATCTCCTATTTATTATAATTCTCTTAGTTCATTCATCTTGACCTCTATTGAATCACTTTTTAGAAGCTCTAATTGGTGTGTAAGCTTTAAAGCTAGAAGCTCGAATGAAATTGGTAGCCTTGCTTCTCTTCCATAGACTAAGAGATAGGTTGAATGACTATTGAATTTCTTGGGGGTGATTCTATCAGCCCATAAGGTAGTATTTAACTTTGCATGTTAAGATCTATGATTATCTTCCATTGTTCTCTTGATGATCTAAATTAGGTTCTTATTAGTGGACTCAGCTAATCCATTACCCTATAGATATTAATTTGATGAAGATGTCAAATATACACCTTAATCAAGAGCCCATTCACATACCTTTGTACTAATAAATTCTAAAGCATTGTCTGATATTATAGTGGAAGCTACTCTAAAATGAGTGACTAGACTCTCATAGAGCTCAAGCATAGAGTTATCATTTGCTTCCTTCAAGGGAACTGCTTCCACCCACCTAGTTAAGTAATATGCAATTGTCAAGACCCACTTATTACTAGCACTATATGGAATATGAATCGTTTAAATGAAGTCTAAACCCTATTGCATGAAAGGTTGTTCAACCTGAATAGGCTTCAATGGCATAGCAACTAGTCCATGTTTCCCTGCAAACATTGCATACTACCTAACCCATACATGTGCATCTATAAATAAATTGGGGAAAAAGTAACCATCTCTAATGATTTTTTTATCTATGGTATTGGCTTCAAAATGGCCTCCAAAAGGACTATCATTAAATTACTTGAAAAGTGTATCGAATTGGCTAATTTCAACACATCTTAAAAGCATACCTCCAATGTCTTTTTTGAATAGCACTCCATCAATCAAAATTTATGGCACTGATTATAGCCTAAAGTGTCTTCTTTGTGATTCATTCAAACCCATTGGACACTCTTTTTTTGGAATAAATCTAGAAATACTCTATGTCCAGCATGTAAGAAGAGTATTTTTAGGTCCATGTTGAGTGTCCTAAATTACCAAAATTATCTCTTTTTCTTCTCTCTAATCTTCTAAAGTATGTTCACACAATTCTTTACCTCAGACTATATTTTTGACCTTGACTTCAATGTCATAATCCATGCACTTAGTGACCCATCGAGCTCTCTTTTGGTTTAAATCTCTATTTAGGATGAAATCCTTCACACTTGGATGAGCTACCATTATTATAATCTTATTGTTTGAAACCAAATATCTAAATTTCTTCAAACTTATTAAAATAGCAAGTACATTTTTTTCAACAAATCTATATATTTCCTCATAACCTTCCAAATCTTGACTAAAGAAATCAATAGGTTGTTCTAGACCTTCATCATTATGTTGCATAAGCATAGCTAAAATTGCATCTAATGTAGAGAAGGCATACAAATAGAATTCCTTATTGAAATCTAGATTTAGAAGTGTGTGGGAATGAGATATGGCCTCCTTTATGGCCTCAAATATGGTCTTACCTTATCGTATCCATGTAAACTCTTTACCTTTTATCAACATATTAGTGAGGGGCTTGACCAACTCTGGAAAGCCTAGAATAAACCTCCTAATGAAATTTATATTGTCCAAGAAGCTCTGCAGTAATTTCTTGTGTTTAGGTAATGATAGAGAAAGGATTACTTATATCCTCTCTAGATCAATGGAAAGACCAAATTTAGACACCACATACCTAAAAAGTCTTCCTTTATGCACTAAAAAAATGCATTTCTTTGGATTCAAAGAAACTCCAAATTATCTACATCTATCAAAAATAGCTCTCAAGTGTGTTAGATGATCATTAAGATTCTTCGAAAATATTTTTATATCATCAAGATAAACTAAAAATATATCATTCAAAAGACCATGGAAAGCAACATCCATTGCTCTTTGGAAGGTGGCTCTAGCATTGGAGAGTTTAAAGATCATTTTAACATATACATAGGTGCCCCATTTTATAATGAAGGTATTCTTATGCCTATATTCTTCTTTGGCCATGATATGATTATATCCAAAATATCCATCAAGAAATGATAACCTTTGAGAACCTATCACCTTTTGCATAATTTGATCCATGGAGGGTAGTGGGTAATGGTCCTTTAGGGACACCTTATTAAGGTCCTTAAAGTCAAAATATAAATGAATCTCTCCATTATTTTTCCTCACTGGCACAAGGTTTGTCACGCATGAGGAATGCTTAATTGTAAATATTATCTTTGATTCAATCAATTCATAGATTTCTCTTCTCATGAGGTCCTCCACTCTTGGATTGATAGGCGTTTGTTTTTGTCTAGCTCACATGGCATTGTTTTGTAATTTAATGGTGCATTGTGTAAGTTTGGGGTCAAACCCCTTATATTATTTGTACTCTAAAGTGAATATATCATAAAAATCTTGGCACAAGGCAAAAAATTCAGCTCTTTCCTTTGTTTTATTGACATTTCTTAGCTTTAGCAATTTATCCTTAAATATCTCTATATTTTCATAGTGTTTTTCCTTAGTTGAGATGTATGTTTTCCTTTTTCTTACTTAGTCATCTTCATTGAATATGATTTATAATGTCACAATCCCTTTAGGTAGATTATTATACATTAGTTTTACTATCTAATCATCATATTGATTTTGGAACTTGTCTTGATTCTTATGGCATAATTATACCTCTTACATTAGAAAACATATGATATGATCATCATTATCAAAGAGTTTCCAACTCACCTAATTTTTAGGCATAGTTGGTCTACATATAACCTTGATCTTACCTTTAATTTGGTTTCCTTTGAATCCTTATGTAATCTCATATTGGGCACCAATGGTTTCAATCCTATCTACATGCTCATTTGCTTCTCTTGATATGGACTAGATATTAAATTCCAATAAATCCCCATGAGGTCCCATACTCAGTGCTTATATGATTTAAAATGGTGAGTCTTGAATTCAATTAGGCCTCTCACTTATTTCACTTCAATCTCACTTTCCTCCTTGACTTGGAGGATTTTTACACCTCTCTTTCTTGATTTTTGTAAACCATACAAAATAGCTTCATATTTAGCTATATTTAAGGTACAACTAAATTGGAGTCTTATAGCTAAATGGTACTTTTGACTTGAGGGTGAAATCAACATGATTCCCATTCCAATTAAATTATTTTACCTTGATCTATCAAAGAACAAATTCCATATACCATCCTCTTCTTGAGTAATGTTAGTTAGGAAAGGTATAGTAGTACCTTCCTCATGCATGCAGTACACTCCTAAGTCTACCTCTTTAAGGTTTCTATATGGATCAAATCCATGATTATCAGCTACCCATTCATCCAAGTGTAGATCTAAGATTCCTTCAAGATGATCATGGGGTTCTTGTTCATTAACCTCTTCAATCTCTTAAAATATGGCATAGTTAGTATTTTCAATATTAGGCATATAGGGTTCTAGGTGGAACATAGAGATAGGCTCAGATATTATAGTAACTTTGGTTCCATATCTAGTTATAAAAACCATGTATAACCAATCAGATGATTAATATCATCCAATATTTGTAGTAAAGTCCCTAGACAAACATAGGGAAAAATATGGAGGTAGGTCTACCACCATTACATCTTGATTAATGACATAATTTGGATAGGCTACCAATGTGATCTGAAGATATTTCAATATTCATGTTCTCTTAGTGGGGAATTCATCTAATTAAAGAACACTTTTTTCATTAGGCATATATTTGAGCCCAAGCTTATTTGATATGGCTTTAGGCATCACTGAGGTTGAAGCACCTAAATTTATCATTCAATTATGTACTAAACAATCCCCTATGATTATTGATAGATAAAATGGGGGGCTTAACAACCTTATAAGGATGAACAACATTTTTAAATTTATCTTTGCTTGGAATTTGATTAGGAACTTGGTTAGGGGCTTGGTTAGATGATGATTATTAATGAAAATAGTGTTCACCTTATCAACTATCTTTTCCACATCAGATAGTTTGGAGAGATCTTGCTAGAGAAACTCCTTTTGCCCCTAAATAGGCATAACATCATATATAGACATAGTTACATTAGCCTTCTTCAAATGATCCACAATATTAAATCGAAGATTAGTACCTTTGGACTATACCTTGGAAGTAGAAGCATCACTTGGCATTTTAGTAACATGAGGAACAAAGGGGGACTTTTGTTGTTATCCATGAGGTTGGGGTACTTCTTTATTTACAAGATATCTAGTAGCTACATTTGAAGAAGTAAGTTGTTGACTAGCCTATGGAGATGATGAAGAAATCTGAGGTTGCCTCAAGTTATCCTCTAATATCCTCTTCTTAGCCCTTGTCTGAGCTACAATTGGTTCATTTTTCCTTTATGAATCTTGTCCCATATTAGTTTCTATATGTTCAAACACATGTTCCCCTTCTCAAAAATTCATGCATGTGGTATCAGTTGGTGCTTTACCATTCTCTTCTCCTTACTAATTTGGTACTTTTTCTTTAATAAATGAAGGAATTTCTCCATGTAGTGGATAACCTTCCTTATTTAACTATATTTCATTTAGAGGAGTATCTAAAATTTGATACATATAAGATTGATGTGAGCTCTCACCAACTGGCACCATTGCCATGTCATTTGTTAGATTCCACTGATTGTTCTATTGCCCTTCCTGAGCATAGTTATTCTGAGTTGGCACAATAGCTCTAAATTTTCTTAGAGAATTAAGATTGTATTTCCTTGACTTAGGATTCTACCCTTATCCTTGATTATTTCACTGATAGGGTGGCCTATTATACTGATAATTCTGATTAGTATTTTGATATGGCTTGTATGGTGGAGCTTTTTGCCTCTCTATTATAACCAACTTGTTGTTTTGAGCTTTGAGAAGACTCTCTATCTTTCCCAATCTATAGATTTAATCACCTTCTATTTGATAAAACTTTGTTGAATCTATAACTAGAGTAATAGTTGGAGTAGGAGGATGTATCTCTAGAAAAAGAGGCATCAGTGGCCTTGGAGATAACTTGCCTACTTGTATAAGGCAATTTTTAACCTTAATTTCTATTTTAAAAGCTTCAGGGAGAGTATTCCCTCCCATGGATTGAATCATCATAGCTACATATGAATTGAGATCCTTCAGATAGTATAGAAAAGCATATTTGGGTGTAAGCTTGATCACTACAAGAATTATATCCCAAGTCTTCTGGAATCTATAGTTGAAATCCACCATGAATTCATGATTGAATCTCTTGATTGTTGTAAGTTTTCCCACTAGTGAGAGGTGGTCACTTTTTTTCTCAAAGATTTTGCATATGACCTCTCCAAATTCATCATAAATTATTGATTGATGTAGGAGCCAATCCTCTATACCATTGAAGTGCTTTCCCTTTGAAAGAAGTTGCTAACAACCTCATTACTAAATTTTCTTGAGTCACATGATGCACTAAACATAGGTTAGCAATATCTATAATATGTTCTATAGTAGTAAATATATTTTATCCTATAAATAAGGAAGATCCTTCAAAGCTAAGAATGGAATATCATCCCATTGGGTAAGGTGCAAAGGAATACCACCATTAAATGGCACAAAGGCTTGTCTTCTAGGAATAGCCATCTAAGGTATGGGATTTATAATAATGTTTGGCTAAATAATATTGGCCTAAATATGAGGAATAATAGGTGTGGGTGTAGGATTTGACTGAGAGGCTTTCTTCTTCTTTGTTGATTAGAAATATAGCTCAGATAAATTTGTCCTTTTCACTTTTGTAGAGGATCCTGTGACAACTCTTGGGGGCATGAAAAATATGTAAATATAGAAATGAAAACTCTATAATTTGATACTATACTCAGATATGCAAAATTATACAAATAGGTGGGTCCCATCGAGTATGCCAAAATTGTTAACAATCTAGATAGCACCCAATAGAGGTCATATTTATTCACATCTAACCCATACCTAGACGAACATGGGAATGGTCTAAGGCTATGGGATGTCTATATTTAGACCAAACCTCTAGGGTTTTTAATGATGCTAGCTCCTTAGATAAGGTAGTTTATACATTTATTTTTAAGATGTAAATGATTTGGGGGGAAAAGAGTCAAGAGATTGCATAAAATGAAAACTATTCTAATATGTGGTGATGTACCATGAATTTATCAAATCCACTCTTAAGTTCAGACTCTTTAACACATTAATAGACTATGAAAAAAGATAATGCAATGCTTATTATAGTTTTTATGCAACTATATTTCATATAGAGGTCAGTTGGATGCACTCAAACTATGGAGCAATTAAAATAAGGTCTAGTTTAAGACACTTAAATTTAGTTGTCCACTATATCCTTGAGAGATCAATGTTAAGAACATTATATGACCTCTAAATAAATTTTCTAGCACTTAGGTTGAGCTTAGACCTAAAAATGGAAGATAATAACCACTCTTGTATATTAAATAAACACAAAAACACTAAACATAGATTAGCAAATAATAGAAAAATGCCCTATTCATTACTCAAAGAGGTGTAGAATATAATTCTAGGAGAGTCTATTCATACCATCTTGAGGGATGATCATCAATATCTAGAAGGCTATATTTATAGAAGAAAAGAAGTGAGAGAGGGGGGTTTTGGTGCTTAAAAGGGAATCAAATGCTATCAAATCCATTTGAAATGTTTTTACAACTACATCCACAAATTATGCTCACTCAAACCCTTTTTATTGATTTGGACTACTTCAAGTGGTTGCATAATTACACTGATGTTCTTTCTTATTACAATGGCAAAGTCAAGTTATTCTGAGCTAGGTTCTACCATCCATGTAGTTACAAATAGGCTAGTCTGTTATAATCTTTTCTTATTTTCAATTGTTCCTAATTGGTTAATCATGGTGTGTACAATGAAGATAAGGGATCCTTTTCATGTAGTTGGTCCTAGAGATGAAATTGTTAGGGGCTACGTGTATGCCTTCATGGTACCCTTTGAAAAACTAGTTCCTCCTTCTAAAAATGGTAAACATAGTCACATTAAAATCCATTTATGACATAAACCCTTGAACCAAAGGTCCATATTTATCCTTAATGGTGGTCTCTTTAAGTTCTCTATGCATTACTACATCATTATGTATTTTATTTACCTTCAATGGTGACGGGATGGCCCTTTGCCCTAGTTTAACCTTGGTCATGTGTTTGATCAAATAGAAATACCTTAACTTATTGTCTTTAAATTTCATTGGTCATTAATATCTAATTCATATCATTAAATCATTGACCCATCTCACACCATTAATCTTTCTTGGTACAAATTAGTGAGATCCATCGATCTTGCCCTTGACTTTTCAACTCTATCCAAGCTGGTGTCATGTGTCACTCATGTATTAGTTCTTAGGATTTGTTTTAAATTTAAAATATCATGCACTTATGCCACATGGTAGTCTCTCAAGCTCCTTGACTATTTTAATTATCTTCTATCATTGGATCAAGATATACGATACAATGTGGACTATTAGATCTCTTGGGACCCATTATTTGAAAATTAATGGCTATTTCATGAGCTTAATTTTGATGTATGTGCTCCAAAAATGAAATTCATGTGACCATCATTTATGTTTATTTAATAATCAAATTTAATCTCAAAATGGGTTATTATATTGAAGCTCCATAACTTGAGTTAAAAAGCTCACACAGACTTGAAAATTTTAGAGCATGTTATTAACATGAAAAACTACCTATCTCTATAATCCTTTGGCTAGAAAGGGCTTCCTGAGTGAAGATAAAAATTTCACAAATGATTTGGTCCATTTATTTCTAGAAGATGTCTTGGTGATAGTCTAGCTCCAAATCTTGTATAATTCACCCTTTGCTCAATCCTTTAGAGTTATGATGATCTCTCAAGATTTTTTCAATCTATTCCATGTTCCTACATGATCACAAGCACCATGATATCCTTCTTGGATCCCTCTACTTGCATTATTAGACCCATTTGTAATCCATTGGGTTTTCTACTTCATCAAGACCCTACTAGGCTTCCCCTTCTAACTGTAGGTAAAGCTTGATATGTGGCCCAAAATGGCCAATACTTATCTCCATAACATAGATAATTATTATTGTGACTTGGTTATACAAACCTTTCTCCCCTTAGTAATCCTTATTTACCATGTGATCAATTATCAAATAATTCATCTCATTTTCATTCTCTATTTTACCAGTCCACTTTGTATCTCCCTTTATTCCCCTTGTTTCCTTTTACAAACTAAGCACACACATGGTTGAAACTTGAGATAACATATTGGTTCATAGGTAAGCATAAGTATTTTAGTCAATCATGTCTTTGGATACTTAGCTTCCTTTATCCAAAGTCAAAGGCTCATTCATGTGTATCACTTTGTCCCTCATATTGGTTCTTTCAAGTCCATATGGAAGAGGAATATTAAAAGCCATAAAAATTAAGAAGACAAATAATTTAAACAAAAGGCAATGATACAAAAGTCAATATTCAATATTTAAAAATTCAAATCACACTAAAAGATGTGATTCAAATCACATCTCTTTTTTCTAATCAAATTTCATAATTGGCCTCATGATAGAGTTGAGGTCCATTAGGGTTTGGTAGGCCAATAGATTGGTAAAGGAGAATTAAAAAAATATTTGAGTGCTACCTACTTTCTCACACAAGTACCTAATCATCATAGTAGACTGATGGCTCTATAAGAAGTCTTGAGGAATAGGGAACGTATTTTGGGAAGGTAGGTCCATTTTAATTTTATTGTTCATCCAAAAAACATGAGTCAATCTTAATATCTCACTTATTTTCATATACAACTTTGTGCTTATTGTGAGCAAATATCCTTTGTATATTGATGGTCACTATCCATTTAGTGTCTTTTTGTGTCCTTAATGTGCCTCATGTTTTCTAAGGTCTTTTCATATATGCCTATGTTGTGTTTTTAACATTCCCTCTCCCATTTAAAATAACCCTAATATTCCCCTTGAAACATATTATTTTGTAAAACTGATCACTCCCCCTAGGGATTACATTTTTGAGTTACAGTGTAAGACCATGGATAGGACCGAGCCTTCCTCATAAATTACCACATTACAAACATTTATTTTAAAATAATTTATTAGTTTTTTCCACCTCATTGGTGTTCCCTTTGTGATTTTTAGTGTAAGACCATGGATAGGACCAGGCCTTTCTCACAAAATATTAGAATACCCAAGTCACAATGAAATTGCATGTGTCAAATTTGAGATAGGTAGTGATTGATTATGAATTACATGTCATTTACATGCTTCTCATCTTGATATAATATGTTTTATGCCTAATTTATTGATCTTTCACTTTTATCTTCTTATTTTCCTAGTACATGTAAGATTAACACCATTTTTCTTTGATTTTTCGTACTTTTCAGCTTGAATTAGTGTGATCAATTTAAGTTCCTTTTTCCAATTTTGTTTCTCTTTTATAATTCCCAACGTGATTTAGTATGATTTATTGACTTAATTGTTTTATTTTTTTACCTTTTGGTTATAATGTTCTTTCTATTTTATTAAATTGTTTTCATACTTCCCAACATGATATAGTGTGATTTTTTTTAAAATTTGGTGCAAATCTTTGACATGGTTTACAAACATTTTTTATCCTCTTTAACCATATTTGGTTTATTATATGTATTCATCTTTTTTTATGACACATTTCTCATCATGATATGGTGTGTAGTATATTTCTTTTTGATTACTCATATTTTTTGTCATTTTTTCTTTTTTCTTTTTAACCATGCATGTGTATCACATAATGCTATAAAATAAAACACTCCACATATATTTCCCATAGCATATACAATAAAATATAAATACATGTGCTAAAAATAAATACATTCATGCATCAACATCCACAACTAAATACAACTCATGAGATCAAAATCCAACTATCAAAATTAATATATATATATAGCATATACAATAAAATATAAATACATGTGCTAAAAATAAATACATTCATGCATCAACATCCACACCTAAAAACAACTCATGAGATCAAAATCCAACTATAAAAATTTATATATATATATATATATCATATGTTTTATACAATACAAGGTATAAAATACAAAATATCTCCATCTCTAAGTCTGGGATCCATCATGCCTATCTTGTGGCCTAGCCATGTTGCTCATAGATTCTTGGGAATATCCCCTCTACATGGTACATTGTTATGAGGTAGGCTAAGATCTCAACCTTACTACCTACCCCTATAGATTAGCCACTTGGGCTTGCACCTATGCAAGTCAAATCATCATATCCATGTGTACTACCCTTTCCTAAGATAAGGACTATTATACCCATATCTCTCCCTATCCCACCCTTGTCGATGGCTGTAATCCATCCTTACATGCTTGAAACTACCTCATAGCCTCCCCCACTGATCTAATACAACCTACCTAGGGTAGGGTAGATGGTACCATAGGATCATCTAATATGGTGGGGTTATATGGAGCTATCACTCTATCTAAAATGTCATAGTGGATAGCCATAACTAGAGATCCCCAAATAATCTTCTCCATCACAAGATCTATAAAATCAAAACTAGATAGATATTAGATCACATTAATCTCTCAAAATATATCTATCTACTATAATCACATGCAACTAGTGTCCTATATCAAATCTTATATCAAAATTACAACATTTCACACTAGTGATGATGTCACTAACCAATGTCTCCTCATCTACTCATTTTCTAAGCATAATATCTCCATCAGCTTAGCCACCAAGTGCCTCCTTCATAGGTCACCTACACACTAATGCAAATCTATAAGTGACTACTCATTTATTCCATGACCCTCTCTTAAGAGGTGTCTTTATAGACTAGTTATGTCCTAGAATGAATACTAGGTCACCTTATGTTGTAACCTTGACCTATGATTACTCTCGCTAATAATGCCTCTATCTGTGGTGTGGTTGAGGTGGTCATTATTGTTACTACTATGGTGGTGCTTACTGAGGTACATGTCATGTACCTACATCCACATATATGTCATCCCCTACCACTACCACCTACTAACATTCTCAACCAATCCATAATATATCACGTCACATCCTAATCATAGGTATTTCCACTGGTAATCCTCTTCTTCCTCTCCCCCTCAGCTCTCTAGCATGTCATGCCCAATAAGTAAGCACTACTAGATGGGATTTTTTGGGTGTGGGAATATGAAATATCTTGGCAAGTGTGCCACTAGATGTGGCTCAAATCATGAGGTGTAGTAGCCTATGATCTACACCTGTGTCAACCCTATCACAATGGTTGACCAACTAGGCTATATAGTAGTAATGTGCATGTAGGTATGCCACATGATATCCCCCTATGTGATAATATAAAACATTGGCACATGGGGCATAACATGAGCTACATGGTCTTATCTCCATCTCATGACTCAAGGTAAAATATCATCGACTACATGGGGCAACTTAGTTGGCTGATACATAGGGAACCTCTCATATATATAAGCACTCAACAAAACAAGAGGCCCCATGGTCTTCTACCTTATGGATAGTATCCCATATATATCATGCATGAGCTAGACCTAGATGATATCCCTAAAGTCATATAGTTCCCCCTAATCCAAAATGGAATAACACAAGGCTATCTCATAAAACGATGCCTTCTCATCTAATTTGTGACATAACACTTGTGTTATCACAAGTTTGATCATAGCCTTGTAGATGTCTAGAATATTTATAATATATACATTAAACAATCACCCTCAATCTAGGGTGTATTTCATCTAAGCATGTCACCCATTAGGCTTATGCTTGTCTCTCATCTATATCATTTGGTGTCCAAGTGATCACCGGTGTCCCTCCTATCAACAATCCCAACATGTTAGTCCATAGTGGTAACTTTTTTCCCACTTACCATAAATTCCTTGGGCATTTATTGGTTTGACTTATTCCTACCCAATACCCCATTTTTCCCCTAGTTTACCTAAAAATTTCTTAGGGTCCATTCTAGTACCTAGATTTTGCCTGCCATCCATTTTTTTTATTTTTTAGCTTAATTTCACATAAAAATATTCAAAATTTCAAAATTTCCAATTGCTTACCTATGTTACACTCACAGTGACCACTATGCATCCTCCATATCTTAACTATAATCTCCTCACCATTATGGCTCTCTTTTATCCAACTAGGTCTCTCAGTGATCTATTTTCTCATAATAGTAAAAATAACAAATGAATTATTTTTCACCCTATTATATTTACTATTCAAAATTATTTACCTTATGAATATTTACCACCATATTCTATATTTTAACCATATCTTTATTTTCACTTGCTCTTTTTATAAACCATAAACTATTCTAAAATCCTAACCTCATAGAGAATATTTTCACCTATTATATATATGTTTCAAAAATTAGGATTTTTTACTCTTTTTCTACTAACTTCTATAGGTTCACCTTTTGTTCCCTACATTGGACACCTTCACATTTCTTGCATCTCCTTTTTTATTTATAAAACTAAGGTAATTACATGTATATCTTTTTCAATTTTATCCTTTCATTTATCTTATTTTCTCCTTATTATAATTTATTTAGCTTCATCATTATGTGTTTTTATGATCTTTTCCTAGAGTACCATCCCATTTTTTAGTTACATGATATGTGATGAGCTTTGAGTGGGGTATATGTATACATATAATATTTTCAAATGTTATCAATTATTGATTATTTTTCTCTTGTAGGAACCTGTCAAGTCTCAATCTCTCTAAGTGCACACCTTAAGGGGTGCATCGATAAAGGGGTGGTCAAACTATTAGTGCTTCATAGGATTGTTTTCCCTTTCTACAACTTGTTATCTACATAACCATCTCCTAAAAACATTCCCCTAATATTTTCCTCTTATTTTTCACCCTCCTCTAGTCATTTTCTACCTTCATTAGCACTTCACTAGCCTAAACTCCTTTTTAATGGTTTACGATACAATGTTGACCCCATTGACCCTATACTCTAATTGATAAAACTCATTTAGGGTCTGACCTAGACCAATACCTAATTTGTTTTTGTTAAAAATGATAGAGTTAATTGGGTTGACCATTTTGGTTAAAATTTCAAAAAGGACTAGGGTTAGATTCAGTTATATAAACACATTCATTTCATTATTTCTAAAAAAAGAGAAGAAGAAGAGATATATATTATGCATCTATTTATCCACCATTATAATTGAGGAACATAACTTAGGGTTTCATACTTTCTTTGGAGATATAGATATTGTCTTATGGAGAAGTCTTTTAGATGCATAGATAGGTTGTGTAGCCTAGATCTAATTTATCCTTGTCATCCTTACATACCACAACAACCTCTTACAAATCACCTTGGCCAAGAGAGAGATTGAGGCTCGGTGGGTTCATCCTCAAAGGTAAGTGTTCTTAACTTTGTTCCTCCTTTATAAGAGTAGATAGATATGCATTTGTACTTATCTCCCATGCATTAGGATTTTATATACATTGATTTGAGTATATGTCTTCTATGTATGTTTAATTTTTATGTTTATTACCCCTACTTTGTGCCACAATATTTGGTGAGAACTAGATTAGGATTTTACTTTACTTATCATTATAATTTTGTGAATATGAAAAAATAGGACATAGGCTTATTGCATAATTTTTCTTGATTAGAGGCTTTGAAACCCTCCTTTGTGATTTTATTATGGTAAGAGATCCCTTGGATAGGTCTAGTGGATCCATTCTGGTCATTACCCCAAATATCAAATGTATCAACAATTGTAAGTGTAAGTAGGATTTATCTTCTTCAAGATAGGATTGATTTATAAATCAATTCATTTCCCTTTCCATGCAGGACGTGTAAGTTATTAATGATGGAGTGGTGTGAATTGAAAGCATACCAAATGGATATTAAGGCATGTTTTTTGGAGCATTAATGACTGAATTGATGGATGGTGGCATGGAGAAAATTAATGTAGCATGGAGGAGTTAATGAAAAAAATTAAGATATCTTATAAAACTCCATAAGGCTTCTCATTTCCAATTTTTACAATTGAAAACTTGAATTATAGATCTTATAAATAAATAAGTCAATAAAACACTACCATCATTTTAAAAAATAATATAGAGATAGAAGTAATAAACATTCAAGGAGAGGAAAGTAGAACCACATCCATACAAATAAAAAAGATAAGTTACAAGTTGTAGGAGACCATTTCACCATTAGAGGAGGGTTAAACAAGGAGAAAAAACATTTTTTGCCTAAGGAAGAGGAGTTAAGATGTATTCATTTAGGAAATTTGGTCATTTTCATGTTAACCTTCAAGGACCTAGATCAATGATGCAGTTGAAGTAGAAGTCCAACAAGAGCAGAGAACCATTACCAACCATTATCAAAGTTGAAGAGTTTGATGGCATGGAAGGAAGTCATGTGTACATTCAAGAAGAAGGATATCTTGTGTTCATTTGGGGAAATGGTCTAGTAAAAGAAATGTGAAGGGTAAGGAAACAATTGGATTAAGGGAAGGGACCCCTATTAAACCAACACCATCTCCTCCCCATGTTCTGATTAAAGAGATGCAATACCTAAAGGTAATGTTGCACATAAATAATTTTGAGTCTAAGTTTTCCACCTATTAGTTCCTAGACTAAACTCATCATCATCCTAGGAATGAGCTCAATTTGTAAAAGGACTACTAGGTGGATCTCCAAAATACTTGGAATGAGATCACCTATGATCTCATGGTCTAAAACTTGTTGTAAGATGCAAAGGTGATCCAACTCTTCAACCTAACATATTTTAAGAAACTACAAGAAGTAGTTTAGTTGTTAATATTACACATTCACAAGGATTACCTTTACTTTACTAGGTAAAGAATGAGGATAACCCCTGAATGGATCAGTAAAGTAACTAGGTTAATTTGTTCTAGAGATGATCTTGGCATAGATCTAAAAGATCATGTAGCAATTTATAGTAATATGGTGGCACTAAAATACAATAAATAAGGCCATGTTATGTACATTACTAGCTTGTAAGATCCATTACTTCAAATAGCTACATACTTGGCCATGATCAAGATAAGAGGCATGGATCAGTGGAAGGAGTTAGACATGGCACACCTCCATGTGTCCATCCAAATGGAAAGGGATAAAAGTATAGTTTTTCCCTATATTTTACAAAAATGATTATGCAAGATGTAGAGAAGGAACATTACCTACTTGAACACAATTTTCCTTATGGAATGATTTTATTACTTACATTTTTTTATGAGATTGGCATCCTGGACTACTCAAGAAAAGAACTAAAGTGGGTTTATTAACCAAAACACATGTCCCCCGCTAAATGGTTTAAGTAATTCACTTGTCCTAGTGCCATCAAACCCTCCCACAAAGAAAAGATGAAGGGTTGTTTTGATGGTATGAAAGAGGTATTTGGGGGAAAATTTTGTGCACCCAAAGATTTTCCCACATATATGGGATCTTATGCACAATTTTATATAAATAAACACTATTTCCTTACACATATCTAGATGGTAACCACAAATAACCTAGCAAGGTGGCTTAAGTTACCCTATGCCTTCATCCCTAGATTCTTCATGGACTTAATGAACCATCTTTCAAATGTGTACCCTATTAATATTAATGTAGACAAGATTTACAATGAGATCTATACTCTTGACAATCTTTATTTTTACCTAAGAAGGCATGCATAGGTGGAGAAGTGTGAATCTAACATGACTAACATTAATCCCTATAAGATAGTCATATAAGGGCAAATCTAGGTCATATTTTATATGCTTAGTCCATCAAATAAATCAAGAGGAAAAGACACAAAGAATGAACCACTTCCCTCTCAATCAGAGATGCACACAAAGGTGAGGGTATGAGAAAAATATAAAAGGCTAAGACCCAATATGACCAGATCTATAAGGATGTAGGACCAACCCGAGATCATCCCAAAATATCAATGGTAGACCACACCACCACTAGAGACTAATGGCTTGCCTATAGAACATGAGGACATCATTACATCCTGATTTTCTACTCAAGTAGAACCTAAATAAAAAAAGAAAACCTAATCAATGATAAAACCCAAGAATCTTCCAACAAGATATAAGGATGACTCTACACATCTTTCTACTGAAGGAGAGTCTGAATAATAAGTACCTCAAGTGGTAATTTTGGACATAGGTGAGGCATCTCTAAAAGTACACCCTATCAAGGAACCCAATCTTGAGCCAAGCAAGGAGAAAATCCATGAGTAGAGTAAAGAATAGACTATTGTGCCAATCAAGGAACATCTTATGGTCAAGAAAAAAGTGGAAATTAAAATTCCAACACTAGAAGTTTAAAGGGGAGAAGGCCCCAGTAGAGAAAACCTTGGTGTCAATTCTAGAAAATAATGGGAAAAGAGTCATGAGATCATTGATTTATAATAAAACCCCAAATATGGAAAGGAACTTATATAGAATGTAAAGTAACAACAACATCCAAATCAATAACCTCCCATTTATACCATATCCTAATAATACATGCCCATAAAATGTTTATATTTGTGGAACCTTTTCGCTGAACATGAGTCTATAAAACAAACTTTACATGAAATTTACTTTGAGATGGAAGCGTATCATGATGAATAATTATTTTAACTTAAAAAGGATATCACTAACATAAGCTAAAAAGTGGCAGGTGTTCCTAACATGCTCTAGATAAGTCATGTGATGTACTCTCTAATACAAATTGTCATATCACTAATCATGTTTTACCTCAGATTTTCTAGGAAAAATGTTCTTAACATCCATGATGTGAGATATATTCATGCCAAACATCAAGAATTCATGAACCTATACAAAAATTAACATGAAACACATCAAAATCTTGAAGAGGAAATTGAATAACTCAAGATCCAACTGAGTGTGGAAGAAGTGTCTCAGCTTATGACATTGGGCCTTTGCCAAATAATTTTGACAAATGAATCAGTGCTTTTGGATGGATTTCCTATTGCTTGTGAGGTGATAACAAGCTAGAGATATTCATGGACCTTCTACTCACTAAATGTAAAAACCAAGTGGATCCTTGACCAGAGAAAATTGAGTAACTAAGCAATTTTATTAAACCATAGAGTTATGACATGAATTTTTGAATAAATAAAGCACCATCATTCCCATCATCAATGGGAATTTTTTCAACTTGGTATTGCCAAGTAAAATTTTGGAAGCATAGCTACTACTCAATAAATAATGGTTCCAATAATTGGATGAGAATGCTTTGAACATCAAGGACCAGTCCCAATGCACAAAAGTCTTCCAAGACATCAAAGAATTATAAGCATAAATAAATTCCCATTGATAGTAATTGAATGTTAATTTATCAGAACTTTGAGGACAAGCTTTGGAAGAGGTTGAGGCCCTCTAAGATGCTCAAAATATTATGAGTACTCAGCTTTAGACTTTGGAAACTCAAGCTGATACCTTTTTAGAACATCCTAAATTGAATAAATTAAAGGTTAAAGTGGAAATTATTACTTGAAATTTTTATAAAACCCTCAACCATTGGGAGGAGCTCAAGTTCAAACTCTAAGAGGTAGATCCCACATTTTTTACCATTGAGGAAACTATTTCATAGTCTAGGACAAACTATCATTTTAGTTAGGGGTAATGTTAGACCCCCAATTTTTTAATAAATATATTCTAAGTATTTTAGAGTCATAAGAAAAAAAGAGTAAGGACACAAGAGAAAGCATGTAGGTCCATGATGTGGAAGAGGGAAACATAAGGGAATGGTGCAAAATACTTAAGCATAGAAGGGTGAGTTTCAAAAGATAAGGAAACAAAGAATGAGTAGAAGACACAGGACTTAGAGAAATGCAAGATTAGGACAAAAGTGTGGGGAGCATAGGTGATTTAAAAAAAGTTCACAAAAGTAATAGATATTAATGCGATCACAAAACTAGCACTAGTATATAGAATAAGAGGAACATGAATATGAATATCTAGCATATAAACTGTATATAGGGGTTATTCATCCCAATTCATAAGGAACTTTATTGTAACATCTCACCACAACTTCTTCCTTTGAAATGTTTGTTGTCTTGTCATTTTTAATTAATTAATGTTGCAACCTGAGAAAGGGGTTCACTTATGTATAAATACCGGTTTATTTTTTGTTTAGAGGGGGTTATTTTTATTATCATTATTATTATTATGTTGTACTATTAATACAAAGATATAAAGAGTATATGCTAAATGATATACCTATGTAGCCTTATCAATTTGATTAATTAAACTAATATTTTATGAACCTCAGTGTGATGAATCTATTTGGTGTTAAATTTGCTTTATGATACTAGTTACATTAAATGTGTAAGTTCATCAAATGACTAACTCTAAACTAATTCTATTAGTAATAATGACTAAATATAGTAATTTAAGCACCTAAGTAAGATTTTTATATCCACCATCATGTGAAATAATCAATAGGGACCAATCCCTACTATGTGCCTTAGGTGAGCACATGAGGTTACACCTCATGTGATATGTTAGTGTGCAAGTTCATTGGCATGTTCATTCTATTGGGTGAATAACTAATACTTAGTTATGTGAAGCTAAAGAAAAATACCAACACATCTCCATCATATCTAGTCTTGCCTATAATCTTTTCAACATCTCTATTATGTCTTTTACCTATCATACTCTTCTCTGTGTGCCATATCTCACCAAAATTAGTAAGTTTCTATTTCACAACCTGTAATGGATTCAAAATAGAGCCTCTCAAACTCACTCTCAACTTGTAGGACTTATCTCAAAATTATAACAAACTTATGTGAGCTTCTCTTTCACAACTTACATCACACTTAAGTAAACTTCTCATTCACATCCTACAAAAAATTCATGCATGAGTTTCACACATAAAAACCTACAAGGAAAAAATCTTGCTCTGATACCACTTAGTGAAAGCACAAGAAAAGGAAACCAATTAAGGTATAGCTTTATTTATGTGTTTTTAGGGTCAAAAATTCACTCATGTTCATAATTTTAGCACTTAATCAAACTTGAAACACTTAAAATAGCTTCATTTCATTCATATTAAAACATCACATTAGAATACATTCACACTCTCAAATACACACACACTCTCTATATACACAATATTTCTAAACTTGTTAATTACTGATGTTTTATCTCTTGTAAGAACCCATCAAGACTCAATCTCTCTGAGTGCATGCCTTAAAGGGTGCATTTGGAAAGTGATGGGCATTCCATTGGTGATTTATAAGATTGTTTTTCTATATACCACCACTTGTAGCCAACGTAAATTTATTTTATACATTTCCATAAACTTTGACACCTCCCGTACACACTCCTCCAAGCAATTTATTACCTTAAATATCCCCTACCTAATTCAATACCTCTTTTTTCAGCCACCTAACCCATTCAAATGGGTTGACTTTATTCTTATACATGAGCACATTACAGATTTAACCCATCCTAACTAACTTAGTCTATGACCTAACTACTTTATTTCTTAAATAAATGGGTTGATTAGGTTGACTGTCTCAAATAAAAATTTTCAAAGGTTTAGCATTATATTCAGTTATATAAACACATCATTTTAGCCCTTTTCATTAGAGAGATATAGAGATAATCATTCAGTTGTGATTCTTTACAATTTGCTCCTCCACCATTCTACCTGAGGAGTCATTGCTTAGGGTTTACACTTGGAGAGAAGAACCTTGTATTTTGAAAAAGTCTTGGATGGATAGGAAAAGTCATATATCCTAGATCTAGCCTATCTTTATGATCCTTAGAAACCAGAACAACCTCTTATAAAACACCATTATCTAAGAAAGAGATTGAGCCTCGATGGGTTCATCTTTAAGATAAGTATTCCTAAATCTTATTCTTCTATTTTCGTAGATAGAAGTAGCATAAGTAATTGATTTTAAATGTATTTATCTCTCCCTAAATTTATATTAACTTGATTAGAGTTATTTGTATGTTTAATTTTATGTTTATTATCCCAATTTGTACCACAAGTTTTGGTGAGCACTAGATTAGATTTACTTTACTTTGTATTTACTTTGATAAGAAAATATAGGACCTAGCAAGGTTTATTATGTGGTATCGCTTGATTAGAGGATTTGGAACTCTCTCTAGTGATATTGTGTGATAATAAGCCCATTAATTAGGTCTAGTAGATCCATATTATTCATTACCTTGATAGTCTAAATGTATCAACAATTGAAAGAGCTTGTGTGATTTATCTTCTTCGAGCTAGGATTGATTTGAAGATCAAATTTACTTTCCCTTATCATACATTCTGGTGAACCCAACATAAACTAACCCTTTAAAGTTTTCTTTCACACCTTTATTTATTATCATTTATTATTTATTTCATTTTTACATCACTAGATTGAATTTATTGACTCAGTCTAAATTTTTTTGCACATGTTTAACACAATCAATTCGATCGACTCTATTTTTATTTGGGTAGGTCATCTTCAACCACAAGTATCTAAATCAATTTGCTTGACTTAGTTCACTTATTTACATATAGGTTTCCAGACTCAATCAACCCAATTGACTTTGTTATTAGGTTAAAAATCTTCATTTAGATGGCACAGTATAAAAATATCAAATTTAGTATCTTTAAAATCATCATGTTCATTCTCACCATCTGAGTCATTTATTTTCTTCATTATAGTCTTATTTTTAATAGTTTTTAGTTTATAAAAGTGTAACCCTAAATTAAACTAGGTCAACTGGATCGACATAGTTATATAGCTTGATTTATTACCTAGGAGACCTAGTCAACTCATTCTACTACATTTTTTTAGCTCTTAATTCAACAAATAAAATTGACCCAGTCGATTCTATTTTGCACTACTTGCATACTTAGTCATTTGAACTAACCCTATACTCTTCAAGCAAAGGAATTAACTCATATTTATAGTAATTAACTCATCTTTCATTATGATTCTCACTTTCTTAGAGTAGCACGCATAGGCTAAACAGGAGTAATAATTTATTTATTTAGTCACACTACTTTTCTTTTATTTTCACACTTTAAAACCACATAATATGAAAAAGTATTAAACAAATTCTACCCAAGGTCTACCTACTTAGATTTCATCACCAAGGGGGAAGTTGAATTAGTTTTCTAGTTGAGTATAAATACATAGTTGATGGTATATATTGGCAAAGCACCTGACACCCTTATCACTACAAGATTGTGAAGTGAGGGGGTAGGCCCCAATACCAAGCTAGTACCATCACCAATAGAGATCCTTTCCAACATTAGCTACCTCAAACTATCCTTAGATTACATTTCTAATTCCTTATTACAACCAAATCCCTATCACATTTATTTATAAAGTTATAATTTAAAACATTCAATAATGACCACATAGATTAGCATTTATATTTTTATCACTTACTTTTTGATAATTGTATGCTATATTATAAAACTTGTAATGGCCAATATTGATACAAGGTTTGTGTTATGTGTTGTTACTGGATCGGCTGGTTCAACCTAGTTACATGTGTGTTTATTTCAGTTATTCTAAAAAATAACACTAAATCATCTAGAGTCATAACTATTAAAACTTGTCTTTACCCTCAGAACATAGTCAATTCACTCGATTGTGTATCATACAGTTTTTCTCTTCCACAGAACATAGTAATTTTGTTTGATCTAGTTTCTCATAAGTTGTATTCTAGTGCTTCCCCATATAATACAAATGAATAATCTAATTATGTCTTTTTCTAAATGTTTATGTTGGTCTTCCTTACAAATTATATCAACCCAGTTTACTCTATATCTCTTGGTCAATCATGTTTTGTATCTTGTCAACTTTATTCCTACTTTTCACTTTTGTTATTTGATCTTAGATTTTTATTCCAATCATCATGAAATCCCATATAATAATATTTTTGGAAAACCTTAATCCATTTAGATGATATATGGGGTGTTATTCTTGCTTATCCTTATTACCCAAGAGGATACTCACTCTTAGTGTACTTTCTCTCAACCCCCATCTTTAGACTATAATATGGTCTAAATTACCCCAACTAGTGACACTAATGATCATATCCATTTTACACTTCTCAAAACAACTTTCTCTCTAAATCACCTTATTACACTATAGGTTCAATTGGCATAAGCTTAACCAATAACCCTATATGAAATATTTTAAACATCAATGAATTATCCCCTAACAATCCTCCACCCAACAACCCATCCCCTAATACCAATTCAGGGAATGTTCCTCCTACCAATCCCAACAATCCACCTTTAAACACTAATAACCCCAATCCACCAATTGACACCACTAAAATTCTTACACAAATAGTACAGCAAATAAATATTATGCAAACATATAATAATTCTCAAATGATGCAAATGTAACATCATTTATTAAACATGGATAATCAACCTCATATTCTTCTCCCTCAAAATAACCAAAATTGTATTCTTCCACCTCTTAGATATGTCACATGAAATATCATTCCCCAACCCATTATGCATAATGAGATGCTCCAAAATATTCAAAATGAATCTTTATCCCCCTTCATTATTTCTATTGATATTGTAAATATCTCTCCAACTATTAAATATGATAGGACTAAAGACCCTACATCTTTCCTTAAAGCATTTGATAATCTTTATAAAGAGTTAATTCAAGCTAATACCTTTGCCACTACCAAAATTTTATTCAAAACATTCACAATGTATAAACAACTCCCTCAAAATTCTATATGGAAAGTTGAGGATTTAGTCAATCCTCTAGTTAAGGAATTTCAACACAATGATTTTCCTAAAAATTGTCTTATCCACTTCATCAATGGCAAACAATCCCATTCTAAATCAACTCATGATTTCATTAAATGATGGAAATTTTTGTCTCACAAATTTGATCATAACATGATTGATGATAAATTATTTAAATCATTCATAACTACCTTAACACCTTCACTTCAATATAAGGTTCAAACTTTTTCTCCCCAAACTCTAAATGTTGCAATTGGTCAAGCTAAAAGACAAGAGCTTTTTATGAAATAGTTTCATCCCAAAATTAAAACCATCAAGGGATCTTTCCAAAACTCCACTAGTGAAATCACTAACAATCCTCCTCAAACAAAACCAAGAGTAGCCAAAGTGGATAATCCCCAAGCTTCCCATACACTCTTAACTATTCAACAAATGAAATAATTATTATCTCATTCTAAAAGATTTTACTTGCACTAATAATCCACCTACATGGTATGATCCCAACAAATTTTATTAGTTTCATGCTAATGCAGTCATTCCCACAAAACATGTCATGGGCTTAACAAATTTGTTGTTTCTTTTATGTTAGGAGATGCATTAAATAATGATGCTATGATTAAAATGCATCATCATGATTATGTTAACACATCTCAAAAGAAATAAGTTACCAAGCCTTCCTCCTCTAAACATTTAAAAAAAAATCTACTTCTAACCCACAACATTCAAATGAGTATAAATGTGAAATTAACACTGACTATGGCTAATATCATACCAATTCTCAATATGTGAATGAAACTAAATTCAATTATCATCATAAACCCACCCACAAAGATCCTATCACTAATCCAAAAAAATACACTTGACTAACAACTTCTCAAAGACACAACTATCATATCTTCTAAAATAAATGAGGAAACACCTCCACAGCTAGAACCTCAAACTACTTTTATTCATACCAAAAATATTTTACCTTCTAAGCCTCTAGTTGGTTCTTCATCCTCTATATCTCATTGAAATTTATCAGAAGATCTCAACTTAATGCCTTGTAAAATATCCCTCATGGAGTTAGTTCATACATCTATATATTGCCACAAAATATTAATGAAATAATTACAAGACATTGAAGAACCACCTTCCCTTGAAGTGGAACAACCTCTTTAAGATCATTCACTGACATAATTACATAATATTGAAACTATTTGTACATATTTCAAACCTTCCATCAAATTACTTGAAGAATATATGATTAACTATGAAATTCTTTTTTGAGCTGATGATCCACCTCCTTTCATTAAAATGACAATTAATACCACCCTTATTTGAAAATCATTACTAGATGAAGGGTTGGGAATTAATGTTACATCCCTTTGGTTAATTCAACAACTTGGGTATACCAAAGATCACCTTGAGAAAACTCATCTCACATCAAGTATTTGATAACACAAATCAAAAACCACTCAGTTGTATTTGTCTCCCCATCACTATTGGACCCAAGACCATACATACCAATTTTATGGTCCTTGACTTACCACTATCGTACAATATACTCCTAGGTCACCCATGGACACATCATATGAGGGTTATTTCCCCCTCAAGTAGTCAATGTATTAAATTTATCCATAATGGAAAAAAATAAACATGAAGTTGATCCTAATCTATGGAGTATTCAACTACCTAACCCTAAATTTTAGTATTGGATTCCAACCATTCTATGAATTAAATGTACACCTCTATCTGTATTTGTTAAAATGAATCTATATTTTCAAGTCACTTATACCTATTCTGATTTTGATGAACCAAATGACTTACAAAACACTTGCAATACCACTAAGTTACCACGAAGTAATAAAGAGCTAAATTTTCCTCCATCTTCAAGTTGTTTATGAAGTGTGTTCTTAATATTCATTGATGTAACTTAGTTTATGTCTAAATATCTCACCTTTATATATAAAATGATAATTCTTACAGGTCATATAAAGTGTCTAAATCTGATTTCTACCTAATTTGGATGTGAATTTAACCATTGTTCATTCCTTCCAAGTTAGTGTGAGTATTTGTTAAGACTTGTGTATGAAATGCTAATATAAGAGTCATTGTATGAAGATGAAGTGAATGTGTGAAAGTCATTTATATTATAAATTATGTAAATTATAGGCATAATTTTCCTTAACATTGGTACATCACCTTAAATTTTCAGTTTTCATTTCCATTTTAAACTTTAGCATTGCTCCTTCTACCCTTTTCCTAGTCAAGAATCATAGAATTATATAGTTTAGAGATAATTAGGTGAGTGTAAAAATGTAAACCATCACTTAATATATATATTCTATCCAATTATAATTCCCCACACCTTATATATTTTCTATTGTATCAACAAGAGTGTGAACAAGCACACGTTCTCAGTAGGGTACACTTTTGAGTGATAATAGTTTATGTTATGCTCGATGGGACAATAGCACATAAGATTGCATGTGTTAGTTTTAGAAATTTGTAACAAATACATTTCTCAAATAATTATTATATAGTGATTACAAGTTATATACAATTGTATTAAGCATTCCAAGTGCCTAAAGAGCATCAATGGGTATGTATTTCAATCCTCTATTTTTTAAAAATGTAATTGTTTTACCTTCATATCCTTTATATCAAGTTAAGAATATTTATGGATTCACTTTAAATGGCATTAAAATAGTAGTATATTATTAATCTCATGATGTTTACCACCCTCCCACCCCTGCTCATGTTTCTAATCAGCCTTGGTAAAGTCATGTTGTTTTCAATCATCCTAAAAAAGTGTATAAGAGATAATATTTGACTTTAAGAGGCAATGTATGGAGATTGATAGGGAAGAATAATACAATATGCATCAAGAAGAGCTTACATATCAATTCTATATACATCAAAAAGATATACACTCATTGAAGATATATAATGAGGCTACACAAGAACTAATGCAATAGTAGTCCATAAGAGTACAAAAAATTGAGTCCAAAACCCTATGTTAGAAAAAATAATAATTAGAACCTCTTTAACCTTTAAGAGAGTATACTTGTTTCAAAATTCCAAGTTTTATGACTCCTAATCATATGAAAAACCATAAGACCATACCATCCTAAAAACCTTCTTAGACCAAAACCCCTGATTATGTCATGCCTACTGTTGAGAAATAACCTCCTCCTATGTCAATCCAAAATCAAGAGATGGATAAAGTTGTTGAAGCCAAATCAAGAAATTTTCCAAGTTTCTTGAGCCCTCCACCCATACTTAAAATTAAACTTGGCCATAAAGATCAAGAATGTGAGAGGTTTATTGTTGAGTGGAAAGATAAGTATGAAGCATTGAAGCATGAATCCATAACATAAGTTTCTTTCCCTTATTTCAAATAAATATTGAATAAAACTATTACTTCCAAATCTCATATCCTTCTTAATGCCTCTTAAATCCCAAATCCAATTCAAGAGAATCCCATAATGTCATATATTTCTATTCCACCAAATGGATCCTCTTTCCCTCCCACCATCTCCCATTGTGAATAAGGACCTATTGTATAGAAGGCAAAAGAATAATATGCAGGTGACAAGGAGAATTTGTCAAAATAGGATGATCGAGAGTTGTGTTGGTTAAATGAGCTTCAATTTGGCATAGAAGAATATAATTTTTTATCCCTTGAAGAGAAAAAATAGATTTCATTGTAATTGAGATGCCATAATTCTATCATTAATATTTTCTAGAAGATATGAAATTAGCTAGTGAGATTATAGTAGTAATTTCACAAGGTAACAGTCCTAGACATGAGCTAAGTAAAGATACAAAAGAAGATGTAATGATTATTAGTGATCCTAAATAAGATACAAGTGAGGATAAAAAAGGTTTTGATGACTTATGGCAACATTAATTCAAGTTAATTCAAGACTTTGAGAATCTTTATAGACCTACATCTCTTTGTGAAGACATTGATAAAATGGTTGTGAAGGTAAATTATTATGTGGTTCCATTGGAAAGCTTTATTAGTTTGAAAAATAAATATGAGGTAATTATTGAACCATAATAATAATTTTCTTATATTAGAGATATTTTTTTATTAAATTGATTCACTTGGAAACAAGCCAAATAGGTTGACAAGTAGAAAAAAAGTTGATCCAACCAGAATGGCACTTAAACAGTAGCTTGTTAGTCATCTTCATCAACCACATGGAGAGGACCTGAGAGATTATTATTTTTATCTATGTGGATTTTGAGTTTTATATGTAGTAATTTTATATTTTAAATTCCTCTAAGTGTTATTATGCACATGTTTAGTTAGTATTTTTAGTTTTCACTTTCCTCTAAGTGTTATCTTACACATGTTTTAATTGATAGTTATTTTCATTTTCAATTCAATAAGTGCTTATACATAGGTGTTGTATTTTATTGAAGAAATTTTTAGTTTTATATTTATTTATATTTTAATTATCTATAACCCAATGAATATACCTACTAGTCTTGAGTGTTTAGTAGGCAAACATCCCAGCAAAGTTGCCAAGAATGTTGATAATTTTGCCATCATTAGTCAAAGTTACTTATGTGAAAGTTTTTAATAAGAATATATTCATGGATTTAATATTAAAAAATATATTAAAACCATCATAAAATTTTAATTAGTCAAAAATCATGCTTGGTAAAAAATCACAAATCTAAATTTTGGTAGAGCTTGTTTTTATTCTTCTAACTAACTACTTGCAAGCTAATGAAGGTAATTTTTGAATGCTTGGTACATGAAGGTGAAGAAAATTAAGTTTGAAATGTATTATAGGGAGTTTTGGTGCCATATTAATTAAATATTATATGAATTATTTTTCTATTATAGGGTCTTAACATTATGAATAATCGTTAATAAGAACAAGTGCTCTAAAACCCTTCTTAAACCGTAATGGCTTGGTTTTAAGCAGTATGTTTATTTTTTTATTTAGTTTTTGAAAAATAAATGTGGTGTGAGTTATTATGGGGAACATAATACCTTTATAAAACTTTATATAACAAAATTTCAAGTCAAATAATGGATAAAGGTAAAGGTATTGGCATCAAGGTTCTAAGTAAGAGAGACAGTTAAAAAAGATGATTTTTGAGAAGTTTAAGTGATTATTTGAGCACATAAAATAATTTTAATGATAAGAGGGTTTAATAAAAGTTATAATTAAAAAAAATATTATTTATTTATCCTTCATAAAACTCATTAAATTTTTAAAACACATACCTATAGGCATTTTGAAATAAAATGGGGCAAGTTAGTCAACACCAAAAAATGCATATTTTGAATTTTATTAAATGAAATCTCTTAAAATTTGACATGGAGGTATATTTTTATGTTTAAAATTTTTATAATGTCTTTAATATACCTAAATAAAGATAAATTTTTAAAATAAAATTCTATTCATGAAGGTAATGAAGGTTTCTTCACTTTTTTGCTCACAAATCGAGTTAGAAATGGGTGTTTCGATACCCTCCAATGGAAAAAATTAATTTAAGAGTGTGTATAATTAATTTATATGTATAAATAAATTATAATTAAATAAAAACAAATTAAAAATAGGCTCATCTCATTAAAAAACATCTCCAAGTCATCCCCAGGGTAGCAAGCAAACACTTTTTGTGAATATTTTTTTGAGAGTTTAGTGAAGATTTTTAGAGATTTTAAAAAATTTAAAAGTTTTAATAATTGATACATATATAAAAATAATATTATGATTATATTTTTATGACTATAACTCATTTTAGACCCCCAATCCAAATCAGGGTTTCTTGAGAACAAGAGAGCATAAAATGGTGTTTTTCAGAGTTATACATGGAGTTTGGAACTAAAATTTTTTTATAAAGTATATCCCACCATGGTGATTATATGATAATAATATTTTTTATTCTTATATATTTTAATTATTAATATCCATCAATTTTATGGCTCTCACAATGCATTCAAGAAGCTTGTCAAAATATGCATATGGAAAAAGAACCAGATTGGAGAAATGTTATGTTCATCATCAATTGCACACTTATCAAACATATATAATGAATAATTAAAAATACACATTATATTTTATCTCTAAATATGGTTCCCCATTTTGGGCTAATTTTATAAATTACAAGTTGACTTCAAAGAGCCTTCAATTAACCCTACAAAAGTAGAGTTCTAAAACATACAAAGGTGGATAAGTCGAGTTTAAGTCTTGGCTAATATTGGAGCCATATTTTAAGGAAAGATAATATTTTAAAAATAAAAAATGTATTCAATTTATACTACACCCTCTTTTTGGATATTTTTATAAAATACATGAGTCCAAATATGCATGCAAGTTGCATACAAGATAGCTCAAGTTTGAAGTCAAGATAAGTCTAGTCAACTCAAGAAGCAAGTAAGATAATTGAATTAAAAATATAAGTTTCATATGATAAAAATAAATACAAACTCCAATTTTCAATTAAATATAATTTAAATTAAAACTATAAGATTAAATAAAGGTAAATAAAGTCAAACTTCAAGATGCATGAAAGTTCAAGAGGAGTTAACCGAAGATCTCTTCAAAACTAAAGACAAATGAAGCATGCATAAAGAATATTTGAATTTTAAACAATTTAATAAATATTATCTACCTAATTACCACACTATAATTCAATTAATTATGGTTTAAACTCCAAAAATGCTACATAGCAATTTGGAAGGGAGTTTTGAAGGTGAATAAAAAATTTCAGCTAAACTAGGAGTGAAATTGACTTGTATATGGACTCATTTGGAGATCCTTGTCTTCTATTTCTCTTCTTATTATCTATATTTAAATTTAATTTTTAATTATTAAGTGTATATTATGATTTTTTTATTACTAAAAGTTTTACTACCTCACATTCGAAGTAATAAAGAGTTGAATTTTCCTTCATATTCAAGTTGTTCATGAAGTGTGTTATTAACATTCATTGATGTAACTTAGTGAATTATTATTTTTCATATGTTTATTTATTAATATATAAAATTTATGTATATAATTAGAAAAAAATTATGTCATATAAAGTGTCTAAATATGATTTCTACCTAATCAGGAAGTGAATTGAACCATTGTTCATTCCTTCCCAGTTAGTGTAAGTGTTTGTCAAGACATGTGTATGAAATACTGATCCAAGATTCATTGTATAAATATGAAGTAAATGTTTTCAAATTATTTATATTTAAAAATTTTTAAATTATGGTATAAATTTAATTTAACCTTGGTGCATCACCCCAAATTTTTAGTTTTCATTTTCAGTTAGCATTGTTCCTTCTACATTTTTGCTAGTTAAAAAAACATATAATTAGATAGTTTAGAGATAAGAAGGTGAGTGTAATAAAGGGAACTAACCATTAATATATATATTATCTATAATTATAAGGTATCACACTTTTTATATTTTCTATTGTATCAATAGGAGTGAGAACAAGCACATATTCTCAGTAGGGTGTACTTATGAGTAATAACAGTTTCTAGCACGCCTGGTGGAACAATATCATAGAAGATTACTAAAGATTGGTGTTATTTTTAAAATTTTGAAACAAATAATTTGATAAATTACTCATTATATATTTAATATAAGTTATATATAGTTATCTTAAGTAATCTAAGTGCCTAAAGAGAATCAGTGGGTATGTATTTCAATCTTCCATTTTATGAAAATGCAATTATTGTGCCTTTATATCCGTCATATAAAGATAAAAACATTTATGTACTAACCTTAAGTAACATATAAATATAAATATATAATTATTATCATGAATTTTACCACCCTCCCACCCATACTCATGTTTCCAATCAGCCTTGGCAAAGTCATCTTGTTTTCAATCAGCCTAAAAAAAGAGTGCAAGAGATAATATTTGAATTTGAGAGGTAATGTATGGAAATTGATAGGGAAGAGGAATATAATAGGCATAAATTATTTATTTCATATAATTAATGTATACATTATCAATATATATACTGATTTAAGAGATACAATGAAGCTACATAAGAACCAATGCAACAGCAGTCCATAAGAGTACAAAAATTTGAGTCTAAAACTCTATGTTAGAAACAAGAAGAACTAAAACCCTTTGACCTTAAGAGAGTCTAATTTATTTAAAATTTAAATTTTTATAACTCTCAATAGTTTCAAATATCCTAATACCATTCCATCATGGAAACCTTCTTGGACCAAAACCCCTGATTATGTCATGCTTACTCTTGAGAAAGAACCTCATCCTATGCCAATCCAAAATTAAAAGATGAGAAAAGTTGTTGAAGCCAAACCAAGAAAATTTCCAAGTTTCTTGAGCCCTCCACCCATACCTCAAATTTAATTTATCCATTAAGATAAATAATGGGAGATATTGATTGTTGAGTGGAAAGAGAAGTATGAAGCATTGAAACATGAATCCCTAACACAAGTTTCTTTCTCTTCCTTTAAATAAATATTGAATGAAACTATTACTTCCAAATCTCAAATCCTTCTTAATACCTCTTCAATTACAAAGCCAATTAAATATTATCCTAGAATTTCATATATTTATATGCCACCAAATTAAACCTCTTTCCCTCACACCATCTCCATTTGTGAATAAAGACCTATTGTATGGAAGGAAAAAGAAGAATATGCAGGTGAAGAAGAGAATTTATTAAAAGAGAATGATCAAGATTTGTGTTATTCAAATGAACTTAAATTTTACATATAATAAGATCATGTTATATCCCTTAAAGATAAAAATTATATTTTAGTTGTAAGTGATATTAAATAAGCCTATCATGAAGATGTTCTAGAAGATATGGCAAAAGCTAGTGAGATTATAGTATTGGTTTCACAAGATAATAGTCCTAGACATGAGCTAAGTAAAGATACAAAATGAGATGTAATGATTATTAGTGTACCTAAAGAATCTACAAGTGAGGATGAAATTTTTTTTGATGAATTATGATAGCAGTATTTCAAATTTATTAGAGACTTTGAGAATCTTTGTAGGCCTACATCTATTTGTGAATATATTGATAAAATGGTTATGAAGGTAAATCAGAATGTGGTTACATTAAAAAGTTTTCTTAGTGTGAAAGATAAAAATGAGGTAAGTATTGAAACATAATATGAGAATTTTTATATTGGAGATATTTTTGATTCATTTGATTCACTTGGAGACAAGCCAAAGAGGTTGACAAGAAAAAAAAGAGCTGATCCAAATAGAATGGCACTTAAACAGTAGCTTGTTAGTCATCTTTATCAACCACATGAAGAAGAACTAAGAGGTTTTTGTTTTCATCTAGGTGTATTTTTAGTATTGTATGTATTAATTTTATATCTTACTTTCCTCTATGTGATATTATACACATGTTTAGTTAGTAGTTTTAGTTTTCACTTTCCTCCAAGTGTTATCTTGTACATGTTTTAGTTGGTAGTTATTCTAGTTTTTAATTAAATAAGTGATTATACATAGGTGTTTTAGTTACTTGATGATATTTTTAGTTTCATATTTGGTGATATTTTCATGATTCCATAACCTTATGGATAGAGCTACTGGTCTTGAGTTTTTATCAGGTAAACATCCCTATAAAGTCATCAAAAATGTTGATAATTTTACAAACATTGGTTAAAGTTACTTGTGTACAAGTTTTCAATAAGACTCCATTCATGGAGTGAAGATTAAAAAATATATAAAAAAGTACAAAAATCATCGTAAAAATTTAATTATTCCACAACCATGCTCAGGAACAACTCACAACTCCAAATTTTGACAAAGGTTTCTTTTATTCCTTTAATTAGCTAGTTTCAAGAAAGAGCAATTTTTGAATGCTCGGTACATGAAGGTGAGTAAGAGTTTTTTTGAACATTATTAGGGGGATTTTTTGGCCTCTATGACCTCAATATCCATACATTTATTTTATTTTAAATGGGCTTAAATTTATAAACAATAATTAAGAAGAATAGGTGCTCTAAAACCCTTCTTAAACCATAATGGCTCAGTTTTAAGAAGTATGATTGTATTTTTGAGTTCTTTATTGTAAAATAAAAGCTATGTGTAGAAACCAAAATTATGTTACACAAGTTTATAATGTGTTGTGTCCAAACCCCCCTTAGACCCCCTTTGTAACAAGTCTTCTTAACCCATGCCTTTACCCCACATATTTAATTAATTAATTAAGATTAATTGAATATTCCCTGTGCCACCTTGCCTAGCCACCTTGCCCCAAGACCAATTCTCCCCCTCTGAGTCGCCACTAGACTTGGTCTCCCACAAATATCTAATTCTTACCTTATAAACCAATTTCTAACCAATTACCTTATACCCAACCTTGCATATTGACCATTTCTTAATGGGTTTCATACTTGGCACAAAGAAATAGAAGAAAGGAGCCAAAAATAGCCCATTTGACCTGTTCTTATGCCACCGATGTTGGTCAGCCCTTAATCAATGTTGGTCAACCTAAGACTAACATCAGTGGGATTATCGACATTAGTTACTTAAGCAATGTTCTAAACCCATTTTGGAGCCCCCACAAACATTATCTCTCTCAAGCAAAAACTCACTCAAGATATTCAAAGCACTCTTAACAAGACTTTAGTGATTATCCACTATAACCAAGCTCATAGCTTCTCTATACCAGTCAAATCTTAAACTAGAATTGATCCATTATGTAAAGATCTCAAACTAAGGTGAACAGGTGGCACACACTCATCTCCATTTATTTAATCACCTTAATAGCTTTATCAAGAGTATTTCTTCAAGTACTTATATCATTTAAGCATCCCTGTATTCTATGAATTCTAATTATTTCTAATTAGCATTTACACAAGTCCCATCCATCCCTGAGGAGGAGTTTCAAAACTCCATCTCCATACCTCTACCTTAACAAAACCAAACTCTTCACCTAGACTTATTACCATCTTTCTAACCCCTCATATAACTCTTTTCCAACCCCATTAACCTATCAAATATCCTTCCCTACACTTAGGAAAACCTTTAATGAATTTATAACTCTATTCCCCTACTGACATCAATTATCCTACCGATGTTGGTCACATTGCCACTACTGACATTGGTGACTACCTTTTTACCCAAATCACCATGAATTAGCTTGAATAGCCCTCTAACAAACCAAAATTGTATTTTTATTGCTCTATGATACTGACTGCTACACACAAGTTACATAAAAGGTATATGCAACTCTCTCTCTCTCTATTTACTTTACTTTGTCATTTCATTTTTAACTCTTTGTATTAAATAATGGAATGTCATCCCCCAAAAAGTTTGTCACTTCCTGGAATAAGCAAGTTTCTTGGCAACCCACTCACCAACCTACTAATATATATTTTGTGATAGTGTGTTCTTACTTTCAGGTGGTCCTCTCTTACAAGAGAATTTTTTGACTTTGTCTGGATACGGTGCACACCAATCTAGGTACATATAATCACTAATCCCCAACCTTTCTCTATTTCTCACTTCTTAAATTTAATAAAAAATAATTAAAACATTTCTGGCACACTTGATGGGACCCCTAGAGTTTTCCTTGGGTTCATTATATGCTTTTTAAGCATTCATTTTAGTGCACAATAGTAAATTTGTCATTTCTTGTACTTTCTCCTCTTATTGCTTAGAAAAAAGGAAAAATAAAGAAAAATGCAATTTTCTTAATTTTCTTGTTTTAAAATCAGTAAATTGAACTCTTCTCTCTCTCTGTCATTCTTTTTGCTTCACAAAATAAACTCAATATATTTTTCAAGTTAAAAAGAATTCTTTTCTTTTGCATGCATAGATAGGATAGTGAAAATCATCCTCTTTTCCTATTCCTCTTTATTTTCATCTAGATTAAACAATTTCAATTTCGATTTAAAACATACTGCATTTCATTCTTTATTCGTTGCATAATTAACACATCTAGTTAATTAAAACATTATGAATGAATCATAGATCACAAATGTCACACATCCAAACCACAAACACAAAATAAGCACTTCAACATACCTAAAACAAGACCCATCAGGATTTTATCACCTGGTGGATCACCTTACCCTACTTGATTATTCTATTTGGATGTCATTACCAAGGGAAGAGCCTACTCTATTCTCTGGTAGAGTATAAACTCTAGGCAAATGGTATATTTTGGCTAAGTGACTTGGCTCAGTTTTAGGCTCATGAAGTGGGGAGAGCAAGCTCCTATCACAAGCTACATACCTAGTCTAACACAGATAATTCTTTAAAACTAAAATTTACTTGAAACCATCCTTAGACTACTTTATAGTACCTACAATAGCCAATTCTTCTTCTCATTCTCTACTTAAGGCATTATCCAACATGACTAAAATTAATCTCTAGTAGTTAATATTAGTGGCTATATGTTATTTTCTATTTTCTATATTTTTTAGTATGTGAGGATGCTTCTTTTTTGATTCATAAGATCAAACCAAATTTGATAAATATAAAATTCAAATAATCTTTGAAAATCAAACTTCTTGAGTGTTTATCACTCTCATACAAATTCTCTAAGACCTTTCAAACACCTAGATTTCACTCTTTAAACCCCAAAAAATCATTTTTTGCACTTTCTAGACTTCCACAGTGACCGACATCGGTTATATATAATTGACATCGATAGCTACCCCAACCAACATCTGTCATAAGTGACCAATGTCAATGACTATGTAAATTTTTAAATTTATAGTCTACCTTAAATAGCAACTTCACATAGCCTTTTAAACTTTCTCTGAACCTCATTTACCTTCAACCTAACCTTAACACAATGTATTCAAACTATTAGTTTATTCTTTTACATGGTTTTAACATAAAGCCAAGCAAATACACTTGTTGATTACACAAGCCATCAACTGCTTCCACCTTCCCCTTCTATTTTTGAATCCACAATAGAACAAGATATGGAAATAATGTCCAACCCCAATCAAATTCCCATTGTAGTTGTAGGTGATTAAGATTTCACTTGATTTCTTGATTGTAATGTAACCACCCTCCAACATTACCTTGTTGTAAACCAAACTCAAACCTCTTTAGGTGACCCACTCCTTAGAATGCCAACATCATTGATGGTATCAAATCTAGTTTTGGCTAGACCTTCCATGGTTACCCAAACCATCACATCAACCAATAACCTAATTTTGCATGATGTCCTAAGTGTGGCATCACCCACCATTCAATCCAACCTCCACCCTATCATAACTTGCTTACCTTCACAAGCATAAGGGGTGAAATCTATTTTAACCCCATTTTAGAACCTAGTGGTACCCATCCCATCAACTCTTGTACCTGTTAACACCTGAATCACAACTCACCCCTTACCAAGTATAAATATGCCTTTCACTCAACCCATAACCACAAATCAAACCATTACCCTTACTTCAATTGGGTAAGACCCATTTCTTTCTATGCCTTAACCTATAACTCACTATCCTTATGTTGTGTCAACATAGCCACAATAGGTAGTGTCATTTATGCCTTCAACTTCTTATTCTCTTCCTTACAATGTAAGAGGTATTTCTCAAATAAATCCTCCTCCCATCATCATCAAAATACTCATGGATAAAATGAGTAACCTTGAAACATCTATGTCTGGATCAAAGAATATTCTATCTTACGATCAGATCTACAATGAACCCATTCACCCCTTTGTACCAATTCATCCATACCCAAACCAATGAGAAATCCCAAAATTTGCCATTTTCCAAAGCAAATAGGACCCATAGCAACACTTTCAAGCATTCAAACATGCTTGCTATTTGATAAGACATGATGATGTGATATTACTTCACACATTCCCCATGTCTCTTTTAGGAGCTGCTTTAGATTAGTAGAGTTTTATCACGTGCCATTCACTATTCTCCTTCTCTCAACTTGTACAACTTTTCCTTGATCACTTCTCCATTAATATCCCTAAAAAGGTTTCCATAATAGACCTTTATTCTATTTGGTAATTTGATGATGAATCTATTACCAATTTCATTTCTCATTGAAGAGGTCTCATAAACCAACTCTCCTTCTCCCAGCCTCAACTTGAGCTCATTGATCTCTTGTCTAGAGCATGTGTAAAACATATTTCATCCACACTCTAGGTGTAAACCTTTTGCACATTTGATGAAGCTTTCACAATGACATGAAAGCTTGAATCTGGGCCATAGATAAGGATACGATCAAATTGCATAGTAAAAATTTTAATTCTAAATCAAATGATCCTTCTTCATCTAAAAATCCCCATCCAAATCAAAAATCTAAAGGGTCTGCAAATGTTGTGGTTGTGAAATCTACTTCTTCTACAAGCATGACTCAACCCATAACACAATCAAACCCAATCAACCTAACAAAGCTCTTTCAACAACTGTATGAGTAATGATAGTATACTCCCATTGGGGAGTCATACACCTCCATTTTAGAAAAGCTACTCAACCAAGGAATTATCAACCTTCCTACCATCAAACCTCCAATCTAATTTGATCCTTCTCGACCCATTCCAACATGGTTTAAAGAGGATGATTTTTGTAACTATCATCACGGCAAAGGCCATAATGTCAATAATTGTAAAACTCTTTAAAATATTTTCCAAAATATGTTGGATAGGGGTGATCTTATATTAGATAATCCAAACGCTCCCCCAAACTAGAATATGCACATATTCAAACAACCCTTCCCTAATCACGCACCCAACCAAAACATATTCCACACTACTCCTAAAACTTATTTAGATCATAATATTCATACATTCAATGTGATCTTTCCCTTAACCCAACCATTACCACAACAAGAGGTGCCTATTTTAACTACTCCTACCCCACGAATGGTAAATGTTGGTTTGAATCCATGTCCTCTTTCGATAGAAGAACCTATTACTCCTCTTCCACTTCCACATGAGGAAGAGCAACCTTTACCACTCCCATTACCCCATAAGGAGTCACCAATTACCTTTGCACTTATCTCACCTACACTTTCAAAAAATGGAGATCATGCTTCTCCTACCCCTCAAACAAATAGTGAGATAAATCCTTTGTTACTTCCTCTTCAACCCATAGAAGAAAGTGACTCATCCACTCCTCTTTCACAAATAAATGAGTTGGATTTCTCCACTTTAACATTTGATGAAGTAACCATTGAACCACCCCCAAACTAACCCATATTTCCATTCATCTTACCCATGGAGGATCTTACCTTGCCTATTCCTCATCCACATGTTGAAGGAAAAATCATACCATTTCTTTATCCCCTTGAGGAGCCCTCATCTCCTCATTCTCCACCTACTATAGAGGAACATACTTCTTCATCTATTACTAAAGAAGATGAACTTATTTTGACTCTTTCCTATCTTTCGATAGAAATATCAGAGGCAAATAAATCTCCTCTCTCTCAATCATCCAGAAACAAACCTGTTAAACCCACACCAATGACATCTAAACCATTTTCACATTTAGTGGAAAATCTTGAATTCCTTTATTCAAATAAATTACATCAAGTGGCATTTTTAGATCACCTTAAAATGCCTTATCTAACATAGAGAGTATCTCCCTTCACTGTTAACCCTCTCATAACCATTTATCCTAAGGTTTTTGATAAGGTGCATGTTGCTTCACCTAAGCTTTTAGAATTCTCCTCTTCTACTTCAAATCCCTCCACCTCACATACATCTTCCACATTGAAACAGATAAGATCTTTATGCAAATGGCCAATTTATAATCTAGTTCATTTGCATATGAAGTTAGATTTAACCCCTCAAAAATAAGGGGGTGTCTCTCTCCCTAAACCAAAGAAGAAAGGTAAAAACCCAAAACCTCATTGATCTACCCTTGTTCCACACTTAACCTTATCATCCATTTTAGGTCCACATCCCTCTACCTTGGTGGGAGTATCACCAACCCATGTAAAACATAAATTGACATTACCTCTATTATTTCCATTACCACCTCACAAACCTTCAACATCTAGCACCCTCTTACCCAAACTTAAAAAGGTGGAAGTGAAACATGTGGGTTCACCACCACCTAAAAAGGTGTCACACAAGACTAAACCCATTACCACCAAACTCAAAAAGGTGTCCACTCCACCTATGATAGTGAGTGTTAACCCATTTCAAGGCTCCCAAGTATTTTATCGATGCCATTTATTACAAGAATCAATAATAACTCTTCCCCCCATCAAACCATTTGATCCTCTTCAACCAAAACCATTATGGTTCAATGATTCACAAGTTTGTTTATATCATCATTCTCTGGGACATGATACTAAGAGCTATGAATATCTCACAACAATCATTCATCACCATTTAGATGTTCATGCTCTCTTAGGTGTTAAATAATTTGAAACTCCTAACATTCAACTCTCAACATCTATAATGCCTCATAAAACCCCCATTCACATTAAACCCAAAGATGTTATTGTACTTTCTCTATCACCTCCTTCACCTATATTTTAGTTTATCGTGATCAATGTGACTACATGATCACAAAATTAGAAAGAAAAAGGAAAGGAAAATGTCTCTAATCTTTGGGTTTACCCCTTTACAAAGGATTTCCCCTCTTCAAATCCCAAGATTTTCATCTTGGGTGTCCCACAATAGTCATCATTGAGAGTTATCCAAAACTCCATGGTGAAGCAACTTCACCAATCCTCGGTGAATATGTATCTATAATAGTTAATTAAAAACTCATCCCAACATCAATAGGCTCTCATTAGTGCCTTATAAGTTGTTGAATTTCAACCTAAAGGACCTTAACCCCTTACAGCCTTTGTCAATTCTCTCAACACCATTTTTATGATCTCCTTTAGTGATTCAAAGATCCCCTCTCAACATCTTAAATATTTGTATTCTACCCTCTATGTCACTACCTACATTGATCAAACTCATGTCAAGAGAGTTATGATCAATGGGGGAGCCAGCATCAACATCATTTCAACCCATGCTTATAAGCAATTTTCACTCCATAATTATTTATCACAAATAAATGCAGTATTACATTCTTTTAATAACTCTACTAATACAACTATTAACACCATGGTCTTGCACATTTGTGTGGGTCCTCATACCATTTATAATTTATTTTATGTTATAGAGGATAAATTCCAATACAACATACTTCTTGGGTGACCATGGATATGTGTTATGGCATGTGTAGCTTTCACATTGCACCGTTGTGTTAAGTTTGAATACAATGGTCAAGTTCATGTCATTCCCACTGACCCACCTCCATTAAAGCCATTTAACATGACCTATAGCCTAAATGATGTTCTTATTCCTTTCAACACATCATCACCTCCACAACCCTCTTCTAAATCCTCCATAATTTTTGCTACCCTAGACACACCTAGACCAACTACATAGGTTCCCAACAAGGATCCCATGGAGGAAACCTTCAAGCGATTATCACTTGGTGAATATCATTTATTAACTCTTAACATGTTCCATACCCCTCTAGAGTATGGAAAACCTCACATGAGTACCAAATATGATCCTCATATTGGTATGATCATCCCATATGGTCCACCCCATCTCAAAACCAACTTCACATATGGGGGAATTGATCAATATCTTATCATGGTTAATTCATCCTCTTCACCCCTAAAGTTTAACTATGACTTTTCCTTCTTAGGCAAGCTTATCTTTGCACATAATTATCTCTATAGGTGTGCTTAGAAACTTTTTGGCCTAGGGCATTATGATTAAGGTGCTTAGATGTCCATTCAATATGCTACCCATCAAACCATTGATAATTCAAAACAAAAGCATTGCATTGGTTATGTTGACCCAACTCAATCCATTAATACTTCTTCTATTCCCATCATTGAAGAACCTATATCTCCTTCCAACTCCTCTTCACCACCATCACCCACTGAATTGGAGGTATCTATACCTCCTAAATTTTTTTATTATTATTTTTTAATAAATGTCATTCACTTGGGCCCCCTTACCCATCACCAAGGTAGGGAAACACGGTCCTTTCCTCTCATACATCCTCACATGATTGATGAGGATTCTCCCATAATTAACACCATCTCTTGTGTAATTTATGATGAAATTATTACCTATATGGGTGTCAATGATTCCTACATCAAATAATCACTCCCTTCTAAGACATAAGTTATGTTAAAATAATCAACCATTGACATTGACTTGCTTTCTCATGACGACCCTCATATTCTTAAAATAGGCCAATCTCTAGATTCTTCCAAAAAAACCAACTACACCACATTCTTTATGACCATATTAAGGCTTTTTCTTGGTCCTAAAAATACATGCCTGGTATTAACCCCTCAATCATAACCCATAACATTGTCACTAATCATGATGCTAAGCTAGTTAAGTAAAAGCTTCATAACATGCATCCTCATACTGCTCTCCTTGTCAAGGATGAGCTCCAATGCCTCCTCTCCATTAACTTCATCCAACCTATTGACTACCCACAATGGTTTTCCAACATTGTACCTATTATGAAAGCAACAAGGGGAATCCATATTTTCACTAACTACCATGACCTCAACCTTGCTTGTCCAAAGGATGACTTTCCTTTGCCAAATATTGATCAACTTGTTGATTTAATAATTGGCCATGAGATGTTATAATTTATGGATATATTCTCAAGATATAATAAAATCCTATCTACCCTTGAGTATCTACACAAAATAACCTTTATCACCCCATGTGGAACTTTTTATTATCAGGTTATGGCCTTTGGACTAAAAAATGCTTGTGTTACCTATCAGTGTGCCATGACTTATATCTTCCATGACCTCTTACACACAATTATGGAGGATTATTTCAATGACCTACTCAACAAATCTAAACTTTTATGGGATCACTTAGGGGTCCTTAAAATCATTTTCACTCACCTTCTTCAGTATAACGTTCGACTTAATCTAAAGAAGTGCATCTTTGGTGTTCTTTCTAGAAATCTCTTGGGATTTATCATCTCTCTTAGAGGTATTAAAGTTAACCCTACTAAGGTTTGGGAAATCCTAAAAATACCTCCACCAACCACACTCAAACAACTCCATAACCTCCAAGGTAAACTCCAATTAAATCATCACTTTATCTCTCAGCTATCAGATCATTATCAACCTTTTCACCATCTTCTCAAAAAGGAAATTCCTTTCCATTGAGATAAAAATTGTGAGGAATCCTTTGATGTACTCAAATAGTATATCCTTTCTCCACCTATCCTTATTCCACCTAAAGAGGACCAACCCTTCTATCTTTATATCTCTTCGAACAACCATTCTTTAGGAGCTATGATAGCACATAGGGATGATCACCACCATAAGCAAGCAATATATTACAAATCTAAACACTTATTAACTATGAAACTTGCTACACTCATATTGAGAAGTTGTGCCTTGCTTTGGTATTTGTAGCTTCTAAACTATGACATTACCTCCTCAACCACAAAACTTATGTCATCACCCACATTGACCCTCTCAAATACATGTACTCTAAACCTTACCATAACCAATGCATCACTAGGTGGCTTATGCTTCTGGCTAAATTCAATTTGGAATTCATCCAATAGAATTCCATAAAATGGCAAACCATCATTGACCAACTAGGTATCTCCTTGATAGCCAACCCTCAAATCTTGATTTCCCTGATGAGTCTATTGCCACACTTTTTATTGATGATATCACCTATCAAATGATGATGTTCTTTGATGGGTCTAAATGTCAAAATGGTGGGGGAGTGGGAGTTATCTTCATCCCTCTTAATAGTGAGCCAATGCCTTTATCATTTAAACTATACTTTGACTACACGAAGAACATGGTTGAATATGAAGCCTTAATTCTAGGGCTTTAAATGCATATCTTCTTAGGAATCAAATTTATAACCATTTTTGGTGACTCACAATTAGTCATCCACCAGGTCAATGGTTCTTATCTCTGTAAGAATGAGACTCTAAAATGGTATAAACATTGTATAGATACCTTATTAGAATTATTTGACCATTACCTTTTGCAGACCACTCCTCACTCAACCAATAAGTTTGCAAACACAATGGCTTATTTATCCCCCCACATACTCTCTTCCTCCTCTTCCTCCAAAATATATGTCATTATACATCACCTAACTTTTCCTTCTTACATTTCCTCCAACATCCTCTTTGTGGTTAATATCACTAATGATCCACATGACTTATGGTATACTCAACTCATAGATTACCTCTCTTACTCTATTACTCCTCCTGACCTCTCCCATAATACACAGTATGCATTCATAAAGTGTGTTTCATGTTACACTATGCTAGGGGGACTTCTCTACAAACAAGGTTTTGATGGTCTCCTCCTTTGATGTCTCACTAGTAAAGAGATTCCTTTTGTTATTAAGGAGGTTCATGATGGGATTTGTAGTGGTCATTTTAATGGTCACATAATTTATAAACATCTCCTTTGCCTTGGCTATTATTTTCCAATGCTCTCTCATGATTGTAATGACTATGTTAGACATTATCTCAAATGTCAAAAACACACCAACCTATTTCACATTCCTATTCATGCCTTATAAGTTGCTAAGGACTTTTGGACCTTCTCTCAATGGGGTTTAGACTTAATTGGTGAGACTAACCCCCATTCCTCTCTTTGTCACTGATCAATCATAATAGTAATAGAATACTTCACTATGTGGGTTAAGGCCATTCTTCCCATATCCATTAAGGTTGATAAAATCATTGAATTTATCAACCATTATATCATATGTCATTTTGGTATACCTCACACAATCATAAATAACAATGGTAAGTCTTTCAAAAATAAGACTGTCCATCAACTTTGTGATGCCTTTGATATCAAACTCAACTTCTCTTCACCCTATTTCCCACAAGCCAATGGACAAGCTGAAACCTCTAACAAAACTATGACCAAAATCCTTATGAAAGTGGTTAATGTTACTAGCAAGGATTGGCACATTCACATCCACTATGATTTATGAGTTTATTATACTATCATTCACAATTCTACAGGAGCTACACCTTTCTCCCTGGTCTATAGGATGAAAGTTGTTTTGACCCTTGAAGTCCAAATTCCTTCTCTTAGGATTTATATTTTTATTGCCTTGTGTTAATTAAGCTCAAAGTCCTTTTTTATACATCTCTCTCTCATATATATATATAAATATCAACATCTCTCTCTCATATATACATCATATACAAATATCAACATCTCTCTCTCATATACATCTTACATCATCAACTGGTAGGCTGGTATCTATACAAAAAATGAATAAATATAAAAATATATCTCAAAATTAGGATCAAAATGGCCTCCTCAAAATCATGGTAGATGTGATGAGGTAGTGTCACCACTACCCTCTCCCTATCTCTATCTCCATGCACTAGAACCTGAGGCCTTTGTATCTGACCGCTCCTACTTCCTTAACTCTGTAAATCTACGAATCTATGAAAACTCATAGATCACCCTCTCATAGTATGAAATCTCATCCAATGTAGTGTTGTATCTCATAAGAGATATAATTTGTGGAGGACCCATGGCACCTACCTATCATGCTACATGTACTACTACCTATGGAGGAGGAGGAGGAGGAACAACTATCAATGATCATTTGGTTGACCTCAACTGATCTCTCTCTACTATCAATGATTTTACTCATCCCTATAGACTGGCCACCTAACACTAAAGATGGCCCACCTAACCATATAACCCTAGGACCTCTACTTATGAGGAATCCTATGAAAGGACTGTAGCATCTCTCTCCTATATGTCCATGTCCCTAGCATATAATGTTGTATCCCTCTCTAGAACTATAACATCTCTAGCTTACACAGCTACATCTCTCACTTGAATAGAATCATCTTTGGCCTATAATGCCACATCTCTATCCTAAATCATGGCATCCCTAGCTTACACAAGGCCAAGCTATCTCTTGACCTTTACCATGGGTATCATCTTGAGTGACCCAACAATATTGCCAAACTCCACTAAGACCAACTATAGCCATGTAGTCCCACTCATCTACTAACACATCTCTCTTGATCCTAGTTAAGAGTTCCAAAATATGGTCTCTCAGGGTTAACTCATGTTTTGCATGTAACCACAAACATACAAAATTAATCAATAGACCTTTCTAACCACTACCTTAACCATTTTCCCTATCTTATGGGAGAACTACATTAGCATGAAGCCCTTTTAGGCTATATATGTAGCACTTAGTAGACATGGGGTCTTCTAGGGCTGGCTCGGCCATCTACCCACCTAACTATCCAACCTATCCCTTTTTACTCAAGGCCTTACGACCTATCTCTCTTAAACTAAGCATTTCATCTAATCTCTCATTGTTTAATTGAGCTAAATCTACTCTATGCCACATTATTTACCTATTCCCTAAGGTCTCATGGATTTTCAACTCTTTTTCTCCCCATTTTTACCTTTTTTACTTTAACAAAGCCATCGATGTCAGTCATTTATCGATTGACATCAGTGCCTAGACTACTGACATTAGTGCACAACATGCTGACGTTAGTGACTTTACCATTGATATCAGTAAGAAGACCTTAATCAATGTTGGTGGACTATCACCGACATTAGTGACTGGTTCAGCTCTAGGGCTAAACCCCACCCGTTACCCATTTTTAATTTTAACCCTAAACTACCTTAAAACCCACCCAAACAAGCCTAAACATGTTCCTACCCTCCCCAGTACCCACCCACTACTCACTAAAAACCTATTACACTCCTCACTCAACTCAAATCAACAAAATTACCAAAAAACACAAACTAAATTATTAAAAGACCCTACCTCATCTCTTTACCTCCACTAGGCCAAGATGACTGGTGTTTGTGCTACCACACCTCTAGTTGGGTCTCTACTTTGTCCTACCACTTTCTCAAATTTTTTGGCTTTTTCATGCTCTCTGACCAATCAACATGAAAATAAAATTGGTTGGCCACCTAGCCCCTTTTTTTTAGGTTTGATCAGCCACTGACATCATCCATTTGTGCCCTAAGCCACTGACATCAACTGATTTACCATTGACATTGATATGACATTGCCAATGTTGGTACCATGTAATAGCATTTTAATGCTTACACATCACTTTTTATAATCCCTTCTTCATTCTAGGGTAACCTTTCACACACCCTAACTTTACAAACTTGACCATGGGGTTCATTTTCATCTCTCCTCATGCCAAATATTACCCAAACACACGTTTCATTATTCACCTACTCATTACATTTTATTTTGGTGTCTTGATCATTAATGATATCTAGTACACATTGATAATACCTTACATGTATGACTATCAGTTGATTTGGATCACCACTAATTGATCTTATCACCTGTGACTTGTGTTTTCAATGGCACTTCCTACCTCAAATACCTAGAACACATTTGACCATTAGGGATATAGTTTTGGTTGATCCTACCTTCTCATCTATCACTAACAAGCTATGCCTTGGTAACTTTAACCAAAATCCTTCATGACCACACCTAATTTCAACTTGTCAACACAACTTTTTAGTAATTTATAACCATGATGTCATCTCTACACTACTCACCCACAACCAACCAATCTCATTTAATCTTTGTCAAATCAGTCACTAATTTTGGGTTTTTCCCAATTAATTCCCATTTTGAGGGGGATAATATCATACCCCATGCCTAGACTACTCAACGTTCATTTTTATATTGTAACTTGCTAGCATAACTTACCAAGACAAAAAGGGGAAAATGTAGATACCAAAATTACATTACACAAGTGTATAATGTGTTGTGTCAAAACCCCCTTAGACCCCATTTATAAAAAGTCTTCTTAACCCATGCCTTTACCCCACATATTTAATTAATTAATTAAGATTAATTGAATATTCCCTATCCCACCTTGCCTAGCCACCTTGCCCTAAGACCAATTCTCCCCCTGTGAGTCACCACTAGACTTAGTCTCCCACAAATAACTAATTCTTACCTTATAAACCAATTTCTAACCAATTACCTTATACCCAACCTCACATATTGACCATTTATTAATGGGTGTCATACTTTCAATGGAGAAATAGAAGAAAGGAGCCAAAAATAGCCCTTTTGACCTATTTGTATGCCACCAACATCGGTCAACCCTTGATAAACATTGGTCAAATTAAGATCGACTTCAGTGCGATCATTAACGTCAGTTACTTAAGCAACATTCTAAACCTATTTTGAACCCCCCAAAAACATTCTCTTTCTTTCAAGTAGAAACTCACTCAAGAGATTCAAGGCACTCTTAACAACCTTTTGGAAATTATCCATTGTAATCAGGCTCACAGCTTCTTTGTACTAGTCAAATCCTATACTAGAATTGATCCATTATGTAAAGAGCTCAAACTATGATGAAAAAGAGGCACACACTTGCCTCTATTTGTTTAGTCACCTTAACAAAGCTTTATCAAGATTATTTATTTAGGTAATTATATCATTTAAGCATCCCTATATTTTATGAATTCTAATTATTTTTTATTAGTGTTTACACAAGTCCCAGCCATCCCCAAGGAGGAGTTGTAAAACTCCTTCATCTCCATACCTCTACCTTAACCAAACCAAACTCCTCAAGAAAACTTCTTTCCATCTCTCTAACCCCTCATACAACTCCTTTCCAACCCCATTAACCTATTAAATATCCTTCTTTGCACTCAAGAAAGCCTTTTGTGAATTTTTTACTCCATTTCCCCTATCGACATCAATTATCCTACCAACATCGATCATATTTCCACTACCAACATCGGTTACCCTACCGATGTCGGTGACTACCCTTTTACCCAAATCACCCTAAAATAGTTTGAATAGCCCTCTAACAAACCAAAATTGTAATTTTCTTGCTCTATGATATTGATTACTACACATAGGTATAGAAAAGGTGCATGCAACTCTCTCTCTCTCTCTCTCTCTCTCTCTCTCTCTCTCTCTCTCTCTCTCTCTCTCTCTCTCTCTCTCTCTCTCTCTCTCTCTCTCTCTCTCTCTCTCTCTCTACTTTACTTTGTCATTTCATTTTTAACTCTTTGTATTAAATAGTGGACTATTATCCCCCGAGAAGTTTGTCACTTCCTAGAACAAGCAAGTTGCTTAGAATCCCACTCACCAACCTAATAAAAAATATTTTTTGATAGTGTTTTCTTAATTTTATGTGGTCCTCCCTATCAAAATAGGAGTTCTTGACTTTTTTTAGATACGGTGCGTACCAATCTAGGTACATATAATCACTAATCCCCAACCTTTCTTTCTCTATTTCTCACTTCTTAAATTTAATAAAAAATAATTAGAACACTTTGTGATATCCTATTTTTAATATAATACATTTATATACCTTAATAAATATAAATTTTATTTCAAATAATGGATAAAGGCAAAGGTATAAGCATCAAGGTTTTAAGCAAGCAAGAGAGACAGTCAGAAAAGGATATTTTTTTTAGGTTTACATGATTAGTTGAGAACATAAAATTATTTTAATTATAATAATGGTATTAAATATCCTAATTAAAAAATAATTTTATATTTATCCCTAATAAATCTCAATAAAATGGTAAAACATGGACCTACAGGTGTTTAGAAATGAAATTGGTCAAGCTAGTCAACACCAAAAAGTGCATATTTTGAGTTTTATTAAATGAAATATCATTAAATTTGATATGGAGGTATATTTTAATGTTTTTAATTGTTTTAATGTATTTAATATACCTCAATAGAGATAAAACTCCAAAATACAAGTCTGTTCATGAAGAGAATGAAGGTTTCTTCACTTTTTTGCTCACAAATGGAGTTGAAAATGGGTGTTTTAGGTCCCTCCAATGGATAAAATTGATTTTAGAGTGTTTATAATTAATTTAAATGTATTAATAAATTATTATTAAATTAAAACCAATTCAAAATAGGCTCATTTCATTGTAAAACATCTCTAGGTCATCCCTAGGGTAGCAAATAGGTACTTTTTGTGAATTTTTGTTTGGGAGTTTGGTGAAGAGTTTTGGAGATTTTCAAAATTTTCCAAGTATATATCATTGATAAATATAAAACAATAATATTAGTTTTTTTTTAATTCTTTTAAATTATTTTATGCCCCCCAATCCGAACCAGGGTTCTTGAGAACAAGAGAGCACAAGAAAGCATAAAATGATGTTTTTTGGAGTTGTACATGGAGTTTGGAGCTAAAAATTTGTTTGAAGTTTTGTGCCACAATGTTGATTATGTTATAATATTTTTTATAATTTTATATTAAAATTATTAATAATCATCCAATTTAGGTATTTCACAGTGCATTCAATAAGCATATCAAATTTGCACAAGATAGGCTTATAGAACAAGAACTATATTGGAGAGTTGTGTTCATCATCAATTATACACTTATCAAGAATATTTAATGGATAATTCAAAATCCACATTATCCCATTTCTATAACTATGGAACCCCATTTTGGGTTAATTTTAAAAAATATAATCCAACTTCAAAGATCCTTCAATTAGTCTTATAAAAATGGAGTTCTAAAACATGCAAAGGTGGATAAGTGGAGTTTAAGTATTGGATAAAATTGGATCCCTATTTCAAGTCAAGATACTCATTTCAAAAGTAATCATGCATTCCATTCTTTTTATTCCCACTTTTGAGCTATTTTTATAAAATACATGAGGTGAATCATGCATTCAAGTTACATGTAAGATAGCTCAAATTGAACTTCAGGTTTGAAGTCAAGATAAGTCCAGTCAACTCAAGATGTAAATAAAATAACTAAGATCAAATTAAAAGTTTCAAGTGAGATAATTGAAGACAAACTCCAAGTTTTAACTTAATATAAGTCAAATTCAAACTCCAAGATGAAATAAAGGTAATTGAATTCAAACTTCAATATGCATGCAAGTTCAAGAGGAGCTAATTGAAGATCAAAAATATTTCATACAAATTGCAAGTTCAAGAGAAAATAAATAAAAATATCTTCAAAACTAAAGGCAATCAAATAATGTATAAAAAATATTTTAATTTTAAAAAATTTAATAAATATTCTCCCTAATAAACATGTTATACTTTAATGAATTAAGTTTTAAACTCCAAAAATGCTACATAGTAATTTGGAAGGGAATTTTGAAGGTGAATTTAAAATTTTAGTTAAACTAAGAGTGAAGTTGACTTACATGTGGACTCATCTGGAGCTCCTTGTCTTCTCTCTCTCTTTTTAGTATCTATATTTACATTCATTTTTTAATGATTAGGGGTATATTATGTTTTTGTCTTACTAAAACTCTACCAAAAATTTTAATACCTCACCTTTGAAGCAATAAAGAGCTAAAATTTCCTCCATCTTCAAGTTGTTCATGAAGTGTGTTCTTAATATTCATTGATGTAACTTAGTAAATGATTATTTTTCTTATGTTTATATTCTAAATATCTTACCTTTATCTATAAAATAAATATTATTTCAAGTCATATAAAGTGTCTAAATCTGATTTCTACCTAATCTGAAAGTGAATTCAACCATTATTTATTCCTTCCAAGCTACTGTGAGTGTTTGTCAAGACCTGTGTATGAAATACTGATGAAAGAGTCATTATATAAAGATGAAGTGAATTTTTTCAAGTTATTTAGATTCTAATTTATATCAAATATATTCATAATTAACCTTAACATTGGTGCATCACACCAAAGTTTTAGTTTTCATTTCCATTTTTAGCTTTATCATTACTCCTTCTACCCTTTTCCTAAACAAGAAAGCAAAGAATTAAATAGTTTAGAGATAATTAGGTGTGTACCAAAGGAAACTAGTCTTTAATATGCATATTATCTCTATTTATAAGGTTCCAAACCTTGGACAATTTTCATTTTATCAACAGGAGTGAGAACATGCACATGTTCTTAAGAGGGTGCACTTTTGAGTGAACAGTTTCTGGCACGCTTGGTGGAATAATAACATAGAAGAATGATAAATATTAGTGATAGTTTTAAAAAAAATTAATAAATACATTTCTAAAGTACTCAATATTTGGTGACTCCAAGTTATATATAGTTGGCTGAAAATGTCCAAGTGCCTAAAGAATATCTGTGGGTATGTATTTCAATCCTCTATTTTATGAAAATGAAGTCGTGGTACCTTCATATCCTTCATATAAATCTAATAATATTTATGGATTCACTTAAAGTAGTATATAAATAGTAAGATATTAGTATTTTCATGATGTTTACCACCCTCCCACCCTTTCTCATGTTTCCAATCAGCCTTAACAAAGTCATGTTATTTTCAATCAGCCTAAAAAAAATGTGCAATAGATAATATTTGATTTTGAGAGGTAAAGTATGGAGATTGATATGGAATAATAATACAATATTCAGCAATAAGATCTTTTATATCAGGCCTATATACATCATCAAAAGATAAACTCATTGAAGAGATACAACTAGGCTACATAAGAAAAAATGTAATAACAATCCATAAGAGTATAAAGAATTGAGTCCAAAGCCCTATGTTGGAAATAAAAATAACTAGAACCCCTTAAACCTTAAAGATATTATACTTGATTAAAAATTTAAATTTTTAGGACTCCTAATCCTATGAAAGATCCTAATACCATTCCATCCTAGAAACCTTCTTGGACTGAAACCCCTGATTATGTCATGCCTAATCTTGATAAAGAACCTCCTCCTATGCCAATCCAAAATCAAGAGATGGAGAAAGTTGGTGAAGCAAAATAAGAAAATTTCCAAGTTTCTTGAACCCTCCACCCATACCTAAAATTTAATTTATCCATGAAGATAAATAATGTGAGAGGTTTATTGTTGAGTGAAAAGATAAATATGAATCATTAAAACATGAATCCCTAAAATAGGTTTATTTCCATTCTTTCAAATAAATATTGAATGAAACTTTTACTTCCAAATCTCAAATCCTTATTAATGCCTCTTCAATCCCAAAGCCCATTCAAAATTAGCCCATAACGTCCTATATTCCTATGCCACCAAATGAAACCTTTGGCCCTCCCACCATATCCCTTTGTGAATAAAGACCTATTATACGAAGGTAAAAGAAGAACATGCAGGTCAAGAGGAGAATTAGTCAAGAGAGGATGATCAAGAGTTGTCTTGGTCAAATGAGCTTCAATTTGACATAGAAGAATATCGTGTTTCAACCTTTAAAGAAAAAATAAAATTTTAGTTGTAAGTGATATTCAAGAATATTATCATGAAGATGTTCTAGAAGATATGGCAATATCTAGTGAGATTGCAGTAGTGTTTCATAGAGTAACAGTCTTAGACATGAGCTAAGTAAAAATACAAAAGAAGATGTAATAATTTTTAGTGAACCTCAAGAAGTTATAAGTGAGGATCAAAAATATTTTTATGAATTATATAATTAGTACTTTGAGTTGATTTAAGACTTTGACAATCTTTTTAGGCCTACATCTCTTTGTGAAGACATTGATAAAGTGGTTGTGAAGGTAAATCAGAATGTGGCTACATTGGAAAGCTTTATTAGTGTAAAAGATCAACATGAGGTATGTATTGAACCACAAGATGAGTTTGTTTATATTAGAGATATGTTTGATTCATTTGATTCACTTGAAGATAATCTAAAGAGATTGATAAGCATAAAAAGAATTGATCCAACCAGAATGGCACTTAGATAGTAGCTCATTAGTCATCTTCATCAACCACATGGAGAGGACTTAAGAGGTTTTTATTTTGATCCAGGCAGATTTTGAGTGTTATATGTAGTAATGTTAGATTTTACATTCCTCTAAGTGATATTCAAGAATATTTTCACTTTTATCTAATTGTTATATTTAGACACCTAAAACTTGCCATGAATGGCCTTCAACTAGACTTCAGACTGATTCTTACCAACCTTTACTAATTAAGCCTAAGAATCACTGAACATCCAAAATTTACTTATGCATCATTCATCAAAGAACAAAATCATGTTGAGGCATCCCTAATTGGGATATCCCACTATATGCAAAAATAATCTCTCACAATTTCATCCCTAATCATCATGTAGCATCACAATAGTCAATTTAGCCTATGGACCTATTAAGTGGATAACTTGCACACATAAAATCAAATATTAAAAGAGCTAAATGGATAATCAAAATTAATTAAGAATATAAATCAAATAAAATTCCTAGTTAAATTATCCATGTATAATTAATGAATTATTAAAAATAAAATTCAAAAATATGAAATATCCTAGCTTTTCATGGTTACATTTGTGAGTTGTCAAGCTCTTTGGAAATATCTCAAAATATCTCTTTATAGATACCCATGTCTATTCATTATAAATCATGAGTAACTAACATATTTTAACTCTACTAGGGTTATTTTGACTCACTTAGGCTAGGTTTGAACCCATTCTATGTTTAAACTATACTTTAAGTCACCTTGAGTTGGGCTTAGTTCTTCAGCCTATAAATACAAGCCATTTCCTATTAAAAAAAGAGCTATGAAATTATAGAGTTATAATGCAGGTTTTGTAGCATGATTTACACCAATAGTGTTATAATGCCAAAATATTGAGCTAAGAAAGCATGAGCCACATCAATCCACCACAAGCCACAATCACGCCAAGGAGAGAGGGAGCCATACAAACTCTATTGTCAAAGACTCTTTGAGCACAAACCAAGCAAGCCACACAACAAACATTCATAGAATTTAAGTAAGGTAAGGGATTTGTCATTATTTGAATTTTAGTTGTGTTTTTCATTTATTTTTGTTCATTAAGCTCCCCTTATAATCTAGGCTTAAATATGTTAGCATGTTAGTGTCTTTATTTTGAGTTTTGTTTACCTAAAATAACACTTGATCTAACCTCTTCTCTATTGTCAAATTCCTATGATCACAAATCACATGCCCAGTGGGACTATAGAAGCATCCCACATACCAAGGAGACCAAGATGCAACTCCTAACTATTCAAATGAATGCTTGAATAGATTAAAAATTAGAGTCTTAGCTTTGTTTTTACCATTATCTATTTTTTGAGCTAACTCAAATTTACACAAAAAAAGACATTAGTTTGGCATAACTAGCATCAATTACACCTAACTGACACCAGTTATACCTAACTATCATCAATTAGGATGTATGGTAGGACACAACAAAAAAATTAGGATTTTGAATCTTCTTAACATTCCTAGTTGTTATTTCTTGGTTTCATTGATTTGTATTTTCCCTGTTTAATTGATCTTTTACAAGTTTTATGGATTTTTCATAATATTTTGAGCCAACTAACATTTTTGGGAACTATTTTGTTTTGCCTTTGGGTTCACAAGTAGTTGATATCAATCTTTATTGATCAACATCAGTTTTGTTACTAATTGACATCAATCACTTTATAACTATCATTAGTCACAGGTGACCGACATCAATCTATATGCAAAAAATATAGAGAAACCTGAGAGCTATCTTTTCAAAACTTGTTTGCTCATCCATAATTTTCCTTCAAAGTAGAAAGAAACTCTCTAAATTTTTTAAGATCGAGGTAGGAATAGGACATAAATTTGCAAGTTTAAACTCTTTAACACTTCATTTTGGTGCCTAAAAATAATTATTAAGTCTTAAACATTTGGTTTTAGTGCTTAAAAATAACTTAGGTGTTTTGTGTTAAGTTGTTTTGTGAAAATTATTACAATATTTTCAAATTTAATCCAAAGGGCCAAAAACTTCATCAAACATATCAATTTGTTGTATAAAATTAACACTCACTTAGATTGTAAATTCTTAAAAGTGTTGGTTTCATACTTGTTTGTATTTTACAAAAAGAAGAGTGCATGTATTCTCTCCCCCATCCCATTTAGGGAACTTGGGTGACCAAAAGCACCTTTTTATTGTAATTTATGCCTTATCCAAGGCATGAAAATAATGTTGTTAAGGATTTCACCAAAACTTGTATGATTTAGGTGATTTAAACACAACCTCTAAAGTATTTTCACTTAGTCATTTATTTTATGTAACTTGTCTTATGAGGATGAGTTCATATCTTTTTCACAAGTTATTTAGGGAATATTTGACCTAAGGTTTCATATCTAGGCATTATTTCAACCCCACTCTATGGTGGGGTATATAAATCAAAAAAAATCTACTATGAGAGCCAAGGGTTTGAGTGGCTAAACTCTCCTTTCATAATAAAAACCTCAATAAAGTCTATCTAATTAGGGGATTCCACTAAGAAGTCCATGGATGGAATTTATATGCAAAGGAATGGACCCTTACATAGTAAACTAGTTGGTATGAACTCAATAAATGTGATGCATCTCTAGTGTTAACCACACTTGGGACTATCTCAATGGTCAAAATTTTAATTTTTAGATCAACCCTACTTATCGTGCAAATATTTTTGATGCAAGGTGAGTAGATCGAAGGTCCATGTCATCATACAATCTCTTGTGATAAGGGTGGGTATAAAAACCCTACTACTTCATGTACTTTTATTTTTGGATTAACACTTTAAATCCTTTTAAGATCATGTATATATATATATATATATATATATATATATATATATTGATTTCAATAATATAATACAATGTTTATTAGTTATAAGATCTAGGAAAATATACTTAGTTGTATTTTGTCATTAATTCCTTATTGCTTGGTCTTTGAGTCTAGACCATTTATTTGTTTATGTCACATCAAAATGAGTCTTGTGTCGACATCACTCTATTATTTGAGGAGGTGTTATAATGTCCATTTGACACCTTGATTTTTATTTTAGCCTTTATGATAAAAATGTTGTGTGTGTCACTTGATTTAAAAGGGTAATGTTATGCTGCCCAAATCATTTCAAGTTTTGTGCCTTAGAGTCTTTGAAACAAACCATTGATCATATATTTAGAGAGAAATAATGTCGTTATACTTATCGAATCATTTTATAGACTTATTTTTTCTTGTGTCTAAGTTTCAGATTTGAAACCAATCCATGTGTGCCTTTTGGGTCTTTGTTTAGTATTTTTATGCCGTTCAAATTTGCCTAACTTGTTGATTAACAAAAGTCTAGTTTTCCAAAGTTGAGTTTTTAATTAACTTTGATAATTTTAAATTCAAAAATTGATTGATTTATATTGAGGCCTTATCTAATTGGGGAGTAAACATGTATATTTATCTATTGGGTTGTGTGACTTAGGTTAATTCTTTACCCAATTGGAGAATTATTTATTTGTGCCTAGATTTAGGAAAAACAACCTATCTCTCCATATGCCTTTTATTTCATGCCTTATACCAATTGACCAAGTTAATGTCTAAATTTAAATTCCTATTTTATGTAAAAGTAATTTATATTTGTTAGATTAAATATCTCACCTTGTTTTTAAGTCTAGCTTTTATGCTTGTTTTGCCAAAAGTCCTAGCACATGCCTATTTTGAGCCTAGTTTTTTATGCCACATTTGGCCAAAAGACATATCAACTATTGTTTATTTATATTATACTTGTTTGGAACACTTTAAACCTAGAGTTTGTCATTTTATTTTCCATTCATATGTTTAACCTTTTGTGTGTGAGACATTTAAAGTTATATATTTGACATTAGATTGTTTTAGACCAAGTTTTAGTATGGACCATTTTGGAGATACAACTCCATTCCTAGACCAAGTTAAATAAAGCTTGAACCTTTTCTCCTTTGGACATCATTTTTAAGAGTTTTAAGAACTCTAGGCCTTTTTCATATATTTCATCATTGATGTGGATATGTCTCATTACACTTATGGTGAAAATAGGTACAATCCAAGTTATGATATAATAACCACAAAATTTGACTTTTTTTGATACCCTTATAGTGAAGAAGTGGTTTTTGAGATACATTATTAGCCTACGTATAATCCTCAATCTATGGAACAAATCTAAGATCCTAAAGCACAGTGTTTGGTGGTACCTTCTTTGGGCTAGTTGAATTATGATCTTTGCCCTCTCACTGATCATGGCATCCATTCTTCCACCTATACTATTAACCCTCTTACTTTAACTTGTGTGAGAAATCAAGCTCCATAATTCCCTACCATTTATATACCAACACCTCATCCTTTGGCTTGTGTGAGAAATCAAGCTTCATAACACCCTATCATTTCTATACCTAGACCTCATCCTTTAGCTTATGAGATCATTCAAGCTCCACAAGACCCTACCATTTTTATACCAAGACCTCTTCCTTTGGCTTGTGTGATAAATCAAGCTCCATAATGCCCTATCATTTCTATATTAGGACCTCATCCTTTCACTTATGTGAGTAACCAAGCTCTGAAATGCCTTGCCATTACCATTCTAGGCCATTCCATATATAGTAACTTGTTATCCCAACAAGGTTATCTAATCATAACTCAATGGGTCATAATTACCATCCTTAGACATAAACCATCCCTTATTAAGCCTATCATTATCCAACCATAGTCCATTATTCATCCATTACCAACTATTCCCCACTTAAGAAAACCCTTACTAATTATCGAGTCAAAACCAAGCCAATCAATACCTCTCCAACCGAGCCTATCATTCAAAGACCAAGATATGTTCAAAACTAGTATTTTACAATTGATTACAAACCAAGGACAAGATAACTAACCAATCCAAGATGTTTTTTTTTGAAACACCCATTTGTGATGAGTCAACCTATGATGAATCACCTCTTAGTACTATACCTTTTATCAAGGAGTCTCACTCTAATAAGCCAATCTTTGTTGAGTCAATTCTTAATGATTATAACCACCTTCTGTAAAATCATTATCTCAACGATATACATATTTTTAAAGAGTATCCCTTTGATAAAATAGTCTCTAAGGAGTTGTATCTTAACCTTTTTCCACTCATTTAGGAGTCTCACTTTGATAAATAGGTCTCTATTGAGACCATTATGCCATCATAGGTCATTACTTGTCCAAACCCAAACATTCAACAAGACATCATTTTATTAATGTCCACACAAGATGAAGAATCAAAATTGAAGTTAGGTTTTATTCTTGAACTGACATCATATCTAGCATCAGAAATAGAATCAACATCAATCTCAATAACAAATTTAGAGTCCCTTGAGTCAAAATTAGCTTTAGAATCATAATATGTTTGTGACTATTATAACATGGGTTATACATGCCTTACAAATCAATTTTAATACATTGATGATCCTTATATGGTTTTTGAGAATGATTACTTTAGCTTCAACATAAGTTCTCCTAGTATCATCTACAAAAATTGTGTGCCCTCTTCCCATTCCATTACTATTTCACATGCCATTACCACCAATTAATCTAGCCATTATATTGACCTTCCACCTCTCAAAAGTGTAGATTAGGACAAAATTAATCATACTTTATTAAAGTGCATCTATCATGACATATTAGTTGCAGAATATTAGGGGGGCAAGACCACATTCATGTAAAAGAAGAATAATCTTCTAGTGAAACCTTTTCGAAGGTGCTAGGGGATAACCAAAGTTCAAACATAGCATCGTCTAGTGAGAACTTTTTAGAGGTGCTAGAAGATAATCAAAGTCAAAATTCAATGTTCTTTAGTGAAACCTCAGAGACATTATGCCACAATCAATTCAAATTCATAATGAAAACCTCATTGAGGTGCCAATAATTGAGCACAAAAGTTATTCACTGCTTGATGAAGACATTATCAAATAAAAAATCAATACAACTCCTAATGTATAGCATAATCAGATGGTAACTACTCTCAAGCCTAAATAATATAAAAATTTGGTGGTCCTATCGATAACATATTTAGAAGTCTTTGGCCCTACCACATTTAAATTTATGTTAGATCTAAAATCAGTAACATTGTGTGTGCCTAAAAATCTTGATCTTTATTTGTCACCCAACCATTATACATTCCATTATCATCCACCTTTACATTTCCAAATTAAACCACTCATCCATTTTTTATCTATATTTTCCATCCTTGGTCACACTTTCCTTTATAGAGGATACAAATATACCTTATCTTGATAATTAGAGGAAACAAAATCAATGACCAATGAAGACTATTAAAACATTATTAGAGTCCAAAGCTATAGTAGGTTCCTAATAGATTATCTATTTATAAGAGGTGTGGGATAGTAATTTACTTGATTAATTATTATAGTTATATCATATGTTAATCAAGGCATACATCTCCAAATTAGCAAAAACAATAAAATCATTTATCTTGACCAAAATCATTTACCATGCCACAAACCATACCTTTTCCATTGGCCAAACCCATTTAACTTACCATTTTCCTTGTCCAAAAACATTTGAATTTCCATTTCCATATGCCATTTACCTTGTCATTATCATTTTCCATTCCTCTTTTCATTACTTCATGGCCTGCCATTTCCTTCACCTTCTCACTTGAGGGTAACCCTTTTACCATTTTATCCAATTTTCATCCCATCATCATCCTAAATAATTACATACCCTATACCATTCTACCATGCCATCCCTATTAGACAAAATCATATTTTTAGCCATCCTACCTACCTTTTTTTGATCTTGGTTCTTTTGGTTCTTCCCACAATTTTTCCAAGGGGATTTTGATCTAATTTTAGAAGTTTTAAAATTCCATCTTTAAATGATAGTTTATGAAAGTAGTGTGATAATGGATCTAACAAGTTATCTTTCATTTACATTTGATTTTTTTTATTGATTATAACCACCTCTGGGAAAATTAGTAGTCCACCTTGTGTTACTAATTATAACAATCTATGTGAAAATTAATACCATGGATCTATGCCATTGTTTCTTAATTATAACCACTTATGGGAAAATTAGGAACAACACCTTTTACCATGCATTACCACATCACCTTGCCATTACTATTCTCATTTTCTTGGCCATTTTACTCAATTTGAGAACTTTTTACTACCTAGTTAGATCTCACCACCTTTTGTGTTAGTGGAAATACTATGGCTTGAAGTCCTAATGGGACTATGTAGGCCATACTTGATTCATGTTGAGGTCAGATCAGTCCCCCTTTGCCATACACTCTCACCATTTTGAGAGAAATATAAGCCAATGCTCTCATCATTTTATGAGTGGTATATTTTCAATCTCTAAATGAGTTAATATACCCCCAAAAATTCTAAAAACATTCAAAAATTTAAAATCCAAAAACATGTGTTTTGTCAAAGCCTAGTTAGTCATCCTCGATTTGCCCTACTGGGGTAAAACCATTATTAAGATTATTTATTTTAATTTTACTTTTAGGATTTTTATGTTTTTATTTACTTATTTATTTGTTTGTTTTCTTGCCAATTTATTTTCTTTCAGTATTATACCTCAACTCAGTCTATATGCATTCATTATGTGATTCCTTGCACATAATTATTGAGTTTATTCATATTCATACATTAAAATTGTCGTCATGGTTTTTATCATTGGTGAATTGTTTTTAATTGTTGATTGGATTAGGAGTCAATCTTTATGCATATTTAGGCTAGATTATCATGGTGTTTTATGTCATGATGTTTACCATCATGTGTTACATCAAAAATCAGCCCAAGAAGTTTTATAAATAATGGAGCTATATGATTTTCTACTTTATGACCTTGGAAAATCCTCCTACCATCCTTGATTGAATAAACCCCTTGACCATTCTATTTATATCAATGCTAATAAGGATGAACATCTCTGCATTGATAAGTATGACCAAATTATTTCCATTGATCAATTCTTATTCTTTGATTCATCTCTTTCTTCACTTTGTGCATCCTTGTGTGCCTAGTTATTTTTGGCTCCTTTAGTCATTAGACCATCTCATCTACATTTACACCCATTCATCTTTAATCTATGCAATAGGTTATATCCTTGAGTTATGCTTACCAATCTACCCTAATGGGGCATAATCAAATCATTATTCAATCCTAGTCATCTTACTGATTATAACCACCTATGTGGAAATCATTATTTTGATTCATTATCCCTAACTAGGGCATATGCCTATGCCACTTATTATAACCACCTTTGGGAAAATTAGTGTCTCAATCTTTGTTATTGATTATAATTGCTTTTGGGTAAATTAGTAATTTTTTAATTAATACATACAAGCATTATCTTAATTGGATTAATCTCACCCATGGGTTAATTTAATACTTATTCTTGCTTCTTTTTGAGGGATTGTCCATCAATTGCATGTGTTGGCCGCTCCCTCTAGGGGCATCATTATAGCTTCCCAAACATTATTTAGATTTTTTTTCTTCAATCGTTATCTTCTTTTTGGCCTTCTTCATTATTTTAGAATACTTTACTATGCGTATATCTTGAAACATCTTCCCAAATAGGGGAAAATTGTAGACACCTAAAACTATCCATGAATGACCCTCAACCAGACTTCAGATTGATTCTTACCAACCTTTACAAATTAAGCCTAAGAATCACTAAACATCCCAAATTTTCTTATAAATCATTCATCAAATCTTAGAATCCTATTGAGGCATCCCTAATTGGGGTATTCCACCATATTTAACAATAAGCTCTTATGGATTCATCCCTAATCATCTTGTGGCATCACAACAGTCAATTTGGCCTATGGACATATTAAGTGGGGCACTTGCACACATAAAATCAAATCATGAAATAGTTAAATGGCTAATCAAAATTAATTAAAAATCTAAACCAAATTAAATTCCTAGTTAAATTATTCATGTGCAATTAATAAATTACTAAAAAAGGAAATTCAAAAATATGAATTATCCTAGCTTTTCATGATTACATTTGTGAGTTGTCAAGCTCTTTGGAAATATCTCAAAATATCTCTTTTTGGATACCCATGCTTATTCATTGAAAATCATGAGTAATTGATAAATTTTATCTCTACTAGGGTTATGTTGACTCACTTAATCTAGGTTTAAACCCATTCCATGTTTAAACTACACTTTAACTCACCTTGAGTTGGGGTTAGTTCCTAATCTTATACATACAAGCCATTACCTATTGAAAAAAGGGCTTGGAAATTATAGAGTTATAATGTAATTTTGTAACATGACTTACATCAACAGTATTATAATGCAAAATATTGAGCTAGGCAAGCATGAGCCACATCAAGCCAACATAAGCCATAATGGTGCCAAGGAGAAAGGGAGCAACACAAACTCCATTGTCAAAGACTATTTGAGCACAAATCGAGCAAGCCACATAATGTATCATTTGGATAATTCAAGTAACATAAGGGATTTTGTCATTCTTTACATTTTAGTTATGTTTTTCATTTAGTTTTATTCATTAAGCTCTCCTTATGATCTAGGCTTAGAGATGTTAGCATGTTAGTGCATTCATTTTTAGTTTTATTTTCTTAAACTAATACTTGATATAACCTCCTCTCTATTGTCAAATTCCTATGATCACACTATATGTCACATGTTTTAGTTGGTAGTTATTCTATTTTTTAATTCAATAAGTACTTATACATAAGTGTTTTAGCTGATTGAGGACATTTTTAGTTTCATATTTGGTGATATTTTATTGGGATAAGAATTTAGATTGTAAAGTTGCATAGGATATTTTTCTAATATATGTGTGTTAAGTACTCACTTTATCATGCATAAGTCTATTTTATCCTATCTTCATGACTTGTAATAGGTTAGAATATGAACAAACTCCAATTTTGGTACCTAGTATGAGAAGAAGATGAACAGTCATAGACTAGAAATATCTATATATAGTTTGGATTGTAATAAGAAGGGAGTTCCACTTTTTATAGAGATCAATAGAGACTTATCTAGTTATGGTTACCTATGTGATTTCTTACTATGTTACTTTCATGCATTCTTATGTTTAATGTTTGGTTACTTTCTATCTGATTTAAATTTGAATGCTTGATTTATGTTTATAAAACCTTGTTTGTTCTTATTTCCTAAATAATGTATGATAACATATACTTTATATGTTTTTGTTATCAAAACTTTTGTATGAATTTAATACACTATTCTACACACTTGACATATATCATAGTTATCCTCATCCTTAGGATATTCTGATGCTTCAGGAACCTCTACTAACAATGGTACAGTGAGCATGAACACTCTTTTTAGAGAATATTATGATAACATGGTTACCAGGGTAGAGAGATATTGAGACATGGTTAGACCAAAGGATATGTAATTTTACAGAAGGAGAATCAAAATGGACTAGTTTTACCATATAGGAAATCATTTGAGAGCATATTTATGGAGAGATTTATGATTTTTTTTTTTTGTGAGTTGCTTGAATTGATAGCTAATTGGTTAGTGTAGTTGGAATATTACTACTTTAATCTAAGGATAGAATAAACTATACTTTGGATTGAAGAAAAGATAGACTAGTTAGAAAAATTAGAAATCAACTGGACAAGAGCAACAAATTATTGGGTTACCACTGTAGTAGATGTATATATAGTTGAGTTCTTAGTACATGGATACATATATTTCAAATCTAAGAATGACTTGTTGATTAGAGTAATTTGAGTGAAATTTTTGTACAAACCACCTATCTTTATCAAGATGTTATTTGTGGATAAGGCCATGGTGTCTACTCCAGCCAATATGGAGTAGTTGCTTCAGGCATATGGGGGTGTGTGCAACATGATAGTGAATTATTATTACATAAGTGTATAAGGCTTAAACTTGAATCCATAATGGAGACATGAGGGAATAAGAGTTAGAATAAAGTTTTTGATTTAGAATGTGAGTTGTGATAATAGAATAGATGGTGTAAACAAAAGAATACCCAGGTAGCTATGAATAGAATTAAAATTAGAAATAAAATAGATGATGAACAAGTAGGAAGACATGATGAATAAGATAAAAGAGATAAATAATTAAGGATGAATAAATATGAGATGAAAGAATAAGATGAATGCTAGAAAAAAGAAAGAAGTGATGAAGAATGAGAAGAAGAAGAGATGTTCAAAGAAGAAGGTGAGAATAATATAAAAGTAGGATAATTAGATGATAGATGTAGTATGTAGCTATAAGAATGAGTATAATCAAAATAAGGAAAGGAATTATTAAGTAAATAAACATAACAAAGTCAAAAATTAATTATAGGTTCACTATTAGAAATAGAATAAGTCATAGGAAATAATCATTCACCAGAAAAGCACATGTCCCTGAAGCCCAATTTCTTATATTCTAGTAGAAATTTTCAACTAGGTGAATAGGAAAATAGTATTTGGGAAGGTCTATTTTTAGAACATATGGATCATTAGGGTATTAAAAATTAAATAGAATCAATTCAAAAGGATTTGAATTCCATAGTTTTTATTAAAACTAAGTAAAGAAAATAAGGAAACAATGAAAAATAGATAACACAGGTTGACTCTCCTAGTGCATAGATAAACCTTCATAGTACACAAGAAAGATCTCAAAAAATATAGCCTCCTCTTGTAACTGATACATATGAAATCCCCTTAACACTAGTTTACATCATGGGTTCTATATGATCATTTATAAATCTGGTGACATATGATGGGTCTACAGACCTTGAATAGTACTTACTAACATGTGAGATGAGTTGGTAAGCTAAGGGCATTACTGATGAAGTTATAAATAAGTGTGAGTTAATAAGGGAATTGAATGGAATATCACTTGAGTTTGTGTACCATAGATAAATTGCATAGGCAAGTCTATAATAGGTTAAGGAATGACTTATCATAGATTTTAAGATTAAAAAAAATGTATAAGTCAGACTATCCAAGATTTGAAGGCAATTGGGTAGAAGACAAGATAATTTGTCTAAAATTATGATCATGGGTTCTCCAATGTTATGAATAAGGTGGAATTTTCCTTAGTAGATAAATATAAAATTACATGGTTTGTTGAAGGACTGCATTACAGAATCATATTTACTATAGTGTAGACTCAATATGCTACTAAGGTAGATGTTCGATTTGTTGTCTTACAAGTGGAGAAAATTGAAGACTATGGGGAAGCTCCCATAATGGGTTATAAGATTTAAAATACATTTCAATATTTTATGAATAGGATGGAATAATATCATGAGTCAGATATGAAATTCTAAATACTATATTTGATTTTGGTAACATAATTAACGTGATTCCCAAGTCTACATGGGAGGTTATTGGATGGCTAGTTCTAAGTTATAGCCTAGTAACTCTGATCTTAGAAAACTATGGAAGAGTTTATCCCATTGGTAGATTATAAGATGTTGAAATCAAAGTCATATAATTGGGCTCATGAGGTGACTTTGAATTCATTGATAAGAGGATAGTAGCAACACATTACCCTACACTGATTGGTAATAAATGGGCATATGATGGTCAAATTATCATCAATATTATATAAAATCAATTAGAGTCACATCAAGGAGATAAGTGTTGATGATCAACATTCACCTATTCTCAGAATGAGGACCCTCCTTTCTTCAATTTTAGAATAGCCTAAGTTAATAAACATATTAAATCATTTGACTTCATGGAGAATTGATTGAATTTACAATACTTATGTTTCAAAAAAAATTGGTTAATCATTCATTTTATAATAAGTATTGATACTTAGAAATATTCATATTATTAAAAGTCTTTTTCAAGTTTTATTTAGTAATGAATTATTAACCATGGATGGTTTAATGATATGCACATAGATTTTTGTTAAGGAAGCATAACTTGGCTCTTTAAGTAGATATAAACACAACAAGCTTCATTGGGTTTTATTAAATTAACATTATGATGTGTTTAAGGTATTTACTTTCAATTTTTTCTTCAAACTTGTTTAAATTTGCCTAGGATGGGAAATGATGTCTTTAAAAAGACAACTTAGTTTCTTGCTTGACCTTCTAGGATGTCAAATTAAAGTTATAATTTATGACGCCTCATCAGATGTCAAAGTTCAGACTATGGCTTAAAAGTATAGATGTTCACCTCATTGGGTATCATAATGCCTTAAGTATTCATCACATCCCATGTGAGACACTTGGAGTAAATCTACCAAGTCCATGAGCTACATGGCATCATCTAGAGGGTTTATGAGAAGCTATCCATTGGAATTCAAATCTTAGGGATACATGTCAGTACATTATCCCCCATAAACAATCTCATCTAATCTAATCTTCCATGTATCCACCATGCATCCCACCATAGTACAGAATCCCAAAAGATGCCACCACATGTCTCAATGGTAACTAGCCAGGCCCAAATAGCCTTCCAAGGTGATATGTGTCCCCCTTGGGTTCATTCAAGGTCACCACATCTCTATGACATGTTGCATCCATTCAAATCCCATAAAAACTCATGAGGCAGACACATAATTGTACTTGAGCCATCTGATCAAGGTTTGATGATATATAACTATCTGAGGTACCTTCCAAGAATGAAATTTGGCATAAGAACAAATAATATCCTACAAGAAAGATGTGTGTCCTATTTAGGCCTATGAAATGATTCCACATGTCATTCCTACACCATTTCTATCTAGGATCCATGAGATAACCTCTAAGAGAGAGACATGTGTCTCCACCTAAGCCATTTTATTAGCACAATTTGTTAATAGTTGTCCAAAATTATTCCAAGAGAAACACCTAACAAGGAAAGCTAAGATTGCCAGTGAGAGTGATGCATGGCATTTCATAACCAATCATAATTGAGTAATACCAACTGATAGCTCATTATGAATTGAAAAAATCCATGTGGTGAGATATACATGAGTCATCATGTAAAGCTACAATCTGAGAGTCTGTGAGCAAATCAAAAGATGCCATATGTTTAAATTTTGAGCCAATTAGGTAGCTTAGTCATATTCAAGCCTCACAAGTACTTAGTTGGATCCAAGGTGGTAGCCATAAATTAAAGGTGGAAATATTTAGATTTAAATCTAAAATTTATGATAGATAAAATATGAATTAAAGCTAAATTTGAATCTAGGTACAAGCAATTTATAAAAGTAATAGTTTGAAGTTGTTTTAGATATATACAAGGTTGACAATTTTGCCATTAATATGGTAAGAACCAGAATCACCATCAACATTGCATTAATTAGAGTAATCATTCAAAAAGATGTACAATTAAGGCTATTTTTATTTACATTTTGAAGCTATACACATTCACTTTCTCTATTATCTATGCTCTCATAGTTCGATAAAGCTTAATCTATTATCAAATTGCACTATTGACTACCATTATTAGAGCTTGAAAATTGTAAAAGGATACAAAGACACATTGATTTCTACCTAAATTATTACAAAGGATGGAACAAGTAGGTCCTTATACTCTAGGTAAGAGGAGTTTCTTTGATAATGATGACTTTCTATTTTATAATTGTACTTTAGTCATATTTAAAGATACTAAATTTATTCCTAAGGCTATAACATCCAGTGACTTGTATTATAGTAACATATATTTTAATGTAAAAGTAGATATAACTATTGATGAGTATGAAACCATGCCTCATATAACCCAACTAGCTTCTGATATCCTTGCCATTAACGTAGTCAATCTTCACAAGGCCAAAACTAAGCCTGAGGTCATGCCATGCACTGACCTAGTTTACAGTATTTTTGGGAGGTCAAAGTGTAAATATGGGCTGATTAAATCAATGTCCCAAGGGATCCCTATTGCTTTCATAGTAGGACAAAGTTTCATGAAATATTATGACCTTCTCTCACCATAGATATAATATAACCAAGTCATCATCGATAAATGATATGAAGTGTACTCCCTAAAGAAGGTCTTGGGTTTTGGGTGACTGACCCAATGGGAACTATTTTCATGGATGATCAAGGAAACTTGCCCATCTAAAAATTTAGGTAAGGATTCATAATTGGCCTAGCCCTCTTGAATATAGTATTTGGTAGTTTATACATTAATTTTGTGGACATAAGGGCTATTCCATTACTACAAATAATCTTATAAGACTAGCAAATTCCCCCTCCTATGGAAATTATCAGTAACAACTTGGTGTGCAATATAGGACACTTGAAATAATGGTGCCCCCTTCTTTATGATGAGCTACTTATTAGATGCAATCTATGCAACTACTCAACTGGGTCAAAATTAATGGTCTCTTAAGCATCCAAAAACCATGCCTCAACTCTTTTCTATAATGCATATTCATAAATTCAGATGCAACATAAGAGTGATTACAAAAGAGATATACCTAATGTTCTATTGGTCGATTAATGAATGTGAGATGTATAGGGTTCCCCTTGAAATTTGATAAACCTCGAGAGACATGGGTAATCAATGGTTATACCTAGACCACATATTTATCAAAATAGAAAGAGTGATGGTAACCCCTCTTAGACTACCAAGGTTTGTGCCAATAAATCTAGATAAAGAATAAATGGTCTATCAACTTATACATGGAGTTGATGTAATATTCAAGGAGAAGAAGAAAATTGTCCCCTATAATGTTCCTTACAAATTAGGGAGGACCATGATTACCAAGTGGCATGATGTTATTGTAGCTATTAGGCATAGACATTCATACCTATTGCCTAAGGATGACTTCAGACCATAGGATCCCAATCAAGTCATTACTAAGCATCTATTCAGATTCAAGAAAAATGTATCAATGGAATACAAGCATCAATAAGAATTCCATGAGTGGATTAATAGAGATGCTCTAAATGATCTGGTGGTACTCTGAATTACATCAATGAAGAACATTAAATTAGAGATGAGACTAGATAGGGAGAATAAAAAAGAAGATATTGCTAAGTCTCAGCTACCACTATCACATGGGAACATGTTTAATGTTGACTATGAGGAAGGGAAAGATCAAAAAGATGATAACATTCCTCTTGTTAAGAACAGGCCAAATAGATCTCCATAACTTGCCACTTCAAGTATTCAGGACTTACCTCCTAGCTCTGAGCAAGGAGGATCTAGCAATCAGCTTGATCCCTCCCAAGGGCCCATAATGATCTCTGCATCTACTATGGGATCCATTATAAAATTCTTAGGTCAAACTCAACCTATTGATATTGACCTATGAGAATTGGAATAAGGCATTGAGCTCTTCATGGAAGAAGTGCAACTACTGGCCAATAAAAACATTGAGAAAGTCTATAAGAAGAAAAAGGACCTTAACTACTATGAGAGGAATAATAAACCCTTCACCAGTTTTTCAAGTGACTGTAGAGTCTCAAATGTAAGAAACTACTCCCTTTCTAATAGTTGATCCATCTATTGATGTTGTTTCACTAGCGCACCATAGACTACCCTTGGTTCACAAGCTCCCAATGTAAGTACCTCATCACTACACTCTTTTTCAATTACAAGTACATCTCAAACTACTTTTACTTCTATATTTACTCCTCCTACCATTATTCCCCCATTATATTTAGTATCATCAATAACTGCAACTACCACTACTCAATCTTTAGTTGATATTAGCCAAGGCCAAGCTAGTGGTTCCTTAGTATTTACCATCCCCCATTTCATTTCTCATGCCACTACAAATACTACATCTTCATCATGCACTAGTATTATTTAGGTTTTTAGTTCCACTTCTTCCCAAGTAGTAACAACTAGTGCAACACTTGTTGGTTCCCCTGCATCGATAAGGCCATTAAGGCCCATTTTTAAAAAAATCACCTTTTCAAAGCCACCTTTGCCTATATCCCTATTCAATGTTGATATGGTTACAAAGGTGAGTGTGCCCCCAAAATTTCCTTCATTTATTCTAAATATGGACCCTAAAAGAACTCCATTTGGCACACTTGGGTATATAGACCCAAAAAACTTGACACACATTCCTACTATAGCTCTAGCCTCTGTCTTGGCTCAAGCACCTCTAGTGTAAAATTCCACAACTACACCACCTCTAACAAATCTAATTCATATTGTTATCCCAAATCAGGTCATAGATATTATACTAGTAGCAAGATAAGAGATACTTTGGGTAGTCCTCTCTGCACCATAGATTGGCATGAAATTTGATGATATTATAGGTACCATGAAAAGATTGGTGAGGAGGCAAGTTGAAAAGACCCAATCTAGCTCAGTTATGGCTTATAAAAGTGAAGAGTCCCTCTTCACCTTAACAAAGAAGAGGAAGAGATTGAGAGAGCTAGATGAGTATGTAAAAGACCTTATATTCATGGTCTAAGCCAATGCAGAATCCATAGTGGCCTTAATGAAAGGTATGCAGTAGGAGATGAAGAGATTGAGAGAGCAAGCATTTCGCACATTATTGTAGAATACTATGATCCAAGTAATAAATGTAGTCATCAATGTCTTTATTTCATATAAGGTCATGAAGAAAATGTAAGAGGATGGGACTCTATAGCTTAATGTGGTCATTAAATATGACCAAAGACTTGCACTCTATAATGCCAAGTGGAAAACTTGGCTAGATTTACAAGGAACAACAATTTCTCAGACCTTAAGATATTTCCACTTGAAGACATCATCCCAGCACAAACTATAATGATGAATAGAAGAAGGATATTGAAAATATGGCTAGAATAGGTTAAGGATGTAACTACATTTTTGGAAAAAATAGAGTTCAATATTGCCTTATTTCTAAAGGATGTTATGGTCACTAGGGTAACAAAACTTGATGGCAGCTTTATGGATGACTAAGAGTTTAGAGCTCAAATTAATGTATTGGATACAAGATTCTAACAAGGTATAGCCAATGCCAAGACTACCACTGACGTAATTAACATTGTGGCTTTTGATAACTAAATTCTAGAGAGATTTGAGGCTATTGAAGAGGCATTGAGACCTATATTTTTAGAGCATGGTAGGCTTATTCAATAAATGTCTAACCTATTTCAGCCTATGATCTTGCATTTTAGTCAAACTGACCAGTACTACTTAGCATGCACTAAATTTTGGATAAGGGAGGAAGCAAAGAAATAAAGGTGGTAATAGCAAGCACTTCAATAACCTCCTTTAGGGCCTTGAGGAATATTTTGTTTTCCTTTGTAAATTCAAATTTGGCATATTCCCTTATAATATGTGGTATTTTAGTTATTATTATATACAAAAGCTTAAATCCACTTGGATGTATTTGGGAATATTTTAATGGACCCACTTGAACTTGCATAAGAATTTTGAGGCCTATATATAGGGACATTACCCTTCAATGTAATCAAAATAAGAATAGTTGTTTGAGAATTAATGCCAAAGATCTAAGAATTTGTGAGATTATATGAATGCTTTGTTGTGTGTTCTATAGTTTATGATTCTCATGCTTTTATAGAATTAATGCTTTATTTTATGTTGATTAATATGATAATAATATCAATGTATGCATCTGTTGGTTTGATTTTAACACTAGGCTAACAAATCTACTAGTTTATGTGTTATATTTCATCTTATTTGTAGTTGAATGTGCTTATGCAATTTGATGTTAATAAATAAATTTCATGTAACATATGCTTTCAGATATATGCATCTCATTTCCTTGGAAGTCTCAACTAAATTCATTTGGCTTTGAGTATTACGCCAGGGTTGGTAAATGTGAGTTTTACATGTTATTATCATAGAGGGTATAAGAATTAACACCTTTGACCATCTAAAGCAAAATTCTTTTTCTACCCTACCCTACTTGCTTTTGGATCCATCCCATGAGTCACTTTAGTTTATCTCATTCTATAAATATTCATAGTTTGTTTGTGCTTGGTCAATAATTGGCAAAGTTTAGAGCAATTTCATAAAGATTAACAAGAAATAAAGTGTCACTACATACAACTTGTTGTCACTATAATAGGGTCTACTTGTAGACTTATAATTAGTGGCCATATCTCTAATATTTTTCTATTTTTAGTATTAGTTGTGTAAAAAAATCAAGCCTCGAGTCTTCTAAGACTTAAAATTGAGTTTATTACTTTCCTCCAATTCCCTAGTGACACAAGTAGCACATTAATTACATCAACAAGGGAAGAGTTATCATTATAAGGAGGGCCCCTATGCAATTACTTTCATGTATCTTGGTGAAATTATAGTGTAATTCATTAAATATATGCATAATTATTTCAAAGTACACAAATGTTGTTAAAAAACATTGAAGATCTACATTCTTTGTATGAATCTTTACATTCTTTGAAGTATTTCATCAAAGTTAGTGTTTATTCATATAAATTTGCTAAATAATCTAGATATTTATATAAACTTATGTGAAACCTTAAAGATAAATGAAATAACCCATTCTTTAGGCATATTTAAGGTTGTTTTGATCATCTTTGCAAAGGTTGATATAAATTTGGTAAATAATCTGGATATTCATGAGAATTTGTGCAAAGGTCAATCATTGAGACCTTGCTTATATTGAAACTAGACATTTAAGATTGTAATAACTCTAATTCATTTTGGATTAGGTAAACCTTTGTGTAACTTTGTGTTGAAATATATTTTTAAATGCTCAAATGCTACTAGGTTGTTAAATTGAGCATAAAAATGCTTTGGAATGCTAGTCTAACACTGATCTTTATAGGATAATGTGTGAAACTAGTAGTATTTATGTAGGTATTGAAAACTTTGAGGTTTTAAAGCTTGGATATTCAAATATCAAGGTAAAGATATTTGATCTAGTTTGTAAAGGATTTTCTATAAGAATTTGACTAATCTTTGTAATATTTGATGCTTATGGAGCTACCTTTGAAGTTATTCTACTCTCTAGTTATTAATACCTGTTCTACATCTTGGAGTTACCTAGGATTAGAATCAGATCTTGATTTGAAACAAAGGTCTTGTTGACCAATTTTTGCCTAACAAGCAAAATTTTTGGTCCCCTTCTACCTCTTGTTTTTCTAGGCCTTTTCTTTTGATTTTGCATAGGTCCTATAAAATCCATGGACTCTGCAATAATATTTTCTAAGGATTCAGCAGTTCCCTATAGACTTCATGTTTCTATACACTCATTTGGTTCAGTCATTTGGTTCAACTGGAAAGTTCATCAGCACTTGGTCATCCATCTTCAAGTTCAAACGGCTTTGGTTCAATGGTTTGGTTTGATGAGTTTAGTTCAAGGTCATCGGTTCAACATTGGTTCAGTGCCCGATTCAATAGATCACTTGATTCATCGGCCTAGTTCAATCACTCAGCTCATTGGCAAGTTCATTGGCATGCAATGGTTGAACCACTTGAACCATTGAACCATTTTTAGTTCAATAGCTTGGTTCAAGGGTATGCCCAGTTGGCCGAGGGGCAGTCCAAAGTTCAAATGCCCTTGCAGAGGGCAGGCACCTCAAATAAAAGAAAAGGCAACCGTGTAAGTTCAAATTTGTTTTAAGTCCCAAATTTGTTTAAGTCCTAAATTCCTTCAGACTTTTTGTCCGAAGGAATTCCTTTAGACAAAAACTCTGAAGGAACTCAGGCCGCAGTTCAAGCAAAGGACAAGTCCGAGGCTGAGCAAATATCCATGGACAAAATGTCTATGGGAAAACATCTGTAGATAAAAGTTCATGGGGAAACTGTCCACAGACACAAAGTCTATGGGGAAATGTCCGTAGACACAAAGTCTGTGAGAACCCGAGAAGAATCTCGAGGAATGAAATGACCCACCGAAGGCCCCCAAAGGGCAGGTGCCCTTGCGGGGGACTCTTGGCCAAAAGATGAAGGGAACTTTCAAAGGCCGAAGGATCACCTTCCCTTCAGGAAGGTGCTAGGAAGAGACAAAAGGCAAAAGAGTGCCCGCAGAGAAGGCCAAGAAAGGCAAAGCTCAAAGCAAAGCCAGCGAAGGACCCGATGACATTTTGACAGGGATGAGGACATCCTGAAAGCTATCAAGTTTAAGAAAGCAAATTATCTGTTGGTTTTTAAAATGGTGATGGCTGTGAGAACATCAAAATTAACAAAATGAAATAGCCATTTTCTTTCAAAATGAAAGAGTGCTAACCATCGAAGGCCCAAAAATGTAGCAACCTGCCAGAAGTTTGCCCCTGAGGGCTGAAGGAGCCAGAAGAGACAAGATAGGGAAAAGATGCTTCCCAAGCATAGAGCAAGTAGGTAGTCCAAGTGGCGAAGGGAAGTGTCAATTCAAGAAGTGACTCTAGTAGGTGAAATAGTGCCTTTGAATTAACCATTGTGAGACATAAATAGCTAGCAGTGCAACTGGTTTCTCCATTTCACATTAATGAGTAGACAAACCATATAATCACCTTGAAGAAGTGGCCTTACAAATAGACAAAGTGTGTAGATCATTAATGTTTTGAGTGACTTGCTATTCCCATTGAGGGGACACAAATGGGCCACTAGTAAAAAAGGGGCACCAAAAAGGCCTCCTTTCTTCTCCTATATATTGAGGACTTGTCATTTAGAGAATCATCTTCCACATTTGTAAGGCATATCCCTGGAAAAATTTCACCTGAATCAATAAACACATTTTTACCTTTATCTTGGATAGACATTTTTGTGTATGTTCTAAGTGTTAATTTGTGTTTAGCCATTGTTTCTTGATGCTTTCATAGGTTCAAAACCAACGTATATGTTGTCTACAAAGTGCCCTTTTTTGCAGCTGGTAAGGAGAGTACTATTTGGGGGTGTAGAAATAGAAGGAATTACCTTGTAGAGTGCCTCTCATAGCACCTTTGGTGAACCTTTATTCTCTGCATTTTCATTAAAACCTCCCTGTCAAATTTTTGCAGTTTGGTTCTTCTACCAAGTGTGAAGCATATGTATGTATTTGTCTAATTTTAAGAGTGGATGTGAGAAGGTCATTTCATTTTGGTGTATCACCTCCTTAGAGTAGTTTGTCTTCCTGTAATCTTTCTCCCTTTTCATCCCCCCCATTATATCTCTGTGTGTGTGTGTGTGTGTGTGTGTGTGTGTGTGTGTGTGTGTGTGTGTGTGTGTGTGTGTGTGTGTGTGTGTGTTAGCACTTGCTTGAATGAACATGATGCATCAAAGGGAGCTAGACCTTATCTAGAGACTCTCCCCTCTAGCTTCACCAATCCCACAGGTGAGAGGGGAGTTTCCATAGTTGTAAGGAGAAGGTAGGAGCTTAACGTCCTGCCAAGGGTGCAATCTTCAATGTCAATAGTTTTGGCACACCCAGTGGGACACAATTTGACAACTCAATAAGGTTTTAAGATTGATGCTGGTCCTATTACAGCAAATCAAATATTTATAGCATCTGGGAACTCCACTGGTAAGAGCTTTACTTTTCCAATTAAGACCAGTTTCTTAACTTTCTATGCCTAAAGTCACCACAAGGTCTGCTTCTAAAGGGATTCCTTTCGATTTTGTTGAGTTGCCTTTGAACTCAAAAAAAAGACTAAGATTTGAGAGGACCCATCCTTATTCAACAAGCCACCCTCCTAGACATGTTGTAAGGGATGCATACGTAGCAGAGCCACGGTTACAGCCCATCCCAGCTATGGCTTTGCCTTTTGCAGCTTTTCATGGTTAGAGCCCCTTAAATCTCCCACGTTATGATCCAATTATGAGAATAGCCCTCAAAAATGTGCCTTCTTTCAATGGAGAGGGGCTGATTATAGTCATCGAGCACATTAGGAATATTGCTAACCTCTACAATATTCACAATGTCACAGAGGAAAATATCACCATTAGATTGCTAGCATTGTCTCTCAAAGGCAAGGCTCTTGACTGGTACGAGACCTTGCCTGTAAATTCAAAACATTTTTGGAATGAATTGGGCACTTAGTTGACAGACCATTTTGGGGAAAAGAGTGATGGCCTCTCGCTTGCTGATCAGCTGACGACCATAAAGAGAGCTCCACATGAGTATATGCAGGATTTCAACACGCAATTTCAAAAGACTTGGGATAGAATTCCCATCCTGGTAAGATCGACTCCCAAATATGCTTTCTTGTACTATTTTAGAGCATTAAATAGTGATATTGTTGTGATGATACAACCCATGGGAGGTCATATATTTCATGTTGCTTATGACATAGCCATAACAGCTAAAAATTGCTTAGTACAGGCTAGGAAAATAGCCCTTAGACCTCACATGCCACTTTTCCCAAAAATGCTACCTCCAATTCAGACTATTGCTCCCACATTAGCCCCTCTACCTAGCATTGAGAAACTAGTTATTGTTTCATCCAATGAGCTTCATGAAGTTAAGAGTCTATTGCATAACATGTCAAACAAACTTGTAGCTCTTAAAAGGTAGCAAGCTCAAAGCAACAGATTGAATCAAGGATAATAGCATTATGGTCAAGCCCCTAGACCCCATTTCCAAAACTATAATCAAGGATAGCATCAGCTTACTTAGACCAGGCCATTCCAAGGCTATAATCTAGGCCCCCCTTCATCATCTAAATTCATGGTGATGGTTCAGAACAATCTAGTACAGGAATAGCCAAGTTGTTTGACCATGGGATATGGTCAAGAATTTCTCTGTTTATACAAATGAGATGATGGGTTATTTCTAGAATGCACAAAATCAACCAGCTGCTCATTCCTAGATCTTTAAGGCTCTAATGCAACCCAGCATGAGTAGCAACCAAAACCAGCCTGATTCTACCCTCATGAATCATCTAGAAGGGGAATTTTATTTAGTGAATTATGTGGGCACTATAGAAAATCAAGCTAACTATGTTGCGGCCAACACAAGATTTAAGAGAAGAGCAATGGGAGAGGCCTATGCTACCACCCAAGTAGTAGAAGCACCTTCTCCATCACACTCAAATCAAAAGGCCCCAAACTTTAGATAGTTGTTTGTACCTTTAGCCCCTCAGCCTGCAACTCAAGCTAGAATTAGCCCCAAAGAAAGCTTGAAGGGAGGCAGTCCCCAAGTCAATATAGTGGACCAAATGAAGAAGTTGCATATGAACATCTATTTATGGGATTCATAGTCTCTACCAGGCTAGAAGGGCATACTATAGATGGAATTGCATGACCTAGATCGACAAGATATCCCAGTGAACACTGATAATGTCTTGATGATGAATGGACAACCTTCCACTTTAGGTCAGGTAAAGAAGGAAGAGAAAATTCCCCCTTTCTATGTGTCCTTGGTTATAGGTGATTTCTTGGTACACAACTACATCATTGACAGTGGGGCTAGTACCTCAGTGATGCCTAAGTGCATAGTTGATAAGATGGGACTAAAATATGAAGAGATGAATAAGGGAGTCTTGTAGCTTGATGGGACACCTGCAAAAATAGTTGGGATTTTAAAGGGTTTAGGCTTGACATTGCATGCTTGCCCAACCTTCTCAATTCCCCATGATATAGTGGTAGCAGATGTTCCTCCTTATTTCACAATTTACTTGTCCAGGGACTTCACATCAAAGATAGGTGGTTATCTAGCAGCAAATTGGTCCTATCTAGTTTATAGAACCAAATATGGGACCAAGGTAAAAATTGAATCTGAGCCACTCTACAAGGACCATCTAAAACCATATTCACCCAAGGTAGCAAATGTCAGTTACACCATTATCGACCCAGAAGAGTCCCAGACAAACCAATCTCCGTCCTCTACTCTTGAAGGAGTTATAGACCTACTCTTGGATGAGTGGGGAAATGATAACTTTGAACATGATCCTTACAAGTTCATAGAGGAGGCAAACCTTGGAGTTTACTGCATACATGAAGAGGGTGCCTTCATACCAAATATAATGAAGGTAGGCCAAGAGGACCTAGGCCTATGGTAGCTATATTTTGATGGTTCCAAAAGTAGGTTGGGAGCTAGTGGTGGGCTGATGTTAGTCTCCCCTTCAAAGGATAGGTACTTTTCAGCTTTCCATTTCCAATTTTCTTACACAAGCAATGTTTCAGAATATGAGTCCCTTATCCATGATCTAGAATGGGCAAGAAAAAGAGGGATCAAGGAGTTGCAAGTTTTGGGAGATAGTGAGCTGATTGTAAATTAGGTGAAAGGCCAGAATTTGACCAAGAATTCCTTGCTGAAATCCTACAAGCATAGGGTCTAGGACTTGGTGGAATATTTCCTCACTTTCAATATCGCCTCCATTTCCAGAGAGCAGAACAAACAAGCAAATAGGCTAGCAGCAATTGGTGCTCAGTTTGATGTTTCTAGGGAAATAAGTTGAGACTGTGGTTTACGCCACTTGAAGGTGGTAGTTTGACCCTCTATCCCTAACAACATTACAAGATGGCAAGTTTTCGAAAATGACCAAAAAATAGCTTTCTTCATACAGGAGGAAGCTGAGTTTGTAACACAGAACCAGGTAAAGCTGCAACAGCAATATGGTAACCAGATTGTTCAGTTGAAGAACAATAAGCTCCCTAAAGGTTTGGTCACTCTTGAGAGCATCTTCAATGGAGATGACCAATTGAGAAATGATAAGTCATGCATCACAACTAGAGAGGAGAATTATGAAAGGGTTGAGATCTTCAAGGAAAAGCTACTTGCACTTGGAAAATTCTACACGATTCAAGAAAGGCAGGCTTTTAGTTTGTTGTGTCAGGAATTTGCTGATGTTTTTGCATGGGATTACAGTGATTTGAAGGGCTTCAACCCAAGACTCATCCAGCTTACCATCAAATTATAAGAAGGTGCCAATCCAGTCATGCAGATGTAGAGATGTGTCAACCCAATGATTGAGCCCTTCATGCAGAGGGAATTGGCCAAATTGATTGAGTCTAGAATTATATTTCCAATCCAACACTCCTCCTGGCTGGCTAATCTTGTTCCTATTTAAAATAAGAATGGGGAGATCAAGTTATGTGTCAATTTTAGAGACCTTAATAAAGTCTCTTTAAAATACCATTATCCCCTCCCGAGCATGGAGTAGATCCTTCAAAAGGTAACAGGCAATGAGCATTTCTCCCTCCTAGATGGTTATTCAGGGTATAATCAGATTCTGGTGCAAGGTTGTGACCAGCACAAAATGGCCTTCACTACTAAATGGGGAATGTTTGCCTACAAGAAGATGCCATTCAGGCTATCTAATGTTGGTGCTACCTTTTAGCAAGCCATGGACATGGCTTTTGGAGGCTTGATAAATAATAATGTGTTGGTATACCTAGATGATGTAATGGTAATTTCCAAAGAAGTGAGCCAACACATAGAACACCTCAGGCAGATTTTTGAGAGGTGTAGGGAATTCGGCATCTCTCTTAATCCAAAGAAATGCATGTTTTCTATTCATGAGGGGAAACTCCTTAGCCACATTGTGTCTAAGGAGGGTTTATCCATTAACCCCGAGAGAGTTTGTTCTATCCTGGAGATGTCCCTACCTAAGCATAAGAAAGGCCTACAGAGCTTCTTTGGCAGGATAAATTTCATTCAGAGATTCATTTCAAATTTCACAAAGATAGTCAAGCCACTAACCTCTATGCTAAAGAAGGGTGAGGAGTTTAAGTGGACAACACAAAGGAAGGATAGCTTTGAAGCCATCAAGTAAGCCATAACCTAGGCTCCTACTTTGATCAGCCCCAACTTCAACAAAGACTTCAACCTCTACACTTTTAGCAAATGGTGATGACCTCGAGCAACCACTTGCCTTTTTTAGCCAAGGGTTAGAGGATTTTGAAGTTAGATACACGTATGTAGAGAAGCAAGTCCTGGCAGTAGTGTGGAGCTTAAATAAATTTAGGCATATGTTGTCAAATAGCAAGATTCACCTCATGGTCCCACATCTTCGCATCAAGGATTTCTTGACCAATCGAGACCTAAATGAGAAGAGAGCAGGATGGATCACCAAAGTGATGGAGTATGACATAGACATCAAGATCACCAAGCTAGTGAGGGGACGAGGCCTATGTGAACATCTTGCTACAGACTTCAAGCAGAAAAGGGAAGACAACTTACTAATCCATGATGTAGCCACTGTAGAAGAACTAGCTATCATAAAGGATTGGACATTAGACCTGAGGCATTTCCTTCTCACTGGTGAATGCCCATAGAGTCTCGATAAGACTGAAAGAAGGTACTTCAAGCTCTAGTCTCTCCCTTATGTTCTGGTTGATGGAGTATTGTTTAAGAAGGATCTCTCTAGGGTTCTTCTAAGATGCATTGATCCAAACTAGGTTGATAAAGTACTGTCTGAGTTCCATGATGGACCAGCAGGTGGTCATTTCACTCCTCAAGCTACTGCAGGAAGGATAATGAGAGCTAGTTATTTTTGGCATACTCTTTTTAGGGACACCCATGCCTGGGTTAGAAAGTGCTAGAAGTGTGCACTTTTTGATGGGAAACATCAATTGGCTGCCATGCCTCTACAGCCTATTCAAGTGGAGTAACCATTCATGCAGTGGGGCCTAGACTTCATAGGGATGATTAATCCCCCCTCCAGTGCTAGACACAAGTGGGTCTTGACTACTACAGATTATTTTACAAGGTGGGTGGAAGCTATCACTCTAAAAGAGGCAAATGAAAGTGTAGTCTTGGAGTTTTATGAGGACCTAGTGACAAGATTTGGGGTCCCAGCCACCATAATCTCAGATAATGCCTTGGCTTTTTTGGGAACCAAAACAAGTGAATAGGCACTAAGGTATGGTATATATCTTAGCACTTCATAAAATTATTACCCATAGAGGAATGGGCTAGCTAAGTCCACCAACAAAAATTTGATCAGGATCATAAAGAGGACCATGGAAGAAAATCAAAGGACTTGGCATGCCAAGCTGAAAATAGCTCTATGGGCCGATCGAATCACTCTGAAAAGAGCAATCAAAAATTCTTCATATATGCTCATATATGGAAGGGAAGCTAGGCTTCCCATCTCACTTGAATTTCCAGCATTGGACCTCACTCACCAGCTATAATTAGAAGAGGGAAGTAGCATGGAGGTCAGGCTATGTGAGCTGATGGAGCTCCAAGAGATAAGGGACCGGGCTATGGCTTCTATGACTAGTCACCAACAAAAAATAAAGAGACACTTCGATAAGAAATCTTTGTCAAAATATTTCTCTGAAGGAAGCATTGTCTTGAAATGGGATGAAGACCGAGCTAAGCCTGGAAAGCATGAAAAATTTGATGCCCTATGGAGTGGCCCATACATAATCACTCAATGCAAGCAGTATAATGCATTCCAAATCTCTAGGTTGGATGGTGAAGAACTACATATCCTAGTTAATGGGATACATTTGAAGCATTTCCTCTGAGTCTCCTTTCATCTGTATATATTTTCCCTTGTTTTCTTTCCCTATTTTCCCTAAGTGTCATAGCACAAGTAATAGTTTTCTTAGTCTTGTGTGCATTTTCATTTCTTTGGAGGTAATCTACGTGACTAGTTCTAGTTTTATCAAAGCTATCACTATTTTTAAGTTACCATGGGACTCCATTCCCAATGGACTACAAGGCAACTAGTCTCTAAAGCATAGTAGGCATGCTTCCCCTAGGAGTCACCAATTTGTTAACCAATTTTTGCCTAATAGGCAAAAAAATTGGTCCCCTTCTGCCTCTTTCTATTCTAGGCCTTTTCTTTTGATTTTGCATAGGTCCTGTAAAATCCATGGACTCTACAGGAATATTTTCTAAGGATTCAGCAGTTCCCTACAGACTTCATGTTTTTACAGACTTAGTTGGTTCAGTCATTTGGTTCAACTAAAAAGTTCATCGGCACTTGGTCATCCATATTCAAGTTCAAATGGCTTTGGTTCAATGGTTTGGTTTGATGAGTTTGGTTCAAGGCCACCGATTCAACATTGGTTCAGTGCCCAGTTCAATAGATCACTTGGTTCATCAGCTTAGTTCAATCAGTCGGCTCATTGGCAAGTTCATTGGTTGAACCACTTGAACCGTTGAAGCATTTTTGGTTCAAGGGTATGCCCAATTGGCCAAGGGGCAGTCCAAAGTTCAAATTTCCTTGTGGAGGGCAGGTGCCTCAAACAAAATAAAAGGCAACCGGGTAAGTTCAAATTTGTTTTAAGTCCCAAATTTTTTTAAGTCCTGAATTCCTTTAGACTTTTTGTCTGAAGGAATTACTTCAGACAAAAAGTTTGAAGGAACTCGGGCCATAGTTCAAGCAAAGGACGAGGTGAGGCCGAGCAAATATCCACAGATAAAATGTCTATGGGAAAACATCTGCGAACAAAAGTATGTGGGGAAATTATTTGTGGACACAAAGTCTGTGGGGAAATGTCTGTGGACACAAAGTCTGCGAGAACCTAGGAAGCATTCGGAGGAATGAAATGACCCACTGAAGGCCCCCAAAGGGTAGGTGCCCTTGTAGGGGACTCTTGACCAAAAGACAAAGGGCACATTCAAAGGCTGAAGGGTCACCTTCCCTTCAGGAAGGTGCTAGGAAGAGACAAAAGGCAAAAGAGTGCCTGAAGAGAAGGCCAAGAAAGGCAAAGCCCAAAGCAAAGCCAGCGAAGGACCCGATGACATTTTGACAGGGATGAGGATGTCCTAAAAGTTATCAAGTTTAAGAAATTAAATTAGCCATTGGTTTTCAAAATGGTGATGGCTATGAGAATGTCAAAATTAACAAAATGATATAGCTATTTACTTTCAAAATGAAAGAGTGCTAACCATGAAAGGCCTAGAAATGTAGTGACCTACCAGAAGTTCACCCCTGAGGATCAAAGGAGCCAAAAGAGACAAGATAGGGAAAAGATAAGTCCCAATCATGGAGCAAGCAGGTAGTCCAAGTGTCAAAGGGAAGCACCAATTTGAGAAGTGACTCCAATAGGTGAAATAGTGCCTGCAAATTGACCATTGGGGGACACAAATAGCTAATAGTGCAATCAATTTCTCCATTTCACATTAACGAGTAGACAAACCATGTAATCACCTTAAAGAAGTAGCCTTATAAATAGACAAAGTGCACAGCTCGTTAATTTTTTGAGCAACTTGCTCTTCCCATTGAGGGGATGCAAATGGGCCACTTGTAAAAAAGGGGTGCCAAAAAGGCCTCCTTTCTTCTCCTATATATTGAGGACTTGTCATTTAGAGAATCATCTTCCACATTTGTAAGGTGTAGCCCTAGAAAAATTTCACCTGAATCAATAAATGCATTTTTACCTTTATCTTAGATAGACATTTCTGTGTATGTTCTGAGTGTTAGTTTATGTTTAGCCATTGTTTCTTGATTCTTTCACAGGTTCAACACCAACGTATCTGTTGTCTATAAAGTGCCCTTTTCTATAGCTGGTAAGGAGAGTTCTATTTGGGGGTGCAAAAATAGAAGGAATTACCTTGTAGAGTGCCTCTCACGGCACCTTTGGTGAACCTCTATTCTCTATATTTTCATTAAAACCTCCCTGTCAAGTTTTTGTAGTCTAGTTCTTCTGCCAAGTGTGAAGCATATGTATGTATTTGTCTGATTTTAAGAGTGGATGTGAGAAGGTCAATTAATTTTGGTGCATCACCTCCTTAGAGTAGTTTGTTGTCTTATAATATTTCTCCCTTTTCATCCCCCCCCATTATATATCTGTGTGTGTGTGTGTGTTAGCACTTAATGGAATGAACATGATGCATCAAAGGGAGCTATCCCTTATCTAGAGACTCTCCCCTCCAGCTTCGCCAGTCCCATAGGCAAGAGGGGAGTTTCCATAGTTGCGAGGAGAAGGCAGGAGCTCGGCCTCCTGCCAAGGGTGCAATCTTCAATGTCAATAGGTCCCTTTATTATCCTAAAAAATTCATAGGAAAGAGAAAGCAAACAAAGGTAAATGTAGGAAGTCTAGGACCCAGCCAAATTCCCCATCTAACCAAAGTTTTCCACCCCTCTTGCCAATCATGGCATGGTTAGTTGGCTCAACATCAATGTCTCTAGATCTATGCACGATCTACCAAGGAACCCATAAAAATGTTTTCCTCTCTTCACCCCCACTGGTAGAGTAACCACTAAAGAGCATATAATGTAATTTAAAGTATCTTTGAGTCTACTTAATGTAATTCATGAAGATGTGACTTTTTACCTTTTTCCCTTTACATTCTAAGATACAGCTTATGATTAGTTCCTCAACTCACCAAAAGATTCCATCATAGCATGGGATCAGTTCAATGATACTTTTATTGCCCAATCTGGTAGGGTAGTAATCCTAGTAGTTGTGTATCAATAGTTCACCACCCTCAAAAGGGACATAAAGGAACTAATTATAACATTCAATGCAAAGTTCCAAAAGACGTATATCTTGACATCCCCATGCTATAGCATGGTAGATAATTTTGGCTTTAGAGATATATAAAAATGACTTAGACCTAATGATAGTTGTCTTCTTGAAAATATCCTTGAATATTAATATGTTTCTTTTGGCATATGATAAATCCATCCATACTGATGAACAAATGTACTCATAGGGGTATCTCTCCTTTGCTATACTTAAGAATAACCCAATGCTACCTACTCTAAATGTTATACCCAATATGCATCAAAATCTTCCTAGATTAAACTAAGTGTTAGTAATTAACTAATTGTCATTAAGCCACATTACACCTAACCAGTAACTAGGATTATTCAACCAAGTGAATGTTGGAGGACATCCCTAGAACAACATCAATCAAGCATTAGTGCCTGTAAATAATACCAACATTCAAACTGAAACCTAAAACAATAACTCAGAGCCTCCAAAGGGAGAATTAAATTCGATAACAAGAACTATTCAAAAAATTGCTAATGATTTCTTGGATATTAAGAAACAAATGGGAAATATTAGTGAGGGTTCTAATAAAAATTACAACTTTCAAATATTGTAACAAACCATTATAACAAAACCTCAAGGTGTTAGTGAAATCTACCCATTAGGCTCATAACATCCCACCATGCTTGTGAAGCCTAGACTCTAGGATAGATTTGCACCCATACACCAAGATACCCTACATTTATGAGCCCCAAATGAACACTTCCATGTTGGCATATCCACTTGCTCCATCACAAAGGTATTTATTCAATGGCATGAAATGCAACTAGAGGATGCAACATGGGAACCACTATTTCAAATTCAGCACCAATTCCCACATTTATAGCTTTGAGGACAAAGTTTTTTCTAAGAGGGAGGTAATTTTAGGAACCCATGCTACCCCTTGTCTTTAATTTGTTAGTAAATTAGTTTTTATGGATGTTTATGCTTTGTAAGTCATCCCATGAGCATTTTTTTTATCCCACATTCATGGTAAGTAGTAATTGTTTAGATTATACTTAGTATATAACTAAGTGTTGAGGCCAATGAAGGCATTCATAAATTTATTATATTGAGCTTTCTCAAAGGAGGTTTTTCCCTCAAAGTGGCATGTGATCAATATAATCCTTTTGATGCTTCTATTAATTATATAAATATATTATTTCATGCATTTTCATTAATTTGTTGCAAGAAGATCCTCTCATCTAGTATCCCATCAAGATCATAATAAAGATATAATAGACCATTCAATAAGTCTAATAATAATAATAATAATGATACCCATTAACCAAGTTTCCTAAGATAAACATTTACAAGTTAGCCTTGCCCAACTAGTGTCAAGTGGATAATATGACCAGATATGGAGAACTAGACTACATTGAATTTTGTCATGCATTCAAACATATTTAGAGCCAAATGGAGGGGTTTAAGATGAATCCCACTGATCAAATTAATTCTAAAGGCTTTGAAAATACCAATGATACTTGTATATTTCTAAAAACAATCCTCATGGTTGAGACCTATGATTTTCCTAGTCAAGATTAAAATGAGCCTGAAGATAATGTTGATGAAGTGCATACTTTCCAATAATACCAAAGGAACAACTATGCTTTGAGAAATAAAGGTCAAAACCCAGCTTTGACAACTTTTAACCCACCTAATATAATAGATACACCTCCTGATGGTAGGACTAAAAATAATCCTCCACCCTCTAAAGGTAAGGAAAGTTATCCAACACTAGAAGCTCCCTGCACAACATTGAAAGGTGGATATAACATAGTGAAAGATATGAAGAAGATCAATGCAAACATAACATTACATGAACTCACTCAAATCACTGAACAATGTGATTTGTTATTGTAATCATTTAATGAAAATCCTAGCTCTAGCAAAGCTAAACCATCTCTTGCAAATATGGTAATGTATAAGAGTAAGCATGAAATTCCACCATTTCTTTTGACTATAAGGATTTTTTATAATAATTTTCATAATTTCTTGCTAGACTCTGGTGCTTCAACTAACATTATGCCTTCAATAATTTATGAAAATTTGGGATTAAACCCAGTCAAATTAGAGAAGGTAGTGGTGCAATTAGACAAATCAAGAGTGAAAGTGGTGGGTGAATTTTTAGATATTCACATGCAACTCCTTCATGAATCTCGAATCTAGCAGTTCATTGACATTAAAGTCATTGGCATACTTGAGGATTGTAGATTTTTATTAAGTCATGATTTCACTAAATCCCTAAATGGATATATGTCCATTGACTATTCCCACATGTGGCTACCTTGGAGTGGTATTCCAAATCAAATTAGGATTGACTGGGAACTAAAAATGAATTTAATGATCACTAAATATAATGCCAAGAATGAAAAGGTAAATTACCAATCCTCTAACTTAGGTGTTTACACATTGGAAACCACTAATGTTGTTGTAGATGACAAGGTGAAATAAGAAAGCAAAGGTTTCTAGACATGGCACTTTGATGGCACATGAGCTAAGCAAGGTTTTGGTTTTGGAATTGTTCTGACAAATCCAATGGAAAATAGTATATAGCTTCTTATAGATTATATTTTGCTTGTACTAATAATTTAGTAGAATATAAAGCCCTTATTTAAGGACTTCAACTTGCATTCAAACATAAGGTAAAATAAATGTTAGTCTATCATGATTTAGAATTAGTTATTAATCAAGTCAAGAGTAAATATCAGTGTAATCTTTCCTATTTAAGAAAATATAAATTTAGAGCTTGGGATTTGACTGAGTATTTTGATTCATTTAATACTATTTCCCTACCCAAAGAGATGAACCAATTGGTGGATGAAGCAAACTTGGTGCCTCTAGAGCCTTTGAACTTGCATGGGTTTACTATGGAAATAATATCATGCCCTTCTATGCCAGACAATATCAATCACTTCCAAATTTTTGATGATGATAATTAGATAATTAACTTAATGTGTAATTTTGGCATATTCGAATCCCACATTATTGATGAATAGGATGAAATTTTTATAAAAAATTCAAAGGAAAATAAATATGGAGTAATACAACTCAAGGAGAACTAAATCCCCAAGGGCATGATCTCCTTAGAAAGGATGTTTGACCTAGATAAAAAATAACTGAAGCTAAACAACCCAAGGTGAACGGGAAAGATTATAAGTAAGTCAACTTGGGAAATCTTGGGAATGAGTAAAGTATTAGCATTGGTTTAGTTTTCACTGATGAAGAGATGAATGAAACCACTACCATTTTAACCAAGTTCAAATATGTCATTGCTTGGTCATATGATGATCTTAAGATATTTGATATTATTGTGATTACTCACACTATCCCCTTGAAAGAGGATTGCAGACTCTTCAAAAAAAGATAGAGGCCAGTGAATCCATTGTTAGAACTACTAATTTATAAGGAAGTGAATAAATTATTAGATGCAAAGATAATATTTCCCATATGACACTTGACATGGGTGGTAAATCTTGTGCTAGTCCAAAATAAGAATGGAAAAATTAAACTTTGTGTCAATTTCATAACCTTGACCAAGTCCTTAGAAAAGGACAATTACCCCTTGCCATCCTTGGATGAGATCATTCAGTTGATGAGTGGGTCTAGAATGATGCCATTCCTTGATGATTTTTTAGGCTATAACCAAGTCCTATTGAATAAGAATGACATAATAAAATCTACCTTCACCACCAAGTAGGGAACATTTGCATATAAATGAATGCCATTCAAATTGATCAATGCAAGAGAAACTTTTTGATGAGAAATGGATGATGCATTCTAAGGATTAATAGGTAATTTCATCATTATTTACATGGATGATCTAACATTTTTTTATAAAAATAGAGGTGATCACATGATGCATTTGGAACAAGTGTTGGAGAAGTGGAGGAAGTATGGCATTTATTTAAACCCCAAGAAAATTATCTTGTGTGTAATTGAAGGCACACTTCTAGGACATGTAATCACCCAAGAAGGTATGAATATTGATCCTGATAGTATAAACATACTTTCAAAGGTATAAATCCCTAAAAGCAAAAAAGATTTGAAATCTTTCTTTAGAAAGATTAATTTTGTAAGAAACTTTATCTCTAGTTTTGTAGAGATCGTAAGACCACTCAACACAATGATGAAAAAAGATGAAAGTTAGAATGGACTAGTGAAACAAAGAAGGCATTTCAAGACATTAAGAATTCTATTGTTCAATTTTGTATTCTGATAAGTCCTAATTTTAGAAAATACTTTTATCTATAATCTTTTACTTCTAATCACACTATTACCATTATCCTAATGCAAAAAGAGGATGGCAAAGAGTACCCTATAGCATTCATGAGTACCAAATTAAATAACATTAAACTTAACTATACTATTCTAGATAAGCAAGACTACACTCTAGTGAAGTTTGTTAATAAGTTTAGATACTACATCTTAAGGAATAAGATGTATGCCATAGTATTTGATCTGGATGTCAAGTTGATGTTGGGATAAAATAAACTTGGAGAATGAAGAGGGAAGTGGATGACCAAACTCCAAGAATATGATATAGAAATAAAATCTACTAATTTAGTTATAGGTCAGGTTCTAATCTAGCTTATTGAAAATATTGATCCTCACATTGATGTTTTGTAGGTTAAAGTAGGTCAAGTGTCCAATGGTGATTGGTAAAAGGACATTGTTTACTATTTGCTACATGGAGTCTGTCCCCTACACCTTAAAAGGGATTAGAAAAGGGCCCTCGAGTTGAGATCATCTCATTTTATGGTTAAAATGGGAGTCCTATATAGGAAAAATTATTAGGGTATTTATCTAAGATGTGTTTCTAGCCACAAAAATCATGAACTATTTCCATGATAAACTGGCAAGTGGTCACCCTTTAGGGCATACCATAGCACATAATATATTAGTATTAGTCTACTATTGGCCAACCATATTCAAATACACCCATTCTCATATGTGAATGTGTCACCAATGTCAAGTGTTTGATCAATGAGAGACAAAGGTAGTCATGCCTTTACAATTAGTGATTGAAATGAAGCCATTTGCACAATGGGGCCTCAACTTTATAGGAGTGATCAATCCTAACTCCTTAAAACACATACATGTGTGCTCACTATCATGGATTATTGCACTAGGTGTACTAAATTAATGGCCACTAAGAATAGTAGATCAATTGACGTCATCAAATTTCTAGAATAAAACATCATCACTTAGTTTAGGATGCCTTTATTTTTGGTATGTGATAATGGCCCAACCTTTATTTCAGTCAAATTCATTGATTGGGAATATGAAAATAAAATTTTCATGAAGTTTTCCTTAAAATATTATCCTCAAGGTAATGGAGTTGTAAAATCTACTAACAAAAACTTGATGAGTGTCATCAAGAAATCTGTAGAGAAGAAACCCAAAGAATGGCAATCCCTACTAAATTATTCCTTATGGGTAGACAGAATGAGATACAAATAGGCACTCAAAGCATCCTCATTCCTATTAGTGTATGGGTAGTAACCTACTTTTACTATCACACCAAATTTACCTATCCATGAGTTTATGGCCAAATATATGGAAGATGATGAAAGAATACAATCCTAAATACTAAACATCATCCAAATGGAAGATGCTAGAGATGAAGCATTGACAAATTTTAGCAAACATTAGGTTGTTATAAAGAGATGGTTTGATAAATAAGCTAAAGTTAATGTGTTCTACATATTATACTTAGTCCTACTATGGGACAAGGCCCATAAGAATAAGGGATAACATGACAAGTTCACTCCTCTCTAGATTAGACCATAACAAGTGGTAGTAATATTGGGAAAAAATGCATTCAGGCTCAAATACCTACAAAGTAATGACTTAACCTTGCTAATTAATGGGTATTACATGAAATATTATTTCTCTACTACTTTTTCATAAATTCTAGAAGGATAAGCTTGTTTAGAGTTAGAGTAAGTAGGAGTAGAATAGTTTCCATTCTTCCTTTGCTTTATTGTTGTGTTCTTTCTCACTTTTTTCTTGTTACTCATTTTATATTGTGTGTTTTAGTTTATTAATAAGTCCTTTAGACAAGAATTCATCAGCTCAATATGTGTTGGTATTTTCCTAAAAATGGGAAGAAGGGATTGTTGGTTTTAAACATTAGTTATCCAAAGTTTGGAAACCTCTAGTAGTGTTTCAATTTTAAAAAGTTGGGTGGGGTTAATTACAAAGTTTTTTCATGAAAATACTAAGTCATTTTAAGACTATGATATAGTTTAGATGAATGAAAATTTACTTGAATGAGAGTTTGAATCCATGTGGACCATCATATTGTCACTTAAATTCAACAAGTAAATTACCAAGGTAGAACTTGATATCAAAAAGTGAATTACATCCAAATTTTGTCTTGACAAAACCTTACACATGGCTAATTCTAGTTCCCAACCATTCTAATTTATGAATGTAGGTATTAAAAAAATGATACACCATGAATTTAAATCATAAACTACTTTCAAATTCCATGAATGGTGATTTAGGCAAACTCTACTTGGGCTATCGATGTCTGGATAGTGATAGATCAAGGCCTAGAGTGGAGCCAAAGGTATCTATATTGAGGCTATGGACACCTAGCTAGAAGCAGAGTAATGCCCAATCCATCCTTAACTAAGCAAAGTATAACTATATAAAATCTAAATAATGCTTAACTCATTTCATGTTTGATGTCTTGAAACTTGAAAGTTATCATTTTTGAACCCAGTGGTAATGATTAAAGAACCTCAAAGCACACACATATTATGATTGCCTATAAGGTTTAAACATTATTTCAAGCCTATGGGATTTGAATATTTATGAAAAAAAATTGATATTGACTAAAGATCATAATGAGATAGCTAATTTTTTTATTCATCTTTGAATAGAATATCTAGATTCTAACATTTTGTAATGTTTCCCCATAGAGGTCACCATTTATTGATGATTAACATTCCCCTATTCTCAAAATGAGGACCCTACTTTCTTCAATTATCAAAAGTTCCCAAGATGTTAAACATATTAACTCATGTGATGGCATGGATAATTGATTAAATTTATCAATACTTATGTTTCTATAATTTTTGGTTAATCATTCATTTTTTAATAAGGATTGATAACTAGAAATATTCAAATTATTGTAAGTCTTCTTCAAGTTTTATTCAGTAATTAATTATTAACCATGGATGGTTCAATGATATGTAGATAGGCTTTTTCTAAAGAAGCATGACCTAGATTTTTAAATATACATGAACATAATAAGCTTCATTGGGTTTTATTAAATTAACATTATGTTATGTTTAAAGCATTTACTTGTAAATTTTTGCTTTAAACTTGTTTAAATTTGCCTAGGATAGGCAATGATGTCTTTAAGAAGCTAACTTAATTTCTTGCTTAACTTCATAGGATGTCAAATTAAAGTTGCAATTTATGATGCTTCATGGGATGTCAAAGTTTGGAATATAACTTAAAAGGATAGATGTCACCTTATCAAGCATTACAACACCTTAAGGATTCATTGTATCTTTCATGAGACACCTAGAGTAAATCCATAAAGTCTATGAGTTACATGAAATCATCCAGAGGGATCATGAGAAGTTAGTTATTGGGATTAAAATATTGAGACTACATGTCAAGATATTATCCCCCAAAAGTGATCTCATCTAATTTAATCCACCATGTATCCCCACATATCCCACCATAGTATAGAAGCCCATGAGATGCCACTGTATATCTCAATGACAACTAGCTAGACCCAAGCAACCTTCTAAGGTGATGTGTATCCCCCTTAGTCTCATCCAATGTCACCATGTGTTTATGCTATGTTACTATTGACCAATTTTTGTCCCTATAGGTCAAAATTGGGCATCCCTATATGAAAATTTGGCCTTTATATCTTTTAGGGGTAAATATCATGTCATAGAGTGATCTCAGGTTTATTAAACATAATATGATTGTTATTATCTTTGATTAGTTTATTTTATAGGTACTTTTACTTTACTTTGAGTCATTATAATAGGTCTAAGTAGAGTTTTAAAGAACATTTTCAAAGTGTCAAATCTTACATGCATGGAAATTGAAGAGGAAGCTAATCATGTGGGTTTGTTCATCCTGGTTTAAAGTTCTTATGTACTAAGTCTAAGGACCTTCACTAAAGCACAAACAAAGTCATTCATGTTCAAAAACTTGCTTCAAAAAACATTTATGGACTCAGTCATTCAAGCTCAACCATCCACTTCGAGCTTTCTTATTAGGTAAAATTCCTTCAGAGGAGGTGTTCCACACAAAACTCGTAGAAAAAGTGAAAGTGTTCTTTATTTCAGAGGTTTTGTTTTTGGGTTTTTTATTCAAGTGTCCGGAATTATCCTAGACATTTTGTCCAAAACAATTTCCCTCAAAGATATCTTTTCAAGCCGAAGGGGTCATTTGCAACTTTTCCTAAGGGCACTTCAAAAATTTTGAAGGGCACCTCCATCTTTCCAAAAAGGTCATTTTTAAATTTTTTGAAGGGATCACTTCAAATTTTTAGAAGGGATGTTTTTAGAAAGCCGAAAGGTACTTTACAAAAAATCTAAAGGGTATTTTTGCAAGAAGGTGAACCAAATAGAAGTTCCAAAAGGTGCATCCCAATATTTCTAAAGGGTATTTCTCAAGTAGGGTGCCCTATTTAAAAGTATAAAGGAATTAATGTAGAAAAAGGGGCCAAAGGATTTATTTCATGAAAAATCTCGAAGGAATTTATTTTGGAAAATTATCTACAAAAATTGTCAAAAGCAAAAAGCCTGAAGGAATTATTTCAAGAAAAGTGGATGAGACAAATCTTCTTGAAGGACACCTTTAAAGCCAAGTGCCCCAAATAGTTCTCTAAAGGATATCTTGCAAGAAAAAATGTCCCATTAATTTATTTAGAGGGCACGTTCCATAGTTAAGGAACCCTTGGCAAAAGTCTAAAATTTTGAAAGAAACTTAAGTCTGAGGGAATGTTCTGAATGAATAAGGAAGGTGATGGCCTTGTAAACATCAATTTCAAACTATAGAAAATAGCCATTGGAGTCAAAAATATTTGGTAAGAACCTAAGAGTAAATATAAAGGTAATAAATGGCAAGACCCCGAGCATCTGGTGTAGACAAAACAAGTGAAAAATAGACAGGTTTGATGGTTCAAGTTGTTGCTAGTAGCTGACCCAAATCAAAGAGCTTCCATGAAATCAACAAACACAGGTGTCAGAGGATAACTAGTAGTTATAAGTGTTAGGATTGTGGAGCTAAAAGCTTCACTGATGCAAACAGGAGAGGAGGTTGCTGAAGGTTGCTGAGTTGTAGAAGAAGTTGGGGTCGGTCTGATCAGCCGACGTCGGTGGGAGAGCATAGAGAAGCAACCGACGTCGGTCATATATCGGCCGACGTCGGTCACCTCCAAGCAGACAGGGACCGACGTCGGTCGCCTGTGTGGTTTGACTGCGAGCTAATTACGGGTAGTTAGCTAACGAACCAAGTGTTTGCATGATGAGTGCTAATTTTAGACTCATAGCTGCGGATCTAATTATGGTAATTAGATGTCTAATCATTGTTTGGATGAGATCTATATAATAGACTCATGGTTGTATTGGAAAAGTGTGCTAGGGAGTAAGAGAGCATAATTATAAGCTCCTTCTGTGTGTGAGGTAGAGCAATGGTGCGTTCCTCCTAGTGCCTCAGTACCAGGTGTGTTGGTGCTGGATTGGAGAGCCAGCTGGGTTCTTCAAGAGTGTAGGATCTTGGTCACAGTTGCATGGCCTATATAGGAGATCTACATGGTAAGTAAGATCGTTGATCTGTAGGTGTATGTGTGTGCAAGGTCGAGGTTCACAGGTGAGCAGAACTGTTGTTTGATTTGCAAGTATGCAAGGTCATATAGACAGCAACACAACAGGGAGCAGTATCAGGCATGATCTACTTGGAGTACAGGTGTGTACTCGGATAGAGCAAGAGGAAGGCAAGGGAGTTCCTTCCATAAGTATGGTCTGTTGAATTACAGGTTGTTGCAGGTTCATGGGAGATCTACTTGAAGTACCTTGAGTACTTGTGGAGCACGTGGAGTGCTTGTGGAGTGCGTGGAGCACTTGTGGTGTGCATGGAGCACGGGAGGTGAACACCAACTCTGTATTTGAGTTGGGTGTTGGGACCTGTGAGAGGGAGAGCTTTGGGGAGAAGAATTACTGTTCACTTGAGGCGTGGGAAACCTCTGTAAGGTGGTGGAGAAGAAGTGGTATCTTCTTTATTGTATTCTTTTCTGTATAAAGTGTTAATACAATTTGGTATTGTCTCTCATATGCTGTGTTATTCTGAATTTTAGTTACTTGGTGAATCTGGTTAATTTCCACATATTAAGTTGCTTGGTTTAGTAATCAAATTGTGTGCTTCCGGTTTATATCTCCCAACAAGTGGTATCAGAGCTAAGGTTGGAGGAAGCAGGTTTTGTGTTTGGTTACAGGGCACTCTCAGGGGTTTCTGATTGAGTGGGAGTAGAGCAACAGCAGATCAAAGTAAGCTAAGAATGGAGGAGTTGAAAAGCACAGATGGTCACTCACGGTCCTATGGAAAGAAAGAGCAGGTAAAAGATTATTGTTGGTTGGTAGCAAATCAGCATGAAAAAACTAAAGATACAGATGTAGCAGGTGTTGTTGCACAGGATGTGTTTGCAGGTTTCTTGGATAAAGTTGAATCTTGGATAAAAGATTCGGTTGCCTCTTTCCATGCAGTTCTAGGTAGAGGAGCTGGTGAGCCTTGCCAAAGAATTGGCAAAGGGGAAGTGAAGCTGAAATTGCAGGCGGCCAACACACATGTGTTGATGAAGGTCATGCAGGTCCCAGGTTTGGAGATATGGCTAATTTCTTCAGAAAGATTGGGTGATGAGAGATGCACAAGAACTCTCACAGCGGATGCACTTGAATTAGCTGGTGGTAAGAAAATAGGTATCCTTTATCTACTTGTTTATATTACTGATTCTTCTTTTGTTGCGGAGACGTGGTTTCGTAGGCTTGGTCACATGAGCAGGAAGGAGATGCATGTTCTTAAGCGGAAGACAGATATATTTGACAGGTTTAAGAACTGGAAAGCCTTGGTGTTTATGGAGGAGATGGCGGACAGAACCCAGTGGATGTGGCTGGATACTTCTGAGCAGGGCAGTTTGGACATGGGTTTTGATTCAAAGGAGCTCGCGGGTAAAAAGTCATCACTCACAGGCGAACACAGGTACCGATGTCGGTCAGGAAGAACTGGCATCGAACAGACAGATGCCGATGTCGGTCATGTGCAGACCGAAGCCGGCGATGTCGGGTAGGGAAAGACCGATGTCGGTCATGGGACCGACGTCGGCAGTATGTAAGACCGATGTCGGTTAGGAGGACCGACGTCGGTAGCAGGGACACCAGCGCAGGCAGGTTGGTAGTCAGGTACAGACGCATGGAACCGACGTCGGTCGGATGCAGACTGTGGAGTGACTGAGGTCGGTCACTGTAACGGATTTTGGGTGGACAGCAAGCTGTCAAGGAGTCTCAAACACCCATACGGAGGACTGAAGGCATAAGTAGGCCCTCAAATTTGTTGTTCCTCTTCTTTATACATGTTGCTGATTGTAGAGCAGGAAGGATCCAGGAAATAGGTGTGAGCTTGGCATGGATGAGGATGTGATTCCTTGGAGGAGAACCAAACAGGTGTGTTTTGGTAGGGTTGCCAGCAGGTATGAAAGCACAGAGATGAATGGATACCTTAGTAGAAGAATAGAGAGAACGGATACGTGAGACGGAAGATCAGGTATATGGTCTTGTGGAGCTGTAGGACAGTGGTACAGGTTTTGACAGGTGGAGGACGGAGCATAGCTTCAGTCAATGTCAGGGTAACTACTGTGATTTGACTTACCAGGGGGATGGTGATTGCAACATCATTCTGTTGCTGTATGTGGATGGTATATTTGCTAGCTAGCAGGTTTGTACATACAGGGTTTTGCTGAGCTAAGGGTAAGATTAGTTCAGTGGCATGTCATGAGGAGTTTGGAGCAGCGGAATTCTTTGACATGGGAGGCATGGAGATCACAGGTTGATTTTGTCTCGAATGGGAGCTGATGTGAATCAGGTGTTGGCGAGGTTCAGGATGCAGAGCCGGAGCACACTAAGGGCTGGACAGGTACAGTGTCTGAAATCACATGAGGTCTGGTATAGACCTGAGTATTCCCATGCAGTGGGAGCTATCAGAGAGTTAGGAGCCAATTCGGGGAAGTGGGTTCTCAGGTTTTCTGAGAGGGACCGGCAGCAGGTGTTGCTATGCAGGGTCAGGACCTCACTACAGGTGTTGTAGGTTCGGATGTGGCAGGTTACTCGGATGACAGGTGGTACACCACGGGATGTGTGGTGGATTGTCTTCAGGTGGGAGCTTGAAGAGGAATACAAACCAGGAAACAGATTAGATAGAGTACAGGTACAGGTACAGTGCAGCTATTTATCTCCAAGTGGGAGATTGTTAGGATTGTGGAGCTAAAAGCTTCACTGATGCAAATAGGAGAGGAGGTTGCTGAAGGTTGCTGAGTTGCAGAAGAAGTTGGGGTCGGTCTGATCAGCCGACGTCGGCGGGAGAGCATAGAGAAGCAACCGACGTCGGTCATATATCGGCCGACATCGGTCACCTCCAGGCAGACAGGGACCGACGTCGGTCGCCTGTGTGGTTCGACTGCGAGCTAATTACGGGCAGTTAGCTAATGAACCAAGTGTTTGCATGATGAGTGCTAATTTTAGACTCATAGCTGCAGATCTAATTATGGTAATTAGATGTCTAATCATTATTTGGATGAGATCTATATAATAGACTCATGGTTGTATTGGAAAAGTGTGCTAGGGAGTAAGAGAGCATAATTATAAGCTCCTTCTGTGTGTGAGGTAGAGCAATGGTGCGTTCCTCCTAGTGCCTCAGTACCAGGTGTGTTGGTGCTGGATTGGAGAGCCAGCTGGGTTCTTCAAGAGTGTAGGATCTTGGTCACAGTTGCATGGCCTATATAGGAGATCTACATGGTAAGTAAGATCGTTGATCTGCAGGTGTATGTGTGTGCAAGGTCGAGGTTCACAGGTGAGCAGAACTGTTGTTTGATTTGTAGGTGTGCAAGGTCATATAGACAGCAACACAACAGGGAGCAGTATCAGGCATGATCTACTTGGAGTACAGGTGTGTACTCGGATAGAGCAAGAGGAAGGCAAGGGAGTTCCTTCCATAAGTATGGTCTGTTGAATTGTAGGTTGTTGCAGGTTCATGGGAGATCTACTTGAAGTACCTTGAGTACTTGTGGAGCACGTGGAGTGCTTGTGGAGTGCGTGGAGCACTTGTGGTGTGCGTGGAGCATGGGAGGTGAACACCAACTCTGTATTTGAGTTGGGTGTTGGGACCTGTGAGAGGGAGAGCTTTGGGGAGAAGAATTACTGTTCACTTGAGGCGTGGGAAACCTCTGTAAGGTGGTGGAGAAGAAGTGGTATCTTCTTTATTGTATTCTTTTCTGTATAAAGTGTTAATACAATTTGGTATTGTCTCTCATATGCTGTGTTATTCTGAATTCTAGTTACTTGGTGAATCTAGTTAATTTCCGCATATTAAGTTGCTTGGTTTAGTAATCAAATTGTGTGCTTCTGGTTTATATCTCCCAACAATAAGGAGGATTTTCTAACTATCACCATGATTTTAATTTCCTTCAGATAGTTTTATGTGTTGACTCTCCTATTTTTAGTTTCAAAAATTCATGGATGGTCTTTGATGGAGACAGTTTCTTGTGCCAATTTTGAAGGTTTTATGCCACTTTTCACCATCTTATGACTTGTTTCAGATAAGTAGACCTCCTAAAATGGCATGACTCACCTCACCCATCTTTTACATGTAATTTTAACTTATTTTCACTTGGTGACACATGTCTAAGTGACTCTTGGACTTCCCTTCTCTCTATCTTCCCATTTATTTTATAAATTTTGGCCTTTTGGCCATTGTATGGAGAAATCCACTTGGGTATGGTGAAGCCCTACCAAAATTTTGTCTTGAATCAATAAATATTTTTTTTTACCTCATTCAATAATTCTCTAAGTGTATATGATGGTTATTGTCTTGTGAAAGTGTATTTAAGCTTACCTTCGCATGTCAATTTTCCTATTACCTTATGAGTTCAAAGACTTCTCTTTACAAGCCAGTAAGAAGTGTCAAATGGAGTTGTAGGTCTAGTGAATAGATAATTCAATAGTGTTTCTTAGAATGCCTATTATCTAATTATTCTTAACCTAATCCAATTTTAAGACCCCATGTTGAAACATTGATGCAAGAAGAAGGTTGTTATTAGATGGAGTGTGTGTTAGACTTCTATTGGTTTAAAGTACATGTCAAGAGTGTGAGTAGAAAAAATATTTTGGTGCATCACCTCTAGTAGAATAAGTTTAATTTTAGTTGTTTTAACCCTTTTCATCTCCCCCTAATTTGTTAGTAGTAGGAGCATGAGCTTCAATGATGCATCAAGGGGAGCTAGCCCCTAATCTAGAGATCCACCTCCTAATAGGGATACCCACAGTCCTGAGGTGGTTCCATTATTTCACTTGAATGAGGAGAATATTTTCCCATCTCCTCATTGCATGAAATTTTAAGTGACAATAGTTACATCCATCCAAAACTCACAAGAGCTTGTGAGGTAGACATGTAATTGTACATAAGCCATCTGATAAAGTTTTGATGATATATAGTTATCTGAGGTGCATTTTAAGGAAGACATTTGGAATAAAATCAAATTATAACCTATATGAAAGATGTGTATCCATTCTAGGCCCATGAAATGATGCCATGTGTCATTATCATGTCATTTCTATCTAGGATCCATGAGAGTGCCTTCAAGAGAGAGATGTGTGTCTCCACTCTAGCCATTAGATTAGTGCCAAGTTGTCAATAGTTATCCAAAAGCCTTCTAGGAGAGACATCTAGTAAATAAAACTATGATTACCTATGAGAGAGATGCACGGCATTCTTATGACCAATTAAAATTGATCTATACCACCTAATAGCTTATTATGAATTGAATGATGCCACTTGGTGAGATATAGATGAGTCATCATGCAAAACTACATTTTGAGAGTCTGTGAGGCAATCAAAAGATGCCACATGTTTACATTTTGAGCCAACTAGGTAGCTTAGGCATATTCAAGCCCCATGAGTACTTAGTTGGATCTGAGGTGGCATCCACATGTTGAAAGGTGCAATATTTAGCTTTAAATCTAAAATTGATGACAGATCAAAGATAAATTAAAGCTAAATTTGAATTTTGGTGCAATCAATTACTAAAAGCAATAGGTTTGAAGTTGTTTCAAATATATGCAAGGTTGATAAGCTTGTCATTAATATAGCACTAACCAAGATCACTATCAACACTGCATTAATCAAAGTGATCATTCGAAAGGTTATGTAATCAAGGTTATTTTTATTTGCACTTTAAAACTATACACATTCCCTTTCTCTAATGTCTATGATCTCATATTTTGACAAAGCTCAATCCATTAGCAAATTTTATTCCCAACCACCATTATTAGAGCTTAAAATTGTATAAGGATACAAAGAGACATTGATTGATACCTAAAGTATTGAAAAATATGGCACAATCAGGTCCTTCTACTCTAGGTAAGATCAATTCCTTAAAAAATGATGACTTTATATTTTATAATGGTGCTTCAATCATCTTTAAAGATATTGAATTTATTCTTGAAGTCATATCATCTAGTGACTTGCATTACAGTAGCATATATTTTAATGTAGAAGTACTTAGGGTTGTTAAAGAGAATGAAACCATGCCTCATATAATCCAACCATCTTTTTATATCTTTTACATTAACGTATTCAATCTCCACAAGGTCATAGCTAAGCCAAAAGTAACGCCATGTGCTGACCTAGTTTATAGTATTTTTGGGAGGTCAAAGTGTGAAGATGGGATGATTAAATCAATGTCCCAAGGGATCCCTATTACTTTTATAGTAGGATAAAGCTTCAAAAAATAATATGACCTTCCCTCACCATAGATATAATATAACCAAGTCGTCATTAATAAGTGGTATGAATTTTACTCCCCAGAAAAGGTCTTGGCTTCATGGATGACTGACCCAATGGGAACTATTTTTATGGATGATCAAGGAAACTTTCCCATCCAAATATTTAGGCAAGGAGTCATAATTTTCCTATCCCTCTTGAATATATTATTTGATAGTCCACACATTTATTATGTGTACATAAGGGCTATTTCATTATTGTAAATAATCTTAGAAGACCAGCAGATTCCCCTGCTTGGGGAATCATCAGCAACAACTTGGTGTGCAATACAGGACACTTGAAGGAATGTTACCCCCTTCTTTATGATGAGATACTTATTAGATGTAATCTATGTAACTACTTAACTAGTTTAAAATTCATGGTCTTATAAACATCCATAAACTATGCCTTGACTCTTTTTTGCAATGCATATTCATAGATTCAGATGCAACATAAGAGTTATTATGAAAGAGTTCTACCAGTGGTCTACCAGTTGATCAATTAATATGATATGTATAGGGTTCCCCCAAAAATTGATTAAATCTTGAGATACATTGGTATTTATTTCTTATACTTAGATTGCACAGTTATCAAAATGAAAGGATTGATGGTTACCCCTCTTAGACTGCTAAGGTTTGTGCCAATAAAGCTAGCTAAAGAAGAAATGGCCTATCAACTTTTACATGGAGTTGAAAAATATTCAAAGAGAAGAATAAAATGGCCCCATATAAGGTTCCTTATAAACTAGGGAGTACCAGGATTATCAAGTGTCATGATGTTATTATATCTGCTAGGCATAAGGATTCATACCTATTTCTTGAGGATGACTTCAGACCATGGGATCCTAATCAGGTCATTACCAATCATCTATTCAAATTCAATAAAAATGTAGTAATTGAATAAAATAATTAAGAAGAAGTTCATGAGTGGATATATAAATATTCTTTGAATGATGAGGTGGTACTCCAAAATGCAGCAAAGAAGAATATTAAACGGAAGATAAAACTAGATAGGGAGAAGAAAAAGGAGGATATTGCTAAGTATCATCCACCACTAGCACATGGGAACATATTTTATGCTAAATATGAGGAAGGTAAAGATGAATAATATGAAGAAAACATTCCTCTTATTAGGAATAGGCTAAATAGACCTCCATAACTTGCCACTTCAAGCATTCAAGAATTACCTCCCAGCTTTGAGCAAGGAGGATTTAGCAGTCAGCCTGATCCATCTCAAGGGTTTGTAATGATCTCTATATTTGTTATGGGATCCATTATAAAATTCCTATGTCAACCTAAACTTAACGCTATTGACCTTGAGGAATTATAATGAGGAATTGGAACAAGGCATTGAGCTTTCCATGGAAGAAGTGCAAGCACTGAATGGTAGAAATATTGAGAAAGTATAAAAGAGGAAAAAGGAGCCTAAGACCACTATGAGAGGATAAATATCCCCTCCACCAGATTTTTGAGTGATTTTAGAGCTTCAAACACAAGTAACTAATCCTTCTCCAAGATCTGATCCATTTACTATTGTTGTTGCCACTAACACACCACAATATACCCTTAGATCACAAGCTCCCAATGTAAGTACGTCACCACTGCACTCTTTTCCAATTATAAGTAAATCTCAAATTAATTATAATTATACATTTGTTTCTCTCACTATTTTTCCCCCATTGGCTTCATTATCATCAATAACTACAACTACCACTTTCAATCTTCAGTTGTTACTAGCTTGGGCCAAGCTAGTGGTTCCTTGGGATTTACCATCCCTTATTTCATTTCTCATGCCACTATAAATATTTTATCTTCATCAAGCACTAGTTCTATTTAGGATATTAGTTCCACTTCTTCTCAAGTAGCAACAAGTAGCGTATCACTTTCTATTGTTTCCCCTACATTGGCAAGGCCATTAAGGCCCATTTCAAAAAAAATCACCTTTCTAAAGCCACCTTTACTTGCATCCCCATTAAATGTTACTATTGTTTCAAAGGTGAGTGTGCCCCCAAAATTACCTTCATTTATTCTAAATATGGGCCCTATAAGAACTCCATTTATCAAACTTGGGCAGATACACCCAATAAACTTGCCACATATTATTGTTGTATCTCTAGCCTCTACCTCTACTCAAGCACCTATAATGAAAAATACCCCAACTACACCACCTCTAGTAAATCCAATGCATATTTTTGTCCTAAATTGGGTCACATATATTATACTAGTAGGAAGACAAGAGAGACCTTAGGTATTCCTCTCTGCACCATATATTGACATGAAATTGGATGTTGCTACAAGTACTATGAAAAAAGTGGTAAGGAGGAAGGTTGAATAGCCCCAATCTAGCTCAGTTGTGGCTCATGAAAGTGAAGAGTACCTCTTCAATTTAATAAATAAGAAGAATGTTAGCCTAGGTGAATTAGATGAGTATGTAGGGGACCCTATGTTCATGGTCCAAGCCAATGTAGAATCCATAGTGGCCTTAATGAAAGGTATGCAGTAGGAGATGAAAAGATTGAGGGAATAATCATTGCCTATAATACCATAGAATACTATGGTCTAAGTAATAAATTCAATCATCAATGTCTTCAATATATACAAGGTCATAAAGAGAAGGCAAGAGGATGGGACTCTGTAGCTTAATGTGTTCATTAAATATGACCAAAAACTTACACTTTATGATGCCAAATTGGAAAACTTGGCTAGAGTTACAAGGAACAACAAGTTCCTAGACCTTAAGATATTACCACTTGAAGACATCATCCTGGCACAAACTATAATGATGAACAAAAGGAGGATATTGAAAAGATTTCTAGAATAGGTTAAGGATGTAACTATATCCTTAGAAAAAATAGAGTTCAGGATTGCTTTATTACTAAAGGATGTTATAGTCACTATGGTAACAAAAGCTTATGACAGCTTTATGGATGACCAAGAGTTTAGACCTCAAAGGAAGGTATTTTTTTCAAGATTCCAACAAGACATATCCAATGTCAAGACTGCCACTAAAGTGATGAACATTATGGCTTTTTATAACCAAAGGCTAGAGAGAGTTGAGGCTATTAAAGAGGCATTTAGACCTGTAATTACAGAGCATGATAGGTTTATTCAATAAATGTTTGACCTATTTCAGCCTATGATATTGGATTTTGGTCAAATTGACCAAGACAACTTAGAATACACTAAGTTTGGACAAGGGAAAAGGTGGAGAAACAAAGGTAGCAATAGCAAGCACTTCAGCAACCTCTTCCAAGGCCTTGAGGAATATTTTATTTTGCTTTGTAAATTCAAATTTGGCATATTCCCTTGTAATATTTGGCATTTTATTTATTGTTATTCAAAAGCTAAAATCCACTTCTCTATATTTGGGCATATTTTAATAGGCCCACTTGAACTTGTCCAGGAATTTTGAGGCCTATATATAGGCTTCAATGTAATCATAACTAGAACAGTTGTTAGAGAATTAATGCAAAGGAGCTTAGAATTTTTGAGATTGTTTGAATTCTTTATTATGTGTTTTGTAGTTCCTGCTTCTCATACTTTTAGAAAATTAATGGTTTCTTTTCTACTAACTAATCTAATAATAATATCAATGTATGTATTTGTTGGTTTGATTTTAACATTAGGCTAATAAATATGTTTATTTATGTGCTCTATTTTATCTTATTTATAATTGAATGTGTTTATGCAATTTGATGTGAATAAATAAATTTTGTACAACCTATGCTTTCATATATATGCATCTATTTTCCTTTGAAATCTCAACTACATTCATTTGGCTTTGAGTATTACACTAGTGTTGGTGAATGTTAGTTTTCATGTTATTGTCATATAAGTTATAATAATTGACACCTCTAACCATCTGAAGCAAGCTTCCTTTTCTGCCCTATCCTGCTTACTTTTGGATCTACCCCATAAGTCACTTTAGTTTAGTTCATTCTATAAATATTCATGGTTTGTTTGTGGTTGGGTAATCGGAAAAGTTTAGAGCAATTTCACAAAGACTAGCAATAAATAAAGTGTCACTACATATAATTTATTGTGACTATAGTAGGGTCTACTTGCAGACTTACAAGTGGTGGCCATATCTTTTTTGTTTTGTTATTTTTAGTAGTAATTATGTAAACAACTCAAGCCTCAAGTCTTACAAGACTTAAAATTGAGTTTATTACTTTCCTCCTATTCCCTAGTAACACAAGGAGTGCATTAAGTGCATCAATAATAAGATTTCCATTATTCCTCTAAATAAGGTGCACAAACCCTACATCATTTTAGATGAACTAGACTCTCCTTATGTCATGCAAGAAACTAGCTCAATGAAGGTAAACTCTTAAGAGAACCCAAAAGCTCTATGCATAGCCAAATGTAACTTCTTGTATGAACATACTTAACATTAGGTACAATATTTACTCACTCAATGGTTAAAGACATCTGAATAATGGAAGCTAAAATCATTATTTACATAGTCATTGGCACCCTAAGTTGTTATAGAAGATTGTGTGTCCATGTCTGTTAAATCCCCTACTTATTCAGAAGTTGATTTTCTCTATAAATTAGATGATCATATGCAGGACTATATAGATCCAACTAGAGAAGGCATGTTTCCTTAGTAAATAGCTTCATCTATTAGTGGAGACTCAAATGTGCACCTACTCAACCAGGCTCAGGGTAATCATGAACTCTACCTTATGAGAATGGTCTTTGCACATGAGAGATAAATTATTTTATACTATGTGATTGAGGATATCAATAAATTCATTTTACACTTAAAAATTCATGTACCTACCCTTAGTCAGTGAGTTAGTGCCTTAAATTATGCTCTAACAAAAGTTGTAGTGACATGGTGGGTAATTCATATAAATGACCAGCTCAATTGGGATGATGCATGAAAACTCATGATTATAACATTGCAACTACCATATATCATCAAAATTTATTGGCCTTTCTTTCAAGAAGGTGATTGCCCTAAAATTTGTATTCATAAATGTTTTGAAGTCTGGACTAAAGAACATGTGGCACTAAAGTACAAGTTCATATCTTTCATTACACACTAGCTTCTTTACCAGTAGCATGGTATATGCATCAAGAACATATGAGAGATACAAAGAATTAGGCATAGGTGAAAATAAACTTCATACAGACATTTTTTTTTAAGATGAAAACCCTCTAGTTCATAATGCATTTCTAAAAATTAAACATTTCTTATGCCATGGGTACATAGAAGATTTAAGTACCAAGATGGAAGCTACTATGTAGAAAAACATAGCCTATGATCTGAACACATCATTACCAAGATATAAAGCTGCCAAGAGAGAAGAATAATCTCTTGCGCATCCATGCCATCAAATATAGAATGAAGAGGAAGAAATTGAAGATGTAGATAATGATGGTGATATCAATCTATCTAATTTGTTTGAACCTGAATAGCCACTAGAACTAGTAAAGGGCACAGTCATAGAACCTATTGAAGAAGACAAGTAGCATAATATATAAATACCAGAATAGGAAGGGAAACAAATGCTACAATAATTTATTGCTAAATAAAAGTGTAATATTTGAAAAAAACCTATAAAAAACATGTGAAAAACATCAAAAGTGAGGAAATTCCTAAATTAGCACATATAGGTGATTACTAGACTAAATCTAAAGTTTTAAAAGCTATGAAACTCCTGTAAGATTATCAAGATGTGTTTCCCACTAAATTTTTAGAGGTCAGAGGATTCAATCCATCCCTAGTAAAAATGCATATCAAACTCAAGAAGTGTGCACAAAATAAATGGCCATATAATTTGAATCCAAACATGAAGCTGAAAGTGAAAGTTGAACTCAATATAATGCAAGACACAGGTATAATCTATCCCATAAAAAAGGTAGATTGGGTTAGTCCCATGGTAGTTTAGCCTAATAAATTAGGGGATATTAGATTATGTGGTGATTATCAAATTTTGAATGATGCATGTGTGAATGATCCATTTCTAATTCCCTTAATAGATGAAGTTTTGGAATCTATCATAGGTCATGAAGTCTACTATATCATAGATGGTTTCAATGGATATCATCAAATACCCATCATAGAAGAAGATAGAGATAAAATGAATCTTTCCACAGAATGTGGATCCTTTGCATACTAATACCATTTAGTCTCAAGAACCCACCTATAGTATATTTCTCATGTAGTGGTGATTGTGTTCAAAGATTTAATTCATGATTTTATAGAAGTCCATCTCAATGATTGGGCAATATTCTCTTTATTTAAAGAACATTTTTTTAAGATTTGCCTCATGTTAGAATGCTACCAAGCTCTATGCATTGCCCTAAATTTAAAAAATATTTATTTTTATACCTTTTGATGTCTTGCTAGGTCACGTAGTGTGTAGTGAAGGCATTTTGGTGGACCAGGCCAAGATTGTAGTTATTCTAAGCATGCCTCCACGAGTTAGCTCCACAAAAGTGTGATATTCTTTTGGCCATATAGGGTAATACCAAAAGTTTATCAAGGGCTATGGATCCATTTCATCTCCATTGGAGTATTTATTACATAAATTTGTGAAGTTTGTCTAGACTTTTAAGGGCCAAATAGCCTTTATCAAACTAAATTAGAGATTGGTTACTGTGCCTATTCTCATCTTTTTAGATTGGAGTATGCCCTTTCATGTTCACATTGATGCTTTAGGCATCATAGTCAAAAATAAGTAATGGGTATTGATCTAGTACTAAGGAAAATAAAATTCAATGATCTAGATCCCTTTAATTTTCTTCAAGTGGTAGATCAAAAACTATTTGACCCAAATCCTATCGATGTTGTGCAATTACTACCTCTTGTAGTCCCCCACTACTTCCATAACATAGATATCAAGTGCCCACTTTACATGCCCAATTTTGGTGACTTAGGAGAGATTATACAAGTCTTTCTTGGTTAATAAAATGATAGAAACATCTACATTGGCCTTGACACCACAATCATCATCAACATAAAAGCAATAGCTTGAGCTTTGGGCATGTCTACACAAGGAGATTCTTTTATCTCATACAAAATGAGAATTCTACCTATTCTTCAAGAGATTAGAGATTTAAATGTTTGAGGATATAAAGGGATCACAATTGAATAAACTTATTATGAACCCAGTCACATCCTAGTAGAATTCATCACACAAAGGTTATGGTAGACCACCAAGTCTGCTAAGCAAATTCCAAAATGGGTCACAAATATTACATACCACATGATCCATTGAAATGAGAAATTTAATTGGCCTAAATACTTCATTCAAGATCTACTAATGAACATAGACAAGTGCTACACATCTCCCAAATAGACATTCTAGTACTAATTCCTAATTTTTCTATTATACTTCACATAATGGAAATCCCCTTAAGGAGAGGTGCACCCTGATACTAACTACTATTTGGTGTAATAATTCCATATCTTTATATGGACACTTGAATACAATGCCCTAGTGCATGAAGGTAAATTTAAAACATGGTGGGATGAGTGCTTGGATCTTATCACCACACTTCCTTGAGTACCACTAGATGTCATGCAATACTTAGGCCAACATGCTACTATCACCTTACTACCAAAAGGTGTGTTCATCCATATCCATGAGATATCGAGGTTACCATTTGGACCTCTACAATTATTTGTTACTATAGCCATGGCATAGGCCAAATTTTCCAAGTAGAAGGCCTATGTAGCTAGGTGTGTGATGCCACTCCAAGTTATACCACCTAGCACAGCCATCCACATAGTACAACAAGAGGAAGCCACCACTTCAATTCATAGAAAGGAAAGCACAAACTCTCCATCAAGTAAAAATCAATATCTCCTCCATTAAATCAAAAGACAAGGAGCTCTAATACCTATTTAGATAATCCAAAGGTACCTTATAATGCAAGATCGTATGACCTACCATAGATGGGCACGAACGAACAAAAGGTCTACTAGGTAATGGTTGTCAATATGGTCAGAGATTTATATGATAGGGAGGAAGATTAGGAATTATTCTTTTGGAAGGCAATGTGCATGGTCCAAGTATGCATGAAGGTTCCTCTAAATCTATGGGTGGAACTACCATCATGCCCTGCATCCATCATGATCAACACTATGTGACAAGAAGTTGAATAGCTATAGCAAAGAGTTGACTTATTTTAGAAGCAACCTTTTACCACCTTCATAGATAAAGATGTCTTTGCACCATTTTTACAAATCCCAAAGGAGTCTCTAGTGTGAATAAACTAGGTATAAGGCTAGGGTCTCACCTACCCTTGAAGAACACATATTTGGCTAGACAACCATGGTATAAGAAGTGTATCCTTATCAATCTTCCACTTTACCACTACCCAAGTGTAGGTTAGTCACTTTGGGGTATGAAAAAAATCCCATTTCTCTAGATCCATGGTCCATTTTGTTGTTTTTTTTCCATCACCACAAGCCTAGGAAGTCAAAGAGCTCAAACTAAAGTAACCTACAGTAGAAGAAAAATAGGATTCATGGGAAGAAGTAGCTCATGTAGTATAATGGTGAGTCAAAAAAGAGGAGAGGAAATGCCACAAGGATCAGGTTTAATAACAATAAGTTCAACAATCAATTTGATAAGCTAAAGAATTTGGAGCTACACAAAAGGCCCAAGGTATAGAGGTTGACTGAAAAAAGGCTCTACAAGTGACCAAGAAGGCATGATAATTTATTGATGTAGCCAAGTAAGCATATGAGGTACATCAAAAGAAGATGGATGAATATCAAAAAAATAAAGAAGTTGTGCTCATTGCAAAGACCAAGGCCAAATAAGAAAAGAAAAAATAGGTTGTAGCAATATAGGCAAATCAAGCCATGGAAGATGTTACTCATGCACAGTAGCAAGTTGATGAAGCTACAAAGAAGAAGAAAGAAGAAGAGGAGGAAGAAGCCATATGCCAAAATTAGGCCCAAGCATAGGAGCATCAAGTACAAGTAGTTAATGCATAGGCTAACTAATAGGCACAAGTTATGGCCAAATAGGTAAATACTACTACTCTGGTTAAATGGAAGAAATCAGAAGAATGTGTGTATAAGCTATAAGAGGAAGAACAAGAAAAAAATAATGATGCATAGGATGAGATCAATATGAAATTATAGGAGGAGGGTAAAAGAAAACAAGATAAATACATTATGTAAAAACTCAATATGGAATTATAGGCTATGGTGTAGTAATAGTAGGTGCCTAAATAACAACAAGTTGAATCAGAGTAGCCAAAACAAGAAGATAAACTACTTATAACTCCAACAGGTCCATAGCTGCTAGAATTTCCTTTGGGTGTAGTTTGATTATGGGGCATCTTGACTATGGGTGACCAATGCACCACCTTCTCTCTTCCACTTGTGACCATGTCATGGCTTGACACTTTAGCGACTTCAAGCACATTGGTAACATTCCCCATCTAGTAAGAAGAATCATTAGATGTATCTAGACTATCATTAAATACATAGCTAGAGGGTGCAGCAGCATTCTAAGAGTCCATTGCACAAAAGGCCACCTCTTTGGAATATGAAATAGATCAATCCAAGGCTAAGAATGTTGAGTTGAAGGTGCACTTACATACATCTACCAAAATTATCCAAGATTTATATCATGATTTAGTCACTTGAGCAATCAGGGACCAAGTCATGTCCGATCACCACTAACTTAGGACTTTAGTCTCTGAGTTAACCAACAACTAGTACATAACATAGAAACTTTATGTAATTAGCACATTGTGATAGTATGTTAAGACCAAGGCTATGAATCTCATCACTCTTTTGGATGAGTATCAACACATGTTGTACACCAATACACTTTAAGCACAAGTTACATCCAACATGTTGGATTGAAAGCAGCAACTGGATACTTTATTAGCCAACTCCAACATAGACTTTGTAAAGGATACCAATACCAAAGCAACCATGGTTAAACACACCACCACTATGGAGGAGAAGGATAGAGCACTCCAAGAGTCACCTAATGCTAGGGATAATGTGTGTGATAACATACTCAACCAGTAGATTCAACTTTTGTGTAGTTATTTTATCAACCTCTAAGCTCAATGACATGTGGACAAGATGTAGCAGATGAGTGGTGAGATTCAGACAAAGGTCACCAACACCAAGGATTCCATGAGCATGATTTATGATGAGTATTTCAAGTATATCATTGGCTACCATGATCTGTTGCACACCTTATTGTGATTGATCTAAGAAGTGATGCTAGACTAGCATGCCTACAAGACGGATCTGACTCCCTTTTCTAGTGAAGTTACCTAGATTATTAACACACCTACCTATAAGATGTCATCAAAAATCTCATAGATCATTACTCAGTGCAATGCCATGTATTCATTATCTATGTCTATGTTAGTCATTTTCTATGTCTATGCCACTTCCATCAAGTTAAGTACTATGTAGAGTTAAAATTTTGAATAGTCTTATATAATATTTTGTATTGGGAATGATTTAGTAAAAAATGTGAGGCCAATTTGGTTAAAAAATCATAAAGGGTGGCCACCTAGTTATGCCAACCTATTGAAATCCCATAAAGGGTGGTAGGTTGTTATGTTACTTAATTAAACCCCCAAAATGGCATCTAAGTAGTGTGCAAGAGGTGAAAATTGGAAATGGTGCCTTGAACAATTATCACGACTCTTACCGGTCTAACCATTTCTTCATCCTCTTCTTATGAAATTTTAGATATCCTACGACATTTTATTGGGATCAGATAAAATTTTAAGTTAAAAAAAATGTTGGGAGAATAATTTAGATTGTAAATCTACATAGAATATTTATCTAATATTCATGCATTATGTACTCATTTTATTGTGCATAAGTCTATTTTGTCCTATCTCCATGACTTGTAATAGGTTAAAATATGAATAGACTCCACTTTTAGTACCAAGTATGGGAATAATATGAATAGTCATAGACTAGAAAGAATATATATATATATATATGTGTGTGTGTGTGTGTGTGTGTGTGTGTGTGTGTGTGTGTGTGTGTGTGTGTGTGTGTGTGTGTGTGTGTGTGTACACTTTGGATTGTAAGAAGAAGGGAGTTCCACTTTTTGTAGAGATTAATAGAGACTTATCTAGTTATGGTTACCTATGTGATTTATTACTATATTCCTTTCATGAATTATTATGTTTAATGTTTGGTTAATTTATATCTGATTTAAATCAGAATGCTTTATTTCTATTTATAAAACCTTGTTTGTTCTTAATTCCTAAATAACACAAGATAATGAATGCATTCTATGTTTCTGTTATCAAAACTTTTGTATGAATTCAATACACTATTTTGTGCATTTGACATATATCATAGATATCCTCATCCTTATAATTTTATGATGATTTTAAAACCTATAATAACATATTATCATAATTATATAACATAATGGATATAGTTATTAGTCTTGAGTGTTTAGCAGGCAAACATCATAGTAAATTCATCAAGAATGTTGATAACTTTGCCACCATTGGTTAAAATTGCTTATGTACAGGTTTTCAAGAAGACTTTATTCATGGAGTGAAAATTAAAAAAGGTATTAAAAAACATCATAAAACTTAATTAATCCAAAACCATGCTCAATAGCAACTCACAATTCCAAATTTTGACAAAGGTTTCTTTTATTCCTCTAACTAACTAGTTACAATCTAGTGAAAGTAATTTTCGAATGCTCGATACATGAATATGAATAAGAGTTGATTAGAAAAATATTAAGGTTAGTTTTAGGTTGATATGAAATAAATATTCTATTTTTTTTAGGTTATATTTTATTTATTTTATGAACAATCATTAAGAAGAATAGGTGCTATAAAACCCCACTTAAACCCCAATGGCTCAGTTTTAAGTAGTATGTTTGCATTTTTTAGTTCTTCATTGAAAAATAAAGGTGTTTTGAGATATTATGGAGAATATAATAACTTTATAGAAATTAATAAATCAAAATTTTATGGTAAATAATGGATAAAGGCAAAGGTAAAAGCATCAAGGTTTTAAGCAAGCAAGAGAGACAGTCAGGAAAGATAATTTTTGAGAAGTTTAAGTGATTAGTTTTAGATTAAGGTAAAAATAGGTTTTGAAGGGACCTCAAAATTATAAAACATAGGAAGAAGGATATAAAAATAATGTGCTTAGGTAAAACAAACCTAACACCTACTGCTGAGCAGTAACAAAATTAGATTTTACAGGGACCTGAAACCACAAGTCAAGATCATCAAAATAAAGACCCCAAGTTTTATAGAGACCTGGAACTCAAGTATGCAAAGAAAACACAGAACCAAAAAATGGAACTAGTTATAACATCCAACTAAAAGGACCAGAACAGTAAGAGCAGAAAAGACCCTATTCTTCTAATTCCAAGATCATCTTCATCGCTTCCTTTCCAATCACAGCAGTGTCCTGTATGGATATTACAGTCGACATGGCAGCCTCTTGCATTGCTTTCTTCCTTGAGCTCTGTCTGGTCCTCTTACTAGGCCCCTCCAAAGATTTTATTTCCTCATTAGCTCATTTTCCAATGTTTGCAGTAGTTGTACATATGCTAGAAGTAACCTCCCCGATCTTCATTCTGCTTTCCTTAATAAGCCTTCTTAGATTGTTCTTATATTCTTTAAGTTTGATAGGAATATCCCTTATCTACATTTCCAAATTATTGATTTTATTCTAATCAGCTTCCTGATTATGTTCCATTATTTCCATTTTCTTCTTGAGGCCCATTATTTCCTTATACATCCATGAGTCAACTTGAAGGATAGCATCTGCTTTGCATTTGGCTGAATTCATGAAGGGATGCCTCCTGTCATTCTACCAAACATCAATAAAATCTTTAGTGTTCTCTTTTGGATTGACTTCATCCTTGTCAGTTTGATCCTCCCTTTCCATTCTTTTTTGTTCTTTAGTTTCAACAGGGCTTTCATTGTGGACAAGATCATCCTTAACTTGTTCTCTAGTCTCCATTGCATGATAGGCATCCTGAACTATATGTTCCTTCTCTGTTTTCAAAGCAAGATCCTCAAATAAAACATCCATTTATTTTTCACTTTCCCCCAAAACTTGTTGATTATCCTCAAGATCATAGTTTTTTTGTTCTATTTTTTCCTCTATAGTGTCCCCTTCTTTTTCATTCTCACTTTTATCTTTACCTTCCTCATTAGATCTGGATTCCCCACTATCCATTCCTTCCTCTTCCTCCATACTCTCCTCCTCAAAAATTTCAGTGCTTTCCCACTCAATTTCCTCATCAACAATCTATTTTTTAAAGCTGCAGGATTTGGGTTTAACTTTTTCTTTCCCCTTCACTATTTCATTCTTCTTACTCTGTGAATCCTTATTTTTGTTCAAATAAGGATTTGGGACAATGGCATTGTTTTTTTAGAAACCTTCTATTATTAGGATCAATCCCTCATGCAATATAGGGTGAGACTCCTTTTTTCTATGAGCAAACAGACTTTGGAGCAGTGAGAAGTGCAAATAGAAAGGGAAGGAGATTCTAACTTTGTGCCTAAAATGATTAAGAAAGACAAAATGAAATTTATGGACTCTTTTTCTTCTTCCATCAAGTATAAAATACTCATGTATGCAGCATAAGATGTCTCTCCAGATTCCTTTAATCTACTCCAGGTCAAAAAAATCTCCACTCTTTTCCAACTGCTGCTCCTCAGCATCCAAATTTGGGAATTTGCTATATGCCTCATTAGATATACTGGTCTACTTAGAGAATTTTATACCCTCCATTGAAAGCCCTATGACCTCCATAATGAATTCATCGGTGAGCTTCACCGTGATTCCATGGAGGGTTACCCTATCGTCGACCCAATTTTTGAAAAATGTTGTTATATGGGATTTAGAACCATGCAGCCGCTCCAAGTAACTCACAACCTTTCCTCTCTAAAGAATCTTCCAAACATCTTGTTTTGCCTTCTAGTCTTCACAAATTTTAGGTTCCTACTTCCTTGGTTCACCTTTCATTTTGCAGGCCATACAGTTTTCCATCAACACCCAAACACTAATTACTGAGCAATGAAACTAGTTGTTATCAACTTGTAATGGAACTCGCCTATTTTTTGGCACATGTAATAACTACTTTACATTATCATGAATGTGTTTGTTCAATGAAAGTAATCCTTCCACTGTGAGGCCACTCCACCAAATCATTAACTTGCTATTCCAAGTAGATCTTTCCCTCCTTTGAATGAATGGCATCATAATTAATAAGCACTTTGAGATCAACATACTTATTTATGCATCCTGCGATCTCACCTTATGCCCTATTTGAACAACATGATTAGTTATCCAGTCATCAACCCCATTGGCTTCATGATAAGTATGGGTTATGGTTACTTTTTCAAATTTTTGAATTAAGGCTTTAATTTCCATCACCATTGCCTCTATAGACCATGAAACTAAATTTTTGTTATTTAATATATTTATGATATTCAGGGAGTAACCTTCCAACCATAATTTAGAAAATCCCATCTCAACAGCTAATTTAATGGTTTGAAGGGCTGCAGTAGCTTTAGCAATATGACTATTCGACTTACCAATAGGGATAGCAATAGCATCAATTACGTTTCCCACATGATCTTTCAAGACTCCTCCGCATCCTGCTTTTCCCGGATTCCCTTTAGCAGCTCCATCAAAGTTTCCTTTGATCCATCCACAAGGGGGGACATTCCATTTTACACCTAATCTTGGATTTTCAGCTTTCACATTAGGCCTTTCAGATCTTAAGGGATTATCAGTTTGAAAGGTTGGATTAGGATCCCTCTGTGATAAAAATTCTCCTTTATTAATCACATAAAATTATTTTAATGATAATAATGGTTATTAAAATTCCTAATTAAAATAAAATTATTTATTTATCCCTCATAAATCTCAATAAAATTGTAAAACATATATGTATAGGTGTTCATAAATGAAATTGGGCAAGCTATTCAACACCAAAAAGTGCATATTTTGAGTTTTATTAAATGAAATATCTTAAAATTTGAATGAAAGTATATTTTTATGTCATTAAATGTTTATAAGTGTTTTTAGTTTGTATTTTACCTAAATAGAGATAAAATTCCAAAATATAAGTTTGTTCATAAAGGGAATGAAGGTTTTTTCACTTTTTTACTCACAAATAGAGTTGAAAATGGGCGTTTTAGGTCCCTCCAATGGAAAAAATTGATCTGAGAGTGTTTATACTTAATTTTAGGTCTGAATAAATACTCATTAAATTAAAAATAAATCAAAATAGGCTCATATCATTTAAAAACATCTATAGGTTATCCCAAGGGCAACAAGCATGCACTTTTTTGTGAATTTTTATTTGAGAGTTTGGTGAAAGGTTTTGGATATTTTCAAACTTTTCTAGGTCTAACTCATTTAAACCTATCTAAAAGTGATAGGAGGACTATTTGGTTAGTCCTAGAATTAATTTTATACCCCCAAATCTAAATTAGGGTTTCTTGAGAATAAGAGAACATAAAATGGTGTTTTTTAAAGTTGTACATGGAGTTTGTGGCTGAAAATTTATTTGAAGGTCTACGATACCATGGTGATTATTTTAAAATCATATTTTTTTCTCCTTATATATTTAAATTATGAATAACCATCAAGTTTCTATCCCTCATAGTGCATTCAAGATGTTTTTTCAAAGTTGCACAAGATAGGCATATGGAAGAAGAACCAGATTGGAGAGTTGTTGTGTTCATCATAGATTGCACAATTATTAAGCATATTTAATTTATAATTAAACATCCACATTCTCCCATATCTCTAACTATGTCACCCTATTTTGGGATAATTTTAGTAACTATAATAAAACTTCAAAGAGCCTTCAATTAGCCATACAAAAGTGGATTTCTAAAACATGCAAAGGTGGATAAGTGGAATTTAAGTCTTGGCTAATATTGGAGCCCTATTTTAAGGCAAGATGGTCATTTCAAAAGGAAGCATGCATTCCATTGATACTATTCCCCCTTTTGGGCTATTTATATAATATAAATTAGGCCAAATATGCATAAAAGTCACATGCAAGATAACTCAAGTTGCACTCTAAGTTTGAAGTCAAGATAAGTCTAGTCAACTCAAGATGCAAGTAAGATAATTGAATTTAAACTCCAAGTTACAAGTGAGATAATTAAAGACAAACTCTAAGTTGTAATTAAATATAAGTAAAATTTAAACTCTAAGATAAAATAAAGGTGACTAAATTCAAACTTTAATATACATGTAAGTTAAAGAGGAGTTAACTGAAGATCAAAAAGAGTTCATACAAGTTGCAAATTTAAGAGGAGTTAACTGAAGATCTCTTCAAGACTAAGGAGAATCAAAGCATGCATAAAGAATCTTTAACTTTTCAACAATTCAAGAGAGCTTATGTCCCTATTTACCACACCATACTTCAATGAATTAAGTTTAAAACTCCAGAAATTCTATGTAGTAATTTGGAAGGGAGTTTTGAAGGTGAATTTAAAATTTTAGTTGAAGTAGGAGTGAAGTTAACTTGCATGAGGACTCATCTAGAGCTCCTTGTCTTTTCTATCTCTTCTTATTTTATATCTATACATTCATTTTTGATTGGTTATGGGGATATTATGATTTTGTATTATTGAAAATATACCAAAAATTTTACTACCTCACCTTTGAAGCAATAAAGAGCTAAATTTTCCTCCATCTTCAAGATGTTCATAAAGTTTTTCTTAATATTCATTGATGTAACTTAGTGAATGATTATTTTTATTATATTTATGTCTAAATATATAACCTTTATGTATCAAATTATAATTATTTTAGGTCATATAAATTATCTAAATCTGATTTATACCTAATCTAGATTTGAATTTAATCGTTATTCATTCCTTTCAAGTTAGTGTGAGTGTCTGTCAAGACTTGTGTATGAAATAGTGATGCAAGAGTCACTATATGAAGATTAGGTGAATGTATTAAAGTTATTTATCCTCAAAAGTGTTTCAATTATAGTCATATTTTACCTTGAAATTTTATCATCACCCTAAATTTTTAGTTTTAATTTCCATTTTTAGCTTTAGCATTATTCCTTCTACCCTTTTCCTAGTCAATAAAACACAAAATTAGATAGTTTAGAAATAAGTAGGTGACCATACCAAAGATAAACAGCCAATAATATGGATATTATCTTCAATTATAAGGTCCCACACTTTATATATTTTTCATTATATCAATAGGAGTGAGAACAGGCATATATTCTCAACAGGGTGCACTTCTAAGTGATAACAGTTTCTAGCATGCCCAATAAGACAATAGCACAAAAGATTGCCAAATATTGGTGTTATTTTTAGTAATTTTTAGAAAATAAATTGATTAATTACTTAGTATATGGTTACTCCAATTTATATATAGTTGGATTAAGTATTCTAACTGCCTAAAAAGCATCAATGGGTATGTATTTCAATCTTCAATTTTGTGAAAATGCAGTTGTTATACCTTCATAATCTTCATATCAAGTCGAGAATATTTATGGATTCACTTCAATTATAAATGAACTAGTACTATATCAGTATTATCATAATGTTTAACACCCTCCCACCCCTTCTCATGATTCCAATCAGCCTTCATAAAATCATGTTATTTTCAATCAACCTGAAAAGAGTGTGCAAGAGATAATATTTGACTTTGAAAGGTAATGTATGTAGATTGATAGGGAATGGGAATATAATAGGAATAAATAAGAGCTTTAATATCAATCATACATACATACTAAAGATATAGACTCATTGAAGATATATAATGAGGCTACATAATAACCAATGCAGTAGTAGTCCATAATAGTACAAAGAATTGAGTTCAAAACCCTATATTGGAAACTAGAAGAAATAAAACCCTTTGAACCTTCAAGAGAGTCTAATTATTTCAAAATTACAATTTTTAGGAATCTTAATACTATGAAAGATCCTAAAATCATTCCATCCTAAAAACCTTCATAGACCAAAACTCTTGATTATGTCATGCCTAATCTTGAGAAAGAACCTCATCCTATGCCAATCCAAAATCAAGAGATGGAAAAAGTTGTTGAAGCCAAACCAAGAACATTTCCAAGTTTCTTGATCCATCCACCCATACCTCAAAGTGAAGTTGTCCATGAAGATCAAGAATGTTAGATATTTATTGTTGAGTGGAAAGAGACGTATGAAGCATTGAATCATGAATCCCTAACACAAGTTTATTTCCCTTCTTTCAAAGGAATATTTAATGAAGCTATTACTTCCAAATCTCAAATCCTTCTTAATGCCTCTTCAATATTATTATGAAAGAGAAACATGAGGTAAGTATTGAACCACAAGATTATTTTTTATATTGGAGATATGTTTGATTTATTTGGAGACAAGTCAAAGAGTTTGACAAGTAGAAAAAGAGTTGATCTAACCAGAATGGTACTTAAACATTAGCTTGTTAGTCATATTCATCAACCATGTGAAGAGGACCTAAGAGGTTTTTGTTTTGATCTAGGTAGATTTTGAGTGTTTCATGTTTTAATTTTATATTTTAATTTCATCCACATGATGTTATGCATATGTTCAGCTAGTATTTTTAGTTTTCACTTTCCTCTAAGTGTTATGTTGCACATGTTTCAGTTAGTAGTTGTTCTAGTTTTTTAATTAAATAAATTCTTATGAACAGGTGTTGTAGTTGCTTGAGTAAATTTTTAGTTTCATATTTTGTGATATTTTCATGATTCCATAACCTAATGGATAGAGTTACTAGTATTGAGTGTTTAGCAGGTAAACATCCCAGTAAAGTCATGAAGAATGTTGACAATTTTGCCACCATTGATCAAAGTTTATTATGTGCAGGTTTTCAAAAATATTCTAATAATGGATTGAAGATTAAAAAAAGGTATACAAAACATTATAAAAACTTCATCAGGCCAAAACTATTCTCATGAACAACTCACAAGTCCAAATTTTGATAGAGATTTCTCTTATTCCTCTAAGTAGCTAGTTGTAAGCTAGTGAAGGTAATTTTCAAATGCTCAAAACATGAAGATGAAGAAGAGTTGGTTTAAATGGTATTAATAGGATTTTGGGTTCCTTATTACCTCAATATTTCATGCATTATTTTTATGTTATAGGGGCTTAACTTTATGAACAATCATTAAAAGATTAGAAAAAAAAGGAGAGGCTTGGAGCTCTGCAATTAGGAGACAAAAAGTCATCCTCCATTAATGGTGCTTCAAGCTTTCTCTTAGTGGATTTCCTTGGTCACCTTTACTTCCTTTATGCCTATTGTTTCCTCTCTACTTATTATAAGTGGTGTTCCTTATTTTATTGGTTTAATCCTTTCCTTTACATTTTTATTTGATTTATTATTTTTGCATTAATTTATTTTGGGGTGCTTGGTTATTTGTATGTTGTTTGGGTTGTGGTATACGACCCACTTCCATATGCACATCCCTCCCCATCCACCCTTATCTCAACCTTTGGATATTTAAAAGGGGCATGAATTAATTGAAGAGGTCTATGGAAACCCTTAGATATAATGGGCTTGAGTGTGTGGAAAAAGAGAAGCATGGTGATTTTAATGAGTCAAGTGATTCTACGTAGGATGACAAGATTTACAATAATAAGAGAAATTACCCTAACTCATCTTAGGTGGAAGTTGAATCATCTAGAGTGCCAAAAAATCTATTCAATGAAATTATATGGAAGGAAGAAGTAGCTAAACACTCAAAAGGAGCTAATTTTATGTCATGCAGAGAAGGACATGGAAAGCAATAGTGTAGTGAAGACCAAATCGGTAAGCATTCTATCCCTTTAAAGACCTTTAAAATTGTTCTAAATGTTTTCATGGAATATAAACTACAACAAGAGTAAATCAAGATTAAAAATGTAGGTATTTTCTTTGTTTTCTTAAATAAGAACTCTCTCCCCTCTAGGAATTTTTTTGATAATTGGCTAAATTCTATTTGGGGCAAATGTTTGGGCCTATATATTAGTTTTTTTTAGATGATTAAGAAAGGGGTGTTCATGATTTTGTTTAAAAACTCAAATACGTAATGTAGGGTTATCAGCAAACCCTTGTGTAGTGTTGGCTAGTTGATTTTTAAAGTTGTCCCATAGAACCCAGAAATGGACTATAATGACCTCATTTTCAAAACTACTCCTAGACAGGTTGATATTGAAGGAGTGTTGATTCAACTATGGAATTTTCTTACACAGGAATTAAAATACCTTAGACAAGTTTTGAGAATAGAGGATACTATAAGGTATCTTACCCACATGAATGCAAGGGTTTTAATTTCTTTAGAGCCCTTGGAATGTTTTTTAGAATCCCTCAATTTTAAAATTAAGGGAATTACCCATGATTTTGATATAAGAGGATTGGGTGGATTGAATGCATGTTTTTTTTTTAAAAGGATGGCCATCTTAGGAAAAACTATCCTATGTTGGTTAATAAGGGTAATATACCTAATAGAAAAGTAGAGAAGGAATCCCTGAAAGATGAGACTATATTGGATAATTTACAAGTTTTTGGAAATCTTCTATTAAATAGTGTGCCTTTAAATGAAAGTTCCCCCTATGTTGAGGCTTTTGTTAAGGATGGTCCTAAGAATCAAAAAGTGTGGTGTATTAAGGACTCCTCTCTTGAGTATCATGTGCATGGCCCCCTATAGCCTTTTATTGATAGCTTGAGTCTCACACCAGACATGATAAATTACCTACCTGATAGCCTGGATGATGTATTTCTTGAGCAAAAAACTCTAGTGGATCCACCTTCTAAGGAATATGTGGTTATTCTTGTTGAATCCCTAACTCATCAAACTACTCCATCTAATATCTCACCCCTAGGCAAACCTAGAAATCTTACCAGTGAAGATTCTCTTATGGCTATCTCCTTAGATAAAGAGAAATCTGAGATACTTCACTTTGAGATGGGTATATCAGATGGGGATCCCTTGACCCATAAGGATACTTTACGTGATGAAAATTGGATTTGTAAAGGAGGAGTGAAAATACTTAAAACTAATTTAGGATCTTCCCTATTAGAGCATGTAGTGCCTAAGGGAAAAAGGATGGTGAAAGAGTCCCCTCAAAGTAACCAAGATCCTTCCTTTAAAAAAAGGGTTAAAGAGAACAAAGTCCCAGACTACTTCACTAGGTTATACAATAGTGGGGGTAAGCCCCATGGTCAATCCAATTGACCTATGTCTACCCTCCCAAGTTGTGTATATGGATTTTAAGCTAGAATATGAGAGGGATGGAATCCTTTGATAGAAATCCAATTTTAAGATAGTTTAAACACTCAATAGAAAACTTGGATTTTATATGTTTACAAGATGTTAAGGCTATTAGACCTCAACTATACTTAGTCTTAAACTTTTTCTGGCCTAATTCTTAGTATTTCTCCACTAATCATCAAAGAGGGAAAGGTGAGGCCTCTATTTTGGTTAACCCTAGATTAAATAATAGCATTGTTGATCATGGTGTATCTCCCTATAACAAAGTTGTTTGGATATTGTTAGAAAGTTAAAATCAAACATTTGTCCTATGTAATATATATTCCCCTAATAACTATAGGGTGTGGTATGATCTGTGAAATTGGTTGTCTATAAATCTAAAAAAAATTCCTTGGGTCTTTGGGGGAGACTTTAATATGGTGGAAGAAAAAGAGGATAAAATTGGGGGAGACCACCAAGCCTAGAAGGGAAATGAGTTGTTTTTCTAGTCTAAATTCAAAAGAATGAATAGAGTTAGAGAAACTCTCCAGAATGGTAAAAGCCTAAGCAGAGGAATCTGGTATACCTAGTGTAATAATTAGAGCAACAATAGAAGGCAATAATCTAGACTTGATAGATTTTACTTGAATAAGGAAACACTCACTACAACCTCTAAAAAAGATGGTAATGTGGTGATAGTGTTGTCCTTTATTATGTTTGACCACTGCCTTATTGAAATGGATTTTTCATTAGGTAGTAAAGAGAATAAAGACACCCAGTCCCTGAAAGGGTTATATAAATTCAATGTGTCTTATTTTACTAAAAATGTGTGTTTGGAGGGTCTTCAAGCTTCCTGGAACATTGGAAAATTTCCAAAATTGACCAATGGAACTCTAGCAAAGAAACTTCAAAAAATAATTGCAAGAACCTATGGGAATATCAAAGCAAAAAAGCATAAAAAACTTACAAGGGACACTCTTGAGAAGCTTATTCATGTTGAAAACTCATTTCAACTTGACTCAGCCAATGGTAAACTTCTTGAATAATTTAACTTCTTGAAGCATCAATTTAGATAGTCACATAACTATATTACTAAGGGGTACAGATCCATTCTAGATTAACCTAGTTGAAGCTTGGTGATAGAAGCTCTAAGTTCTTTAGATTCTTGAAATATAAGCACACAAACAGTAAGATTAATGATATCAAAGTTAATGGGTAGATTATGCAGGATGCAGCCAGCATAAAATAAGCTTTTTTGAGTTTTATTTTAGTCTTTTCCTTTCAGATGGCTCCAGTGACTATAAATAACATTATATGGCTCTATGTGATTCTTACATTCCTAAAAAGGTGTCATAGACTCAGGATTCTTTCCTTGATGCCTATATCTTACTCAATGAAATAAGAAACATCATTGACTCACTCAAAGAAGATAGAGTGCCAGGGGTGGATGGATTCCCTACTAAATTTTATAAAGCAAATAAGGAGTGGATTGCTAAGGACTATCTGAAGGTTTATAATGAGGCCATTGAGGTCAAAACACTCAGCTTAAAGATAAATAGAGGTGTAATCAATTTCATTCCTAAGGATGGTAATCTGTCTTCAGTTAAAAACTAGAGACTAATCACCCTTCTCAATGTCTCTTATAAGATTCTAGTAAAGATACTTGCTAGGAGACTATCTTCACTTCTACCCTCTATTATCTCAAGAACTCAAACTAGTTTTGTTAAAGGGAGATACATCTTGGATAATATAATTACCATCTAACAAGGTATGTATTGGGCTAGGGACTCGAATCAGGATGCAAGAATGATCTTGCTTGACTTTGAAAATCTTTATGATAGAATTGAGTGGCCATTCATTGAGACAATGTTGCATGCCTTTGGAAGCCAGGATAGATTTTGTTGAATGGTCAATGTTCTCTTCAAGGATGATTTTGTTGTCATTAAAGTCAATAAAAAACTAATAGAATCTCTTGAGCTTCAACACTCCATTAGAGAAGGGTTCCCTCTAGCTCCATCAGTCTTTATTTTAGTAGCTCAAACATTACATTATCTCTTCATATTCTCTGACATAGGTCCTCTAATCAAATGTATCTCACTTTCCAATAATGATGTTCTCATTGATGTCCTATATTTTGATGACACAATAATCTTTATCACCTTAGAATAAATTAACTTAGCTCAAGTAGTGGCAAGACTAGATATTTACTAATCTACTTCTAGATCTAAAGTAGCAATGCATAAATCACATGTGTTGGGTTGGTAAGAATAGTCTCTTGACTGGTTTCCAAACTTTGGTTGGACTTAAAAAGGACTAGATTTAATGGTTAGGTACCTGGGTATTCCCTTTGCCCTTGCACCCTCCTTAAAAGGTATGTGGGAATGGATTTTTGATAAAATAAACAAGAAATTTGTAAAATGTAGGTATATTTACTATCCTTACCAAGATAGATTCAAGTCTATCATAAGGTCCTCTCATCATAATTTATCTATTATACCTCGTGTTGGCTCTTTGGAAAAACTTAGATCAATATGCTTCATAGAATCATAAGAGACTTCTTATGGTCTAATGGGAAAGGGGGTAAGAAAAGGCATATGGTTTTGTGGTAATTTTGCTCTATGCCTAAAAATATTGGAGGCCTAGGGATAAAGGACCTTCAGCTACAGGGTATAACACTGGTAGGTAAGTGGATAATCAGAGCATGCAAAGTAATTGAGCCCTAGAAAGTTTTGGTTAGGAATAATATTTTGATAGGCTTTACTAAATGTAAGCTAGGTTGGAAAGGGTTGAATATGACTGATCTTCTCATTGGGCCCTTCACTATTAAATTGGTTGGGTCTCCTATTTTTTTCTTATATTTGATCAACTTGGGATATTATCAAGCCCTTTATCAGTGATAAACATGTTTTCAATTGGTTTGGGATAACTTGTCAGGGGTATAGCTCATTTTGGTGGAATTTGGTCATCAACAAGAGGCCACTTGCCCTCACCAGGGGTTGTTCTACCCTTGATTGGCACACTAAGGGGTTGAGGGATTTTAAGGATCTTGATTTACATGTGAGATGGGATTCTTGGTCAGATCTTAAAGATATATTTTAGATCCCTGACTCAGCATAGATCTTTCACCCTATTTCAATTAACACTAAAGGGAAAGAATAATGTGGTTTTTCTTGAAGATGAGGGGGAGTTATGGGATAGATTGAAATGGAAGAAAAATCCCCCTCTACTTGAGTTTACCTCTCAAATAATATATAATAATATCTCCTTCTCTAATGTACCATACCTCACCCTCAACCGTATATGGTCTTGGTTCTTTTAGTTTGATGTGATTTGGGCTTCATGTCTTAAACCCAAGAAATCTTGATTTCACTACTTATTGATGTATAAGAAGCTAGTTGTTGGTTCTATTTTGAGTAATTATAGTTTCACGAAACATTTTTGTTCTTTTTGTAGTGAAATTGAAATGATTGAGCATGTTTTTTCTCCTATCCATATGCAGCTAAGTTGTGGAATTATTATTTTAAATGTTGGAATGTGGTTTTTGATTATGAAATTGGTTGGCTTAAAATTATGTTTGGGTATTCATGTCCTAATATTAAAGTACACCCTTTCTTTCATAAATTTTGGCTTGTGTTTTTTATTGAAACTTTATGGTTTTTAGGGAAGAAAAGGAACCTTGAGGTTTTCCAATAGAAGGCTAAATTGCTTATTGACTTCTCAATATAAGTCATTTTCCATATTGTATTTGTGTAAAATTTTCTACAGCTAAAATTACCTCAGGACCAGCTAGAGTAATTTCTTGGGATAGGACTCCTGAAAGTCACCTCTAACTTCCTGCTTGACTCTGGGGGATACCCAAGACTGAGTCCCCATCCAGACTGGGTTGTGAGCCACCAAATGGTAGCTAAAGTTAAAATTTTAGAATTTGAATGGGACTACATAAAAGATGTTTATTTTGACTCGGTTGACCACCTAATAATGGAATGAATTAATCTATCTGACTCTAAACATAATTTGATCAATTTTTAGATGGCTATAAATGAAAATATGCTAAGGTATGAGTACAATAATGAGCTAGGTAGTTACATAATCAGAGAAGCCAAGGATATATTTACCCCATTTGATATAAACCTATTCCCTAAATTAGTTGACTAAAATGTAGAGATAGTTCCTTCCACTCATGGATTAGCTCAAGCATCATATAATCAGGGTTTGTAGGAAGAAGTTTAGAAGAAGATTGACAAAAATATCAATATATTCTTTGGTAAGTTGGAAAAACCTATCGAACATGGTGGTTTGATGGATGTCAAAGATGTCATGGAGTATGTTAAAAAGATTAATATGAAAGGAATACTAGGAAAGGTTGATCACTATCCTACTCAGATGTTTGTTGGGTAGATACGATTGGGACCTGGTGAAGGTAAAATTTCTTTTGAGGGACCTGATTCGATAAATTTAGTATATGAATATGATGTGGAAGGCACTGCTAGTAGTAGGGAATAGGAATAATTTGCTTGATTATGCCACCTTTGGGGTGGTTTCACTCTAATATAAACCTTTTTTATATGCTACTATTATTTTCTATAATATTTTTGTTATTGTTACTTTTTTTGTTGGGCTGCCTATACAGGGTTATTTTTGTATATTATATAATTGGGTAATATGCTTGTTGATGGGGAAAGCCCCATAGTTTGATATTTATTTTTTAGGAACTCTGTAAATTTTTTTGGCATACTTGATGCTTATATTATTAATTAATTATATAATATAAAAAAATAATTGTTAAGAAGAATAGGCACTTTAAAACCCTAATGGCTAAATTTTAAGCAGTGTGTTTACATTTTTGAGTTATTTATTGAAAAATAAAGGTGTTTTGAGCTCTTATTAGGAATATAATACCTTTATACACCTTCATAAATCAAAATTTTATGAACAATAATGGATAAAGACAAAGGTAAAAGCATTAGGGTTTTAAGCAAGCAAAAGAGACACTCAAAAAAAGAAATTTTTGAGAGGTTTAAGTGATTAATTGAGAACATAAAATTATTTTAATGGTAATATGAATTTTTAAAGGTCATAATTCAAAATTAATTATTTATTTATTCCTCATAAAACTCAATAAAATGGTACAACATAGACCTACATGCGTTTAGAAATGAAATTGGGCAAGCTAATCAATGCCAAAAAGAGCATATTTTGAGTTTTATTAAACTAAATATCCTAAAATTTTACATGGAGGTATATTTTTATGTCATTTAATATTTAAAATTACTTTAATTTCCTTACTATATTTTAAGAGTTATAAAATATCAAAATACAGGTCTGCTCATGAAGGGAATGAAGGTTTCTTCACTTTTTTGCTTACAAATAGAGTTGAAAATGGGTGTTCCAGGTCCCTCCAATGGAAAAAATTGATTTGAGAGTGTGTATAATTCATATAAAGTTATAAATTAATTATAATATAATTAAAACCAATTCAAAATAGGCTCAATTAATTAAAAACATCTCCAAGTCATCCTTAGGGCAATAATCAGGCACTTTTTATAAATTTTTATTTGGAGGTTTGGTGAAGAGTTTTAGAGATTTTTTAAAAAATTTAGGTTTTTATCATTGATAATTATCTAAAAATAATATTAGGAGTGTTTTTTCAGGCCTATAACTCATTTTAGACTCCCCAATCTAAATCAAGGTTTCTTGAGAACAAGATAGCATAAAATGGTGTTTTTTGGAGTTGTACATGGATTTTAGAGCTAAAATTTTATTTTAAGGTCTATGTCACCATGGTTATTATGTTAAAATAATATTTTTTCTCATTTATATATTTTTATTATGAATATATATCAATTTTATGGCTCTCATAGTGCATTCAAGAAGCTCATAAAAGTTGCACAAGATAGGCATATGGAAGAAGAACCAGATTGGAGAGTTATTGTGTTCATCATCAATTGTACACTTATCAAGCATATTTAATGGATAATTAAAAATAAATATTCTCCCATATCTGTAAATTTTTCACCCTATTTTTGGATTTTAGCAACTACAGGCTAACTTCAAAGAGCTTTTAATTAGCCCTACAAAAGTGGAGTTCTAAAACATGCAAAGGTCGATAAGTGGAGTTAACTCTTGGCTAATATTGGAGAAATTTTTTAAGTTAAAATACTCCTTTAAAGATTAATCATGAATTAAATCTATAATACACCCCATTTTGGTATATTTTTATAAAATACATGAGGCCAAACATGCATGCAAGATAACTCAAGTTGAACTCTAGGTTTGAAGTCAAGATAAGTCCAGTCAACTCAAGATGCAAGTAAGATAACTAAAGTCAAAATAAAATTTAAAAGTGAGATAAATAAATTAAAAAAATACAATTTTAAATTCACTATAATTCAAATTCAAACTCCAAGATTAAATAAACATAACTGAAGTCAAACTTGAAGATGCATGCAAGTTCAAGAGATTTTAACTGAAGATCTCTTCAAGATTAAATATAATCAAAGCATGCATAAAGAATCTTTGAATTTTAAAAAATTAAAGAAAGATTAAATTAATTAATAATTAAACTTAAAAAATTATACATAGGAATTTGGAAGGGATTTTTGAAGGTGAATTTAAAATTTTAGTTGAACTAGGAGTGAAGTTGACTTGTATGTGGACTCATCTGGAGCTCCTTGTCTTATCTATATCTTTTTTTTATTATATGTGAATTATTATTATTATTTTATATTAATTTTTTAATTATTATTATGATATTATTATTTTAAATTATTGAAACTCTACCAAAATTCATACTACTTTACCTTTGAAGCAATAAAGCGCTGAGTTTTCCTCCATCTTCAAGTTGTTCATGAAGTGTGTTCTTAATATTCATTGATATAAATTAGTGACTGATTATTTTTCCTATGGTTATGTTTGAATATCTCACATTTATATAATAAATTATAATTATTTTAGGTCATATAAAGTGTTTAAATCTAATTTTTACCTAATTTAGAAGTGAATTCAATCATTGTTCATTCCTTCCAAGCTAGTGGAAGTGTCTGTCAAGACATGTGTATGAAATACTAATGCAAGATTAATTATATAAATATGAATTTAATTTTTTTAAGTTATTTATATTCAAAAAAATATCAATTATATGAATAATTTACCTTAACATTGGTGCATCACCCCAAATTTTTAGTTTTCATTCCTATATTCAGCTTTAGCATTGCTCCTACTCTTTTCCTAGTCAAGAAAGCATAGAATTATACAGTTTATAGATAAGTATGTGAGTGTACCAAATGTAAAAATCACTTAATATATATATTATCTCCAATTATAATCTCCCACACCTTGAGTGTTTTCATTGTATCAATAGGAGTGAGAATGTGCACATATTCTCAATAGTGTGCACTTTTGAGTGATAACAGTAAGTATTCCTAACTCATATTCCTCTATTTTGATATATATAAGTAGCATAATTAATGTATTTTTAATTTATTTCTCTCTCCATTACTTATTATTACCTCTATATTAACTTGATTATATTTATTATTTTCATGTTTACTTTTATGTTTATCATCCCCATTTGTGCCACAGGGTTTGGTGAGCATTAGATTATATTTACTTTGATAATAAATCATAGGACATAGATAGGGTTATTATGTGGTAAAACTTGACTAAAGGCTTTATAACCCTTTATAGTGATATTTTCTTATAATAGACCCCTTAGTTAAGTCTAGTGAATCCATATTGGTCATGACCTTGATTGTCTAAATGTACTAACAAGAAGAATGGTTAGTGTGATTTATCTTCCCCAAGATATGATTGATTTGAAGATTAGATTCACTTTCCCTTGTCATATAATCTCTTACGCATACCTCTATAGGATTATTACATCACATGAAAAAATTCTATATTCTCATATAGTTCCTCCTAAACTAATACAAACTCTCTTTTTTACTCCTAGAGAATTATACTCCTTCAAAACTCATCTCTCTCTCCCAAAAAATACATATTTTATAAATCTCATATTCCTCTCAACATCCCAAGATTCATGGAGCATCCATTCAACTTCCTTGGCCTCAACATAATTTATAATATTCATGTGTCCATCAATTTTTAAGATCAATACCTTATTGTTAGTAAATGTCAAGTGATGTTTTCAGGTTGAACAATAATTACAAAAACCACCATATCCTTATCAATTTTTATCCAATTGACCTTAAATTTGAAAGACTACTTGTAAAATATTATTCCTACCATATTTTTTTATTTTTTTTGGTTCTTTTTCTTAATAAAAATGAATTACTAAAAATGGAAATGATACAAAGTTTTGAAAGAGGAATACATGTGATGGGGATGCACACCATTGATCCAAGGATGTGGGAGATCCTTTTTGGCTAGGAAGGATTACCTCTATAATAGCTTCCTAGGCTATAGATAAATACCTCATTGACGGGGATATGGTCATTTTTTAGTAGAGTGTGGATAGATAGGAATTGGGATGGCATTTTTTCATAGTGCTCTAGGCAAATTTCATTAGTATTTTGGAGTGTAAAAATTAGGATCCATAACCTGAGGTTGGCCTAGATATAACTCAACATCAATCCTAAAAGGATCGTTGATGATCACAGGAAATATTATTGATTTTGTTTAAGTTTGATTTGTTGGTTCCAACAACTCAAGATCTCAGATAAAAGGATAGGTCAACTTTATTGTAATGGGATTCATTTATGGGAAGGTTTTTATTAAGGTTAAAACAACTTAACCACATTAGGCTTGGAGAGTTTTAACTAGGATTTAGGGATAGTAAACTAGTTACTTAGGTAAAATGGTAATTAGTTAGATTATTTACACAATGATAAATAGTAAATAGTAAAACCAAATTAACTAGCATAAGAAAGGTATGGAATGGGTAAGACACATTTATTTATAATAAAATGGTGTAAATTTATAGTGTCTACACTTTCCCCTTTTAGTTGAGTGGTTTGTGATAACCTGCCATGAGACAAAAACTAGGATGGGTCTAATGCCCCAAATTTAAATGAGGAGGTATTCCCCCTCAAACTTAGAGATGATGAAGGATAGTGATATGGATATGGGTTTAAAAATGAATTGGTAATGGATAGGATAAATAAAAAATGAGAATTTAAGATGTGTGGAGAAGTACGATGTGTAATACTACACTAACAAGATATAGAATATCATGAATAGGAATGTGTGAGATCTATAGAAGTCAATCAAGAGGGAAAAGCCTAGGATGGGATAACCAAATCATCTAATGTGCTCAGTACACATATGCTACCTAGGGACATAATACTCTTAAGATGAGGTACATTTTTAGGATCCTTAAGGGATAGACATTGAAATGAACGTAGACCTCTCAAAGGTTGTGGAGCCATCAGGGGGCCTACATCCACAAGATAATAATGTTGGGTAACAAAGGATAGGATAGTTATGATAAAGGATTACTTAAGTGGACTTAAAATAGGGTTGTAAGGATGCAATAGATTTGTAAGTAGTGCTAAGGATCCTAAAATGGACCAAATTGGTATTAATCTAATGGATTGATGCTAATTAAGGAATAATTGATGTCAATCTAGTTAGAATTGCCATCAATAAAAAAGAGACATAAATAGGCCATTAAAGGATGTCAGTGCTCATTTTTTAAATGAGATTGAACTAGTTGATCTAGAATCAATAAATTTGAAACCTATCAATGGATTTGGGTGAGATATACATGATGGAGGCTAATAGGATTGGATGATGATAACGATGATCTCATGATGAAGTAGGGGTAACTTATTTTTTGGTGTTTTTCTAATTTTTATATTTTTTTAATTTTTGAGTGAGCTTAGGGTAGCGTTTAAGATAGGGTTTTACAAGGATCAGCATCAATCTGAAGAAGATTAATGTTGAGTTTGTAAGGATCATCTACTAATTAGTAAGGGATGAACACTGATCAGATGGTTGGAAATGATCCATAACCAATCATGATCGATCCACTAAGGTTTGATACTAATGCCTTAGGTTTAAACAAAACTAAAAGGATAGGATTATTTTTTTAGAAAACTAAGTGAACCTAGAGGGAAAATAGGATTTTTGGTACATGGATTATTAATTAAGTGAGAGCAAGTGCCACCTTTATTAGATCACTTATAAGAGGATATGGGAGATAAAAATGGGAACATCTTGAGGAAATTAGTTTAGGATAACTATGTCATTATCACCAAGTACACTAAGATCAAAGTCTATTAGTGGCATTATCAAATCGATGGGATCCAGATGCAAGGACCTTTTACTTTCCAACAAGGGAGATGATAGTGACCCTAGAAGACATCTACAAGATACTCCATCTACTTTTTTAAGGCATAGATATCATCCTAATGGATGAAAGAGGAAGGGTAGCTAATTTGACATGATTATAAAGGGATGACACTATAGACATTGGCTTTACAGTAGGAGGCTTTAGTCTTGAGACTTTATATGATTGAGACTAGGATGGGAGATGAGTGATGATCAAGATGATGTTGTCCATCTCATGTTATGTGTTACTTGATTTAATAGGATGGAGATTCACATGGAGCCTGACAAGGATAGTGGTAGAGATATTAGAGCACTAGATAGTTTTTACATGAGCTCCTACCCTATTGGCATAGATATACAATCAATTGTGGGGGTAGAAGATACAATTATGATATAGACTTGATGTTACCTATGTGATCTAGTATTGGGCCGATGAGCACATCCAAGTAGTACAACCACCAAGGTTGCCATGGATGGGCTAGCATGGGTTTGTTTTTAATGTCAAATTTCTAAGGTGGAGGGATGACTTTGATTTCCCTCATGAAGATGGGAAAGCATAGAACTTAGAATTTTATAGACAAGTACTAGATGAAATTAAGGATGATGAGGCTATATGGATACCTTATGTTAGATTCCTAGCATGGCCAAGGATGGAGATAGATCTGGCAGTGAGGTAGCGAGATAGATGGGTGTGGGGGAGACACCCAGAGTAGGTGGAGTTATTTCAATTTGGGAATGTATGGTGATAGTTTGGGTTGTGTTATGATCTACTTAAGGCACCTTAGGTTTATAGGAGAGATGAATTAGAGGTGGAGCTCCCTAAGCCATAGGTTATAAGAATGGAGTATCTAGTAGAGTAGGAGCTAGAGGGAGAGGGGTGGATGATGTCAAGGTGAAAAATTCATACTTCTTGTGGTGGATAGAAAAATATTTATGGGGAGAGGAGAGGGTGTTGCATCAGAGGTGGTAGGTAGAGGATGTGGAGATGGAGGATGCATAGGGTGTAGGAGAGATGGGGAGGGGGACATATATGCTATCTTAGTAGAGAGGGATGTAACCTAAGCATAGTTCTCCAGAGTGGTGTTTGAACATAACCAATTATAGGCACAAATAACATTGTTACAGGGGTGTTATGATGAGGTATGTCAAATTTAGGATAGATATCATGATCAATCTGAGAGGCTCCAAGTACTAGTAGATGTAGTAGGGGAGAAGTTTTAGGGTCTACTGCAAGAGGGGGATAGGGTAGGAAGTTGGAACCTCCAAGGAGTGTGAGCCTAGACATATATTATGATGTGGTAGTGGAGATGTAGTATTACAATTAGATTGAGAGAGACTATTTACCAGAGACTCCTAAATATGCCAACCACCTAGCTAGGTAGAGTCAGATACCATGGGGGATAGAGACAATTACAATTAGCATGAGGAGTGTGGCATAGAGGGATCATAGGGATGAAGGAGGAGATGGAGGGGAGAGCAGGGGAGGTAGGTTAGATATCCACCTGATCTATATCTAGTTCACTCAGTAGTCATGTATACGACTACCATATAGATTGGTTTTTTTATATATATTACATATTACAACAATCTATGATGTACATTTACCTTATGGATATATATTCATGATTATATGTTTTATTCATATTGATTACATGAGCTTGTGTTACATGATTATGGATTTGGATTTTTTGGATTACATGTATTTTGATTTTAGTTGCATCATGTATTATATTCATTATTTAGTGTTTACATGGATTGTGGTATTTAGATTATGTGATGTAGTTTTATCTTGATTATGGATTCGTATGTGTGTGCTTAAAATGGATTGATAATGGATTATTACAAGTGATTATTTATGATGTATCATGGATTATGACATATTATGCTATGGATTTTATTATATATGGATGGTGTTTATGTTGTTTTTATTTTTTATTAGATTAAATGGATGAATTTTTATATCATGGTTGATTATGGATTATGTAAATTTGTCATAAATGTTTATATAACTAATCAAGGATGCATGTCTAATAATTGGCTAGGACCCTAAGAAATGATATACCCCTTGTTGATTTTTGCATATACACCCTTTTATCTAATTCAAATGAAAATCCTTAACAATATTTTGTTAGCCAAATTCATAAATCCTTTTCTTGAAATAAAAGGGGTAGTATAAAATGGGGGAAACACTTAATTCTCTAGAAATAAACATGTCACTTAATGTTTCTAGAATTTTTAACCTTAAGCTAATCCATAGATAAATGTAGATTGATCAATGTGGGAAGCATTCATGGGATATAATTTTATATTTTGCATGATTTGCTTTTAATAGGAAACTAATCAATGTGTTAAGTTTCCTAAATCATAGGCACATAACCATATTTCAAGGGAGTGGTCTATTTATTTAGATATATCTTAGCAGTTGTCCTTTGAGGGATCAGTCTACAGCTTTGCCTTTTATTTGATTTTGATAAAATTTGTCCTTTGAATGATCAGTTTATAGTTTACTCTTTTCTTGATTATGATATCCCAAACCTTTTTTTCATGCATTAGACTTAAGGCATTTCATAAGCCAAGAAAACAAGGCTAAATAGCATTCCCTTTGAACATGTTGTTTAGGGTGATGGATTGTTAGGTGATAATGATTTGGGATTCTACTCCATTTCAAATGGAGCCAATCTATGAGAACATGCTATGAATAGATCTGGGGTGTTCATATTTAAGGATAAAATTGGTAGACTTTTATAAATTCACATAGTTCTTGATCATTATGAGGTATGTTAAAGATAGGGGATTGGATTTTGAGAGAACTTATGTTGACTAAAGTTTTTAATAGGATCATTAATAATAAAAGGTCATAGATGCAAACCATTAAGGGGTTCATGCTCTAGTTTTCCATCAAGGGAGGCCAAATCATATGCCTCAGATTTATACTTATGAGTGATAATATAGGGTCTAATCCAATTAGGAGCAAACTTTCTCCCTTTACTTCATTCCATATTTGTGACATGTTGATTTTCTTTAAGTACAAGGTCATCAATATTAAACTCTCATTCCTTTAAATGTTGATTATATGCTCATTTTATTCATTCTTGATATACATGAAGGTGATTGAGGCCTATGTCTCAATGCTCATATAAAATTTATATTTATGCTAATTGATCTTGATGATAATATTCTTCAAGAATGATATCTTTTATATAGATTCTAAGTGAAGGAATTTTGACTTTAAGGGGTATAAGTACTTCAGTATCGTAGACCAAATAAAAAAGGGTAGCCCATGTAGGTGTTTGAGTACTAGTTTGATAAGCCCATAAAGCAAAAGGTATGTAAAGATGGAAATCCTTTTCAAATTCATTGCCTGTTTTAGTTAACATCTTGACAAGGGTTTTATTCTATGCTTCAGCTTATCCATTGGCTTGTGGATAATAAGTTGATGAGAAACTTGACCTAATGCCAAAAGAATCACACAAATTTTGGACTTGCTTATTTTTAAAAGATTTCCCATTATCTATAATGATTTTATGTAGGACACCAAAATGACATATGATGTGATGATTAATAAAATCAATAATCTTATCTACCTTGGTTGAAATAAGGGGAATAGCCTCCACCACTTAGTGAAATACTCAATAACGATAATGATAAATCCATGTTGCTAGGAAGATTTGGGATTAATCTACCCTATAAGGTCAAAACCCCATTGAGATAAGGACCAAAAATCCTTGGATACTATTTATGCATGATGATGGATATGGGATAGGTTATCATGTTGTTGAAACCTCATGTATCTCTTAACACACTCATAGTAGTCTTGATTCAAAGTGGGCTAATAGTATCCTAATCACATAATTTTCTTGGTGATATTTAAAGCACAAAAATGGCCACCATAGATTTCATCATGAGTTTATTTGATTTCAAAACTTGATTCAAAATTCTAGATATAATGAAGGAGAATATTATGGAAACCTCACTTATAAAGCACACCTCCTAGTATTGCATACTAGGAATTTCGTTACTAAAAAACATGCTTAGTATTTTTGGATAGATCTAAAGGGATGATGCATTTAGATAGGTAATCAAAAATCTATGTGTACCATAGATCCAAATGGTTTTCCTATATACTATGGATAGAAGTAAGATTAATTTTGGTGTAAGAGGGTTGGTTGATCCTGTGAATAAGGATAAACAACTTAGACTCTTGGGAAGAGGATCACATAAAGGAGGCCAAGAAATCCATGTTGTTAACAAACTTGTTGGTTAATTGAGGAGTGATCTGGATAACATAATGGTTAAGTGTGGCTAACAAATACTTTGTTAACATATTACACCTTTTTAGGATGTTATTCTTACACTAATATATTCTAGTTATTTGGTTGACTACAAATTGGGAGTCACCAAAAATACAAAGCAATATAACTCCTAAAGCCAAGGTTGTTTAGAGACCTATGATTAGGGATTCATATTCTTCCATATTAATAGTGTAGTCAAAATCAAGATTAAAAGATAGGGTGATAGGAATGCCTTCAGGTGGCATTATAATAATCCATGCTCCCCCTCCACATTCACATTTTGATCCATCAAATAACAATGTTATTTGATATTCAATATCTTCCTAGGATGTGGAGGCTATAGCTTCATCACGGAATTCATAGCTAGATGATAAATTATCAACAAGGGGTGCTTCATCCAATTGATCAATAATGATCTACCCCTTCACTAACTTTTGGTTAAGGAACTCAAGATCAAAATTAGTGAGTGACATTAACCATATCACCATCCATTGATTTTGATAGGGTTTTAAATGTAAGAATTTAAGAGGATTAGTATTGGTAATCACATAAGTCTTGTGATTAAGCAAATAGTGATGAAGCTTGGAAGCCAAAAATACTAGGGCCAAGCATAGTCTTTCAAAATGTGTGTAATAGGTTTCATATTCAACTAAAGTACATATTATATAATAAACTACTTATTCTCTATGCTGATCATGTAGATGGGTAAACATGGCACCTAATGTATGATCCATAACTGAGATATATAAGTAAAAGGGATCATCCTCCTTTGGTGGAATGAGGACAGGGGGAGATAATAGATACTTATTGAGAGTATCAAACACCACTTAACAATTCAAATCCCAAATAAACTAGGTGTCTTTCTTAAGAAGGTGATGGAGAGGTTGACATTAGTCAAATAATTGTGAAATAAAATGATGAATAGATTGTAGTTTCCCTTGTAAATTAGGAAGTTGCTTGAGGTTGGAGGGAAGTAGCATATCGATAATGGCATTAATATTAGCTGGATCAACCTCAATCCAATAAAAGGAAATTATAAAACCTAAGAGCTTACCCAATAAGACTCTAAAAACACACTTTTTTGGTTTAAGATGAACCTAATATTGAATCAAATGAGTGAAGATTTGATAAAGGATGAATAAGTGATCTTTATGATTATTAGGTTTACCAAGGAGTTCATCCACATAATCTTCAATGATTTTGTGAATTAAATCATGTAAAATGTAGGTCATAATGTGATGATAAGTGGCTCTTGTATTATTTAAACCAAAGGGCATGACCCTATAACAAAAAGTCCCTTATGGATTAATAAAGGAGGTTTTATGTTGATCTTTTAGGGCAATAAGGATCTGATTCTAACTAGAAACCCATCCATGAGGGATAAGATCTTATGTCCTATAGTGAGGTCTATGAGTTATTCAATGTTAGGAAGGGGAATATCATATTTCAAAAAGTAAGGTTAAGGTCATGAAAGTTAGTATAAAGGCACAATCCCCCTATGGGTTTTATGATAGGTACCATGTTAGATACCCATTTAAGGTAATCGATAGGATGGATGAAGTTAACAGACAATAACCATTGCAATTACTCTTTGACAAGGAGTGATACGTGAAGATGCATCTTACAAATCTTTTGCTTCACTAGTTTAGCTTCAAGAATGGTAATAATATTATGGACAACAACAATGGGATCAATTCTAGGAATATCACTATAAGACCAAGTAAAGGCTTGGCTATGACTAGCAAGGAATGTCATAAAATCTTGGTGTTTTTGAGAATATAAGGACTAACTCACTTTGATATTTCATGGGGCTTCAAACATCCCTATTTTAATATCAGTTGTGACCTTGTTTAAAAGACTAAGAGATTTAGATGGCATAATATTCTTCAGCTATTAATCCCCTAACCTTGAATATGTTAAAATGGATTCATCATTATGACACTCCATTACATGGATCAAGGGATAATATTCATCTTATGTTAGGAAGACTAAAGGAAGAGATATCATTTTCTCACTACATTGATAGGTTAGTAGTTCTAGGAAAATGGCACTAATCAAAAAAAAAGTTAGTAGAATAGAGATGGTATCATTAGTCACCATAGGGGAACCAAGAGGGGATGAGGGAGTTTCATCATCCACATCCATAGGGACATGGGATAATAAAGTGTGATTGTCATAAATTTTAGGAGATTTCTTGAAACCAAGGCCATGTTTCTCATGAAGTTTTCTAAGGCCATATATTGTGACCTCATGGGTCCTTATTCATAATGTCCTAAGCCAAAACCTTTCCAAGAACAATGTTGTAATTAGGCTTGTGCAAATCATATTTTTTCAAGGAAGAATAAGTTAGATATGGATGGTTGGGCCCGCATTTGGATTTCTCTATATAAAGCAGACTGATCAATTCTTCCATAAGTTAAGTGAATTTAGAGATGGGGAGGTCTAAAAGGAATAATGTATCCTAGATTGGGTTGATAAGTATGTTGTTGATCAGGTTGTTCATATCTTTGAGGGGTTGATAAAGCACTGAGCATTAATAGCTAACATTCCCCTATAGAAAGTTGTTGGAATGCCTAATCAAAAGAGTTTACATTAAGGACACAAGATGAAGGTATAGCAAAACTGGAAGATGTTTCCCTTTATTATAACAAACTCAAGTTATTCATATGGATCAAGACATCATTACATTTATAATTTATATTGCATGTCTTGAATAGATGTGGGTCTATAGGGACACTATGGACCTTACCCTCATGTTCAAATTTAAGACATCGATGCAAAGTGGAGGGGACGTAATGCATAGTGCATATACAAAGACATCCTAATAGGATATTAAATTGAAACTCCCCTTTTATTTTGTAAAATAACTCGAGGGTATATACACCTACTTGAACGGGAAGGACAACCATTCCTAATATAAGGGCCATATTATCACTGAATGCTCATAAGATGGTTGGAGATTGAGCTACAACAGTTCTAGGTAACTATAGTTTCTTAAAATCATGAGAGGAGATAATATTTATGCCTAATCCATTATCAATCATCACTCATTTAATTTAGGTCTGATTAATTTGGGTAGTGATAAATAGTAGTAGATCCTAGTTATCAAGATGTAATGGTGATATTTCAAAATCATGGAATATTATGGATGATGCCTTTTACAATAATGAGATAAAAGTTGATAAAGGTTAGGGTTCAACTGATTATATCTTAGTAACTATCAAGGCATCTATCATATCCTTACAATGTTATAGAGAGTTTTGGACAAGTTCATATAAAGAAATCTTGATTGGAAGTTGATGCATTTACTTTAGTATGGATATCTGTATCAACTCTGAAGCATTATTATTCTACATTTTTCCTAAAATAGAAATTTTAGGTTTTGGGATGGGCATTTTAGGACTATATGTGGTAGAAGTAGGAGATTTTGTAATAGTCACCTTAACTTTATTAGTATTTTAGGTCTTATGACCCTGGGTCCAGGATCATGTAGTTGTGTATCACATATATCTAAAATAATAGTGGATTCATCATATTTTTAGACTCATATGAGTCTAGAGGTTTTAGGAGGGGTTTATATTGAGTTCTTTTGGATATTTTATCTTCTTTTGAAACTCATTTTAACCTTCTTGGTAATATATTAGTTTTTAAGATAGACATGACCCTAATAGTTTGACTATGGGGATAGTCATGACCAAATTGTTTCATTAAAATATCATCCTCTTCTAATAATTTTTGGACCATAGATTTTAGCATGTTATAACTTTCAATATCATGTCCTGATATTTAATGATACATTTTAAATTCTTAACCTAATACCATGACATGTTTTTAATATGGGGGTGAATAGTTTTTATGGGTGGTAGTGTGACAAGGGAAGTTTGAAGGAGCTGATTGAGAATCTTAGAGTAAGACCCCCTCAATGGATCTTGGATAGCTCTTTTGACCTATTGAGGCATTGGGATGAAGTTTATATTTGATTTTGAGTCTTGATTCTTTGCACTAGTTGTTTAAATATTCCCCACAATAGGTAATTTATGTTTGGGATAATATTTTACACCTAGACCTCATGGGTAGTAAGGATTTAAAGGATTAAGAATTTGAATTATTACAATGGGAAGATCCCTTTATAATAGTATATACTCTTTATATGATGATTATCAATGGTGGTTTTTAAGGTCACCAAAGGATGAGTTCCTAATATATATGTTCTAGTTCGAATTGGTAGCAGAGGCACCTTCCCTTTTTGAATCTAATCAAAGGTAGTAGGGATATCCTATTTAGGGGTTTCAATCCTTATGGGAGGATGTTGTAAATATTTTCCTCATGAGACCCTTAGGTTTTTATTTCCAATTTGTGAAGCATTCCCCCTCATTTCTCTCTTCATAAGATTTGGCTCTTCTCAAGCTATGAGGGAGCCTACTTTGGGGTATGGTTAAGGTAACGTAATAGTGTTCTTATGGGGGAGTAAGCTAGAGGGGATGGATATGCCATATGAAGGTACTATATTAACTAAAGGAGTGGTATATGTATCCTCCAATATGTCTAAATAAACATCATCCTTGATATCTTTCTCATCCTTTGTTTTCAGTTGATTGTCTTGAATAGGTTTAGGTAAGGTTCCATGAGAGGATCCCAAATAATGAGATCCAAAAAGCCTGAGTAAGGCTTGGGGATAACTATACTTAACTCAAATGGTTTGAATGCATCTCCTATAAGGAGATCAAGAATTTTAATTGTCATCAAAGGTGATTTATAAGCAATATCAACCTCTTTAGGTAGAATTTGATCATGGATCATACTTATCACATGGGTCTCATCATCTGAGGTGCATCCTAAATTAACTTGTACATAATTAGATGTGGAGGTATGGTTGGGAAAAAAATACCTAATTATATCTATGTATTGATTAAGAGGAGTTTTAGGGTTATCTAATTGTAACTCTTCTTGATCAATAAGGTTTTGAACTAGACCTTTACACTAGCGACACCTATTGACATCATGACTGGGTATACGATGGTAATTACAAAAGTCATTTTCTTTGAACCAACTAGGTTTAGGGTGAGAGTCATCAAGAGTTTTAATCAGAGTAATTTTGATGATATAAACCTTTAAGAGATTATCTAAAATAGAACTGTAAGATTCCCCTAAGGGTGTGTACTACCATAGAAGAAACCATGTTAATGTTTTTTATGATTTTGTTTGAGAGGTAGAGGGTTTGGATTAGATTTTTATCTATGGGGGTGCTGATTTTAAGACCATAGCATTAGCAATGCCTTTGGTTTTGGTACTATTAGTTCCTTTACAGGGATCAATTTTGAAGTTCTTATTACGTAACTTTAGTTTCCCTTCTTCTAAAGCTTGTATTTCTAGTTTATGGGCTATGGAAAAGGCCTTGTCAAAAGTCTTGAGGGATTGAACCCATAATGTTGATGATATATGTTTAGCACATGATCTCATAAATAATGTGATTAACTCTAGATGAGGAAGGGTAAAATTACAGATGGTTTATATGACTTCTCTATCTAGCCATGAAATCAGTGATAGAATCTTCATCAAATTGTCTAATGGCATAGAGGTCAGTTATGGTCACTTTTCTTGAGATGTTAATGGAAAAGTGCTCTAAAAATATTTGGGCTAGTTTCCCAAAGGAGAATAGGGAAGGGATAGAACTATACCAGTCTAAATCTAGTCTAACTAGTGACATGGGAAATGTTCTTAGGAGAAGAGCATCATCATGGGATATAAGATAAAAAGCATGTCTAAACACTCTAATGTGTTAATAAAGATCTTACTTGTTTTAAAATTTCATGAATTTTGAAAGTTCCCATTGTGAGGGGTATGGTCTAATAGGATAGTTAGATTAATGGGTTCATTGCAGATTTGCTCATAAGTGAGTTATTTTTCTGCCCAAAGGTAGAGGCATCCATATTTTATGTCATATTCATAAGGATGTTTGCAAGATCAAGTTGGGTATTATATTGAGGAATACCTCCTAAGACATTCTATTACAAATGTTGGTAGGTATGAAACAGAGTGGAAAAGGGTTGTGATAAGGGGTAACTAATTAAAGTGGTTATAATCAGTTGGGATGCCACCACATACTATGGGTATTGTAATGGTATATAATTGGACCCAAGGGATTATGAGGGAGCTATGTATTGGGTATTCAATGGGATCTATTGTTGAGGAGGTTGACTTAAGGGAGATTATTTTAAAGGTTGGGTTTGGGGATCTAAAGCTATGCTAGTTTGGATAGGTAGGAGAGTTATAGGGATTGCAAGCACTAAGCTCTGAGGTGTCATGGTAGGAGGTGGAGTAAATTTAGGTTGATTTGTGGTAACATTTTGGGCTTAGGTACTAGTTGGAGATAGACCACTAGATGTTACTAGAGGTGGATTATTTAAAATTTGTGTAATGTTAGTATCAAAACATATTGGGGAGAATTATTAAGAGAGGAAATCATGTCTATAGTAAACCCTTCAGTTCCCTCTAGGGACATGCCAAAAACATTCTCAAAAGACTATGTACGAGGGGATAATGGAATATAGATGGCTTGAGTGTTGAGGTAATGGTGAAGAGTAATTATATTACTATCTAATATGGTAGCAAATTTAGGATCTCCCTGAGTGTAGAACTAGGGAATACCCTCCCCCATACACTTAAGAGAGGTAGGAGGACTCAAGGTGTTTTCCATCGAAGAGGATGAGGTTGGGGATTCATTTTGTTTTAGTGACTGTTCTCATGTCAAAACCATGTAGCACCGAAGAGAAATAAAGAAATGAAAATAAAAAAACACACAATAGTCTTTTTGATTGTCTTATTTTAATGGAAACAAGCACACATACTATAAAACATACTTAAAATATTTTACTTTTTTAAGAAATTAATTTTAGAATGTGGTAAGGAAAAATGTCAATGAGGGCACTAAGAAATGGTAATCTAAATATGGTTTTAGGTTTTTGTTTAAGGATGGGAATGTCTATATACATGAAGGTATGTTGAGGCCTAATTCCATGTTGGAAGAATGTACATGGCTTGGTATTGGGGCCTACCCCCTCACTTCACATACTATAGAAATAAGGGCATATTGTGCTTAGCCTTTATAATTCTTGACAAAAAAATTATACTTGACCAGTATACCAAGTCAATTTTCCCCTTGATGATGAAATCTAAGTGGGTCCACCTTAGGTAAGAAAATGTCTCAAGTTCTTATTTTGAGATTAAATGGATTTAGATGTGTGTGAGAAGGTATGATTACTATGATATATTGATCCACCTATATTAGTTTATGTGAATTGTCTAAGCAAACAAAGGATGAATGAAATTTTTTTTTTAAACCTTAAAAGGAAAAGTAAGAATTTTTTGTATTTTTCTCTTTTTGAATGAAAGCCAAAAATCAAGAAAAGATACAACTAATGAGTGATTTTACCATGAAAATAACAATAACAATGATACTTTAGGAGTGCCATAGTGATTTAGTATTTTTTGGTTCTTTTTCTTAATAAAAATGGAAATGATATAGGGTTTTGAAAAAGGAATACCTATGATGGGATATGCACCATTGATCCAGTGAGGTGGGATCTCCTTTTTGGCTAGGAAAGACTACCTCTGTAAAAGCTTCCTGAGATGTAGATAAATACCTCATTGACAAGGATATGGTTAGATTTGACTAGAGTGTGGATAGATAATAATTTGGATGGCATTCTTATGTAGTGCTCTAGGTAAATTTTGTCTTTATTCCAGTGTATAAAAATTAGGATCCATAACCTAAGGTTGGCTTAGCTATGAATTAATGTCAATCCTAATAGGATCAGTGATGATCATGGGAAATGTTACCTATTTTATCTAAGTTTGAGTTGTTGGTTCCAATAACTTTCTATCTCAGATAAAATCTTAGGTCAAATTAGTTTTAATAGGGTTCGAATATGGGAAGGTTGTTAGGAAGGTTAAAACAACTTACCCACATTAAGTTTGGAGAGATTTAATTAGGATTTAGTGATAGTAAACTAGTTACTTAAGTAAAATGTTAATTAGTTAGATTATTTACAAAATGTTAAATGATAAAAAATAAAACCAAATTAATTGGCGTAATAAAGGTAGGAAAGGGGTAAGACACATTTATTCATTATAAAACAGTGTAAATTTATAGTGTTTACACATCTCACTAAATTTGGCCATCTAATTCTCATTATAATATTACCACATCCCAAAGAAGCATCTTACCAAGTGTCATATTAGATAGGGTGCTTAGGTGACATTTTCAATCCAAAATATAGCTAGAAAAACCATCATATTTTTACCATAATTCATCTAATAGACTTGAATTTATTTATTGATGAAGGATTTTGACAAGAGCGTAGACTAGTATAGGATACAATCAAGGGCCTATATCCCCATGTAATTTATTAACCACATGTATGACATATACTACATAATTTATACCAACTATTACCAATAATAGCCACCACCATGTAGTGAAGTCCTGACCCTGCATAGCATGTATACCTGCTATTGGTCCCTCTCAAATACCTGAGAACCCACTTCCCTGAATTGGCTCCTAACTCTCTAACAGCTCCCACTGCTGGGGAAAACTCAGGTCTATACCAGACCTCATGTGATTTCAGACACTGAACTGTCTAGCCCTTGGTGTGCTCCGATTTTGCATCCTACATATTGAACCTCGCTAACACCTGATTCACATCAGCTCCCACTGGAGACAAAATCAACCTGTGATCTTCCATGTCTCTCATGCCAAAGAATTTTGCTGCTCCAAATTCCTCATGACATGCCACTGAACTAACCTTACCCTTAGCTCAGCAAAACCCTGTATGTACAAACCTGCTAGCAAACCATCCACATACAGTAACAGGATAATGTTACGACCATCATCCACCTGGTAAGACAAACACAATGGTTACACTAACATTGACTAAAGCCCTACTTTGTCATCCACCTATCAAAACCTGTACCACTGTCCTGTAGCTTCCTCAAGACCATATAACCTGGCCTTCCATCTCATGTGTCCATTCTCTCTATTCTTTAACCAAGGTATCCATTCGTCTCAGTGCTTTCATCCCGACTGGCAACCCTACCAAATCTCTCATTTGGTCCTGCATCCTGTTCATGCCATACTCCCACTATTTTCTAGATCCTTCCTGCTCTACAGTCAGAAACTAGTATAAAGAAGAGGAACAATGAATTTGAGGCTTACTTGTACTTTCAATCCTCCCCATGGGTGTTTGAGACTCCTTGACAGCTTATTATCCACCCAAAATCCATCTCAGTGACCGACCTCGATCACCACATAGTCTGCATCTGACTGACATCAGTTCCATGTGACTGTTTAGGTCACTAATGCTAGTTATCCTGCCGACATCAGTCTCCTCCTACCTGACACTGTCTTCTCTAGTCTACACATGACCAACGTCAGCACCTATCTGTTCGATGTCGGCTACCCTTGACTGATGCTGGTACCTATGTATACCTGTGAGTGATGACTTTTTTACCCACGAGCTCCTTTGAATCAATCCCATGTCCTAACTACCCTACTCAGAAGTATCCAACCCCATCTAGTGGTCTCTGTCTATCATCTCCTCCAAGAACACCAAGGTTTTCTAGTTCTTAAGTTTATCAAATACATCAGTCTTCCTTTTCCTGCAATAAACACAATCCTTTCTTATAGCAACCCACTACTCATAGAAATCTTGGTCTATGCTCTCTGAAGCTGATCTCATACCATCTAACTTAAGAACATCCATTCCCTTCTCACTTATGTGACCAAGCCTATAAAGCCACACCTATACAACAAAAGTGGAATCAGTAATACAAGCAAGTAGATAAAGAGTACCTACTTTCTTACCACATGTTAATTCAAGTGCATCCACTGTGAGAGTTCCTGTGCATCTCTCATCACCCAACTTTCCTGAAGCAATTAGCCACATCTTCAAGACTGGGACTTGCATGACCTTCTTCAACACCCATGTGTTGGCCGCCTGCAATTTCAGCATCACTTCCCCTTTGCCAACCATGTGACAAGGCTCACCAACCCCTCTACTTGGGGCTGCATGGAAAGAGGTAATAGAATCTATTAACCAAGATTTAACTTTATCCAAGAAACATCCCAGAGCATCTTGTGCAATAACACCTGAAACATCTGCATCTTCAGTTCCTTCATGTTGATCTGCTACCAACCAACAATATTTCTTTACCTGCTCTTTCTTTCCATAACACCGTAATTGATCATTCATGCTTTTCAATTCCTCCATTCTTAGCTTACTTTCTTCTGCCGTTGCTATACTTCCACTCAATCAGAAACCCCTAAGAGTGACATGTAACCAAACACAAAACCTGTTCCCTACAACCTTAGCTCTGATACCAACTATTAGGAACCCCACGAAAGCACCATTGATTACCATATACAAGCAACTAACATGCGGAATTAAACTAGAATCACAAGTTACTAGAATTTGGAAATAACACAAAATATGAGAGACAATACACAACTTGTATTAATACTCATCTAGAAAAGAATACAATAAAGAAGATGCCACTTATTCTTCACACCTCTCAGAGGCTTCCCACACCTCAAGTGTATAGTAATTCTTTCCTTAAAGCTCTCTCTCTTACAGTCCCAACACACAACTCAAACACAGAGTTGGTGTTCACCTCCAACCAGTCAGTATCCACTATTGCCAGTACACCAGTGCTCCACGCACTCCACAAGTGCTCCACACACTCCAAGTAGATCTCCCATGAACTTGCAACAACCTACAACTCAAATGATCTTACTTATGGAAGGAACTACCTTGCCTTCCTCTTTGCTCTCCAACTAAGTACACACTGTACTCCAAGTAGATCCCACCTGATCCTGCTCCCTATTGTGTTGTTGTCACCTTGATTCTATTGCCACCTACAAATCAACTTGGTTCTGCACACCTGCAAACCTTAGACCTCACACACACATACACCTACAGATCAATGATCTTACTTACCCATGTAGATCTCCAAATGTGGCCTTGCACACCTACTGACCAAGATCCTACATACATGAAGAATCCTTTCTGATTCTCCAAACTAACACCCACACATGGCACTGTGGCACTAGGAGGAACACACCTTGCTCTCTTCACACATAGAAGGAGCTAATATTTGCTCTCTTACTCTCTAGCACAAATTACAATACAGCCCATGAGTCTATTATATATATCTCATGCAAACAATAATTAGATCTGCAGCTTCAAGTCTATAATTGGCTCTTAACATGCAAACACTCAGTTCGTTAACAAACTGTTCATGCAACCGACAGTTTTAGAACCGCACAGGCAACCGACGTCGGTCCCTGTCTACCTGGAGGTGACCGACGCCAGCCGATCCCTGACCAACGTCGGTTGCTCTTCTCACTATATATGGCTGACGTCAGCTAATCAGACCGATGCCAGTTGCTCTGTAACTCAGCAACCTCCTTCCCTGTTTGCATTAGTGAAGCTTTTAGCTCCACAACCTAACAATATCCCCATGTAATTTATTAACCACATGTATGACATATACTACAAAATTTATACCAACTATTACCAATAATAGCGACCACCAAATTCAAGGATATCTAATAGCCATTAATGGCCCCAAGAATACAACCAATAGCTACAACTGACCTCACATACCTTTCCAGATATTTGAACTTGGGTGAGGCTTGAAATAACCAATCCACTTAACCAACTCACCCACATATCATTATCCAATTGATTTGAAATTTGAAACATAGCCTTATAAATAATTTTATATCATAACAAAAAAATGCATTCTAATTATTATCACACAAAGAGAACCATCTTTCCAAGTGTCATAAACTAAACAGGGGACATAGTCTAACATAAAAGAATGGTACATTACCGTAGTAACTCTAAATTCTATGAAATATAAGACATATGTTTCACATGTCATTTAATACCATTAGATCAAATTTCATCACCAAATTATTAACACGTGAAGATCCATCATGTAAAGTGTCATAGGCATAGCTTGAAAGAAACAATCAGTACGTATTTATAGTAATTCTCAATTGTTTGAAATTTGGTAAAGATTAAGGATTTTTTTAATGGAAAAACTTCATTAATTCATGAGTATTCCATTTTTTGAAGTCAAGATTTGGTGATTTTTTGGGGTAGCTTAAAGTATGAGATCATCTAAATTTTAGGGTATAATTTAAATTTTAGGCTTACTTCGCCTACTTTTTAAAATAAATTTACTCTTATATATGTATGGCATCAACACCAATAAATCCAATCTAGGGGCATTTACCACTATATATAATATATTAAACTTTCTATAACTAGCAGGTGAGTAACTAACTAGGTGATATATGACAATAATTAGGTGTCGGATGACACCACCTAGTGTTGGGTGATGATAGCAAGCAAGTGTTTAACAATAGAAAATATGTGTTGGATGACTACAACAATTTATCAGACAACTTAAACCAATCATCATTTATCTATAGTGTTAATTTGATGGCTTATTTTAAGAGTGTTAAGACATAAAAAATCACAAAACCTAAATATTTGGATTCCTCTCGAAAAGTTATGTAATTTAAAAAAATGTCACAATCCAAGTCTGTATACAAAATTTGTAGCCTTGAGAAGCTGGGGAGTTGGCATTACACTTGAAGATAGATGACTACCTCATGTAATCATGTAATTGCATCATGAACTCATTCATATTCAAGTGCAATGGTGACTCCCCAACTTCTCGAGGCTATAAATTTTGAATAAAAACTTAGATTATGATGATTTTTTTAAATTATATAACTTTTTGATAAGAATCAAAATATGCAATAATATTTATGTTTAGGGAATGTTTTTGTAAAAAAACTCAATTCACCATATTCCATCACTTATTTAACCTACACAATTAACCACCTAGATCCATTTATGACTAGATCATATAGTTGGGTGATTTCATTCTACAATCGGGTGATTATATGTAGTCAAGTGACTACATGATGTATTTAGATGGCTACATGATGTAGTCAGATCGCTACATGATGTAATTATCTAAATGTATGGTGCAATCAGATGATTACATGGTGTAGTCACTTGAATTTATGGTGTATTTAAATGACTTCATGGTGTTACCTCATAATTTTCCATGTGCTTCCTCATAATTCACTTAGACTATTATACACCTTCCAACCTAATTTGTTACCATTGTAAAAATGATTTGCCTAGTGACCTCCAAGTTTTTTAATATAGGTCACTAAAATTTTCCTTGGTAAAGTTATAAGTTTTAGGGGTTATCACCTCACAAATTTTCATCATCTGATGCTTATCATAGTTGAAGAACCATTTCTAAAAAAAATGCATGTCTTAATAGTTCATACACACTAATAAAAATAGACAAAAGATCTTCATAATTCTTGCATGAAAAAATAATACTTTTACAAGATCAACCTAAAAGTTTAACATGCTCACACCAATAATACCATAACCCAAAAACCCAAATAAACTACACTCTATTTTGGGTTGATGCAAGATTGCACAAACCCTTAGATGCTCCTACATCAAATTCCTAGGGTGGGTGACCTAAAAGGGAACCAATTTTTTGTCCTATTCTGCATGAAATAATATTTAGGATCTAGAACCCTTTA